>JAJTWR010000278.1:637500-1237500 GCA_021613335.1 Whitmania pigra | reverse complement strand
TCAAAGAGATGATCTAATAAAAATAAAGTCAGTTGAATGACGTAGGGCAATATGGCACAAGAGCTCTCATGATGATGATGATGACGCTCATAGACCGTCAATTAGGGAATGAAGGCAAAAAAATCATGAAATAATGAAGCAAATCTTGAGAAGACGAAATTGTCTCATTGTGATCGCATCATGTCCATCAATGCGGTAGCAGGATAAATAAATACATGTAACTTAATTTGCTCTTGGTAGACTTTAACAATGATTAGTGAAGCAAAGTGAACAAATAATTAAAATGTATTTTCATGTCCTGTGACCACACATAGATTGGCTTCCTCAGGGTTTTCAGTGGAGATACTTTCCAGAACAATCACGCTGAAGCAGCAAACAAACAGAAGGTACAACCGATTACTGGCAACAACAGGTAAAATTGTATACTCACCTATCTCTGCCAAGGACCCTGAATACTTTGGTTGGTTCAGATACATCCTGGGTGATCTGCAAAATGTTTTAATTTATATGTCAAACATTTCCGCAATATAAATTATGTCATCAACATTAAAGAATTTTCTGGGATTAACTTTGAGAAAATGCACCTCATAGGACTAGAGAAATCCATTTAGTTATTACAAGCAAACATTAAACAACAACTTGATAAAAATTCCCATGAACAAGCTAGGAATTGAACTCCTAAAAGAGCTACGCCAAAGCATCAGCCCGAATCTCTGGGTATCTAGATAACATTTTGATATATAAATATATTAGGTTAAAAGGTTACAGTGTCTAGTAAGTAATTTTGAATCAAAATGGGGGAAACTAGAAAGACTAGCTAAAAAATGTTGCAACAAGAAATGGCTGTCATATTTAATAAAGCATGTCTTTATGAAAACTTATTACCAAATGATCTGAAAAATAAATATATCTACAGCCCAACCCAGTTATGTTGCTGGCCTAGGGGTTTGCCAAAAAGCATTAAGATGACCAAAAATCAAGATGGCAGCTCCATCAACAAGTGCTTGAAATTTCTTTATGTTTATGTTTTCTTTATGTCTAGGAGGTGCATTTTCTCAAAGATTTTCTCCAGTGACGGGAAGTTTTGTTGGTCGCAAATTTGCTCAGCCACAAGTTTTTTTTCTTGCTGGATCAGACAGACTTCTTGTACATTTGCTTAATCACGTTGGCCTTCTTTTTCCTTTCTGAAATGGTGTTTGCTGGAATGCCATGCTGGTGACAAAGGTCTTCCAGTTTTGTTCCTTGTTCTAGCCGCAATATGATTTCATACTTTTTCTCTATTGATTGATTGTCAAGTTTTATTTTAACACCTCCAGGCACTTTTAGAATGCAAAAATAAACAGAATAGTTGTATAATAATTGGGTCTGGCAACATAACTGATGAGAAAATGCTAAGTGGTAATTTGGCGGTTCCGCTTCAAAGTAGGCAATTTGTCACAGGGATCCAGATAACTGATCTAAAGTGGCGAATTCAGACCTCTACTGCAGAGGTTTTCAACCTGGTCTGAGAAGAGCTTCAAAGGGGTCCATGGGCAAGTCAAGGAAAGTATTCTTTTATAAAGTATTGCTTGGCTTGGTTGATTACCTTTTAGCTAAACAAAAAATACTAGCTATGCCGATGTTTTAGGCACAGAGAACAATGTGCAGAATTGAAATTTTTGAATTTTTTCACTAACGCATCAATGAAACGGTGCGAAATTCATGCGATGAACCCATTATGCTGATTGTTCTGTTGTCATGTGACAAATACTTTTTAAAATGTTAGTAAACAATTCAAAATACTTGATAAGATTTGTATTTATTATAGTAGTCGATTTATACTAGAAGCCAAACACAAGCATTTGTTGCTACACACAGAAGTCCGTTGGCTATCACGAGGTCGCATTGTTTAGCGTGTTTATGAATTACGAGCTGCTCATTTTTCTAAACCAGCATAACGAATCGATGGCACACTTCTTTACAGACGAGACATGGGTTGCCAGACTAGCTTATCTTGCAGACATTTTTAACAGTCTAAATCTGTCATTGCAAGGACCTGACAAACGTTCTGAAAACGCATGACAAAGTTGATGCCTTCTGGAAGAAACTTCGCATATGGAGGGGAAGATGTGAAGAAGGCACCTATGATATGTTTCTGTTGCTGGCTGACTTTCTTACAGTGGACAATATTTCGACAGGCATCATTTTGAACCACCTACAGCAGCTGTCGCATTACTTTCAGTAAAGATCAGTATTTCGGCGGCAACAATGTCAGTGCATTTGATTGGATTTGAAATCCCTTTGAATGCGAGCTAACCGATTTAGCTGATCTCGAACAAGAACAATTGGCCGAATTCAGCAGACTGCCACTGTTGTCGTTCTGGCTAGCATGTTTCCAGGAGTACTCTCTGCTGTCAGCCAAAGCCATCAATGTCCTACTACCATTTTCTACGATGTACTTGTGTGAAACTGCATTCTCTGCTGTTACTGCGATAAAGACCAAGTACAGGTACAGACTGGACATTGAACATGAAAAAGGCATATGTTTATCACGCATACCACCATATGTAAACTATGTAGTGCAAAACAGGCACAGCCTTCCCACTGAAAATAAAACTGTGTAACGGAACTATGTGATTGTTTCATTTTTCGAATAGATAGTTATTTCTGTGTGAAATGACTTTTACATGTTGTAAAACTGTTTTACATAACTGTTATGTTTTACATAACTTAGGCTAGGCCTACCATTTAGCAGAATTTAAGTAGATTGCATCCGCAAACTTAATAAGACATATTCCGGCCCAACTTGAAGTACGAAAAGTTGAGGCTAGGGCGCCTTGGGCTATGGCCACCCGAGCTTAGAATGTCTGTGGGGTCCACAGCATAAAAAAGGTTGAAAACCTCTGCTCTGTTGTGCTTGAGATACTAGGGTTCAGCGACATAAAGATATTGACATAACCGATGAGATGCTAAGAATTTGGCAGTTCCACTTCAAAAACAGACTTGGTGAACATCTTTGTAAAGCATAGGGTTGGTGAGTTAACCGAGGTCGAGACAAGTGGGTTCCACGGTCTATGTATAGATATCTTATTCATATCTTATATAGTAATAAGCATTGCCACTGCCAAACACTAATGGACAAACCTCTTTAGACTTAAAACTTTTTCCTTGCATACCATGCCTGTGGAATGCAAGTATGCTGTCTTGGAGAACAACTAAAAATAGGATGTTTAAGTCAAAAACATGTCATTCAATATTTGCCATGTCTTACCAATTGATTGAATGGAGAAATCAAAGATGATACTTGATTTGATCAACCCATCAAAGCTTGTTAGGTAGACAACATCTATTTGAGTAAAAATTTATTTAATAGGTGGCATGAAAGGACTGAAAATATTTAATAAAAGAATGCTAATAACTTTCAGCAGTTACAACTATTGTATCCTTGTCATGCTGAGTCACACAAGATGAATTGATCATTTCATTAGCTGAAAATAAGTTGATGAATTTTAGTAGCTGGGAAATCAAATTTAATTGATGTAAATTTGTTTCCACAACATTATGGATAAATCATTTACTATTTTTTTAGAAAGTTGAAAATTATTCCTGGATAAAATACTCACTAGACTCGGGCTTCACAAACCAATTTGAGCTTGAATTTAAGTTTATAAGATCAAACTCAAGTTGATTATCTGGACTAAAAGGAATGATTAGTGACATTAGAAAAGGAAGGGCCCCAATGGGCAAACATAATGCATGTACCTTCTCCTCACTCCTGTGCACAGAAGTGGACAATCAAATTCTGGTAAGGAGAACATTTCTAGAAGCTTCAACTCTTTAAATGTGGGATAGTCAAATTGCTGGGATAAAATAATGTTTGCATAAAACTCCTTGGTCTATTCATTAACTTGACTTGTAAAATATTGAAAAAGCAATCTCCCAAATGAAAATATATGAGACATTATATTGTAATCATAAACATGAAAAAGTAAGATCAGGTAATGCTATAAAATGTAATTTTGAGATACTATTTAGCAATGATATAAAACATTAGATAGTGGATTTAAAATGAAAAGTATATTTAATGAAAACAAATTTTGATATAGACTCAGCCCTAATTTTCATTAATTGCATACATTTATTTTTATTTTTTTTGTTCATTTACTTTGCATTAGTAAGCATTTTTCAATTTCCAAAATATCATGCCTCCTCAAATTCACTGCACGCATTCATACTTCTCAAATATAATAAGAACTGCCTCCCCAGCACATTGAAGCAGATAGCCTTGAAATTTGTAAACTTAAGCTGACAATATCTTAGTTTGAAATGGTATTTTAACAAATTTAAATTAATTAAATTAGTAAAGCAACTTTTTAAGCAAATAAATACCAACTCTGAGATGCATAAACTTGTTGAGTGGGTCAAACCATTGCATCAGAAGGATTCCTGAGGGGAGTGCAGCACACAGAAACTTTTGTTCTTTTACTTTCCCAGCGCAGCACTTAAGACAACCTTTTGTTTCAGGCACCTTCATGGTTACAGCAAATTTTCTGTTATTGTAATAATTTACATTATAACAATGTTCAATCCTGTTCAATGAAATAAAACAGACAAATTTCTTCTACCTTGGGATGAATCTTCCAGCTATCATATTCATTGCAAATCTGTGAGTCCCCCTAGAATGAAGATTTGCAAGATCATGTCGGTAAAGAGCTGGAGTCTTGCCTAGGAGGTATTTTAAAAATTAGTCATTAAAATCCAATAAAAAATGTCATGATTATTTTTGCCAAATCACTTAGATGAAATTTTAAAACTAAAATCACTCACCAGAAAGTGACATAAGAACATCCTTTACAACATACATCCATGAACATGCTCTAGCATGAAGCTGGAACATAACATTTTAATTAATAAGATTTGATAAGTAAAAACTTGATAACATATACGTACATAAGCTTCAATAGTGTAGCTTAAATGTCAAAACAACTAATACGTCTCAAATAGCAACATAAATCAACTTTTAAACACATCTTGCATCACTTTATGAATGTAGTGTGTGTAGGCTTTGCAAGTATGAATAACCAAGTTAGTTATTTATTGATGTTCCCGACTAATGGGCATATGAACTTGCCAACTCCATGGTGTTTTCATGGATTTCATTTAGATTCAGTGTGTATATACCACTGTTGGATCCAATCAGTATATGCTGATCTGTTGATAAGATGTAACATATAATAACAGAATTAGTTATTTAGCAAATTATGTCAAAATTAAAAATATTTATAAATACAAATGACCTTTGGTGTAAGGATTTATCCAACTACTAGTACAATTGATGTACAATGGACATCCATTGAAAACTTTGGAAAAACAGGCTCCCATCTAGAGTCAAGCAAAGTTTAAATAATACTTACATTGAGTAATTACAGAAGCTATCTCAAAAACTTTTAACATAATCTATCAAATAACTAAACCGCACTCCTATGCTGGCAAATACATAAATGTAATATTAAAAATATTTTCATGACCATGATTTTGGTAATTTGAAATCTTTAATTAATCTAAAGGAATAGATACATTTAATTTTAATTTTGTCATGATGAAAACATCTCATATACCAACATGAACTTTTGGAGTTGGGGGGAGGCCATTGCAAGAACTTCTCTTAAAAGTAGTGAAATGATTATAAGTAAATAAAAGCATAAATTCAAAAAACAATTTTTAAGATTAATGTAACAATTCAACAAAATAAATACACAAAGTTAGCACTTGAAATAACATGTAATTGAAAATGAACTACAATTCAGTGTTTGGTTCATTCATTCGATTCTTTATCCTATAACATATCCATATAACATAACTATATCCATACAACTGAAGATATGTGAGGTCACTCACAGGAAAAGGCATGGAATCAGAAGGTTTGCAGGAGTTGACAATAGAAGTCTCTTTTGTTTTTAAAGTCTCAGCTGAATGAGGAGGATCACCAACCAGATAGTGCTTGAATGCTTTACTTTTTTGAACCTCCTGTGCCTTGTCTTGACCATTGCCTGCATTGGTCAGTGCTGAGGTAGACTGGTTGTACTAAAGTGCATCAAAACTTACTTGTAAACTCATGAAGTTCATCATGTATTCATAAAAATGTTTACTTTTAATAACATGAGTAGAACTTTTGCCAATACAAAATTCTGTCATGAGAATCACACTGACTAATTCATAAAATAATGAAATGTAGAACTGAAATGGTTTATGATACATATTATGTCAATAATTATAAAGTGTTCTGATTTAAATTATAACTTATTCTGAAATTCTATAATTCTAGGAATATTCTATTTGAAATGTTTTAAACCCATGAAATGTTTGTAGGAAAATATTTTGTCACATAAATATTACAGGTGCATAAAGCTACAAAATGTCCATTGAAACACATGTTCAAGAGGAAAGGAGGCTGCACATAGGCAAAGAAGAAACCGATGAATGAGTTATGCAAACCCAGCAAGATTCTGACTAGGACACTTCAACACAAACTAATATTGTGAAAATTGAAATAAATCTCATAGTAACATTGTATCCAACATGTTAACCCTATGTTATGATTCATTTAAGATGTTTAATGTTATTTAGAAGCTGCCACTAACAGTAGAATCAATGAAACCAAGACTTCGAAATACTTCTTCAGTGAGTGAAACTTTTGAAGACTGGTTGAATAAATAACTTTGTAAAAAGTTGAAAAAAGCCTTGTAACTTAGCAGATTAACCAAAAATCACCTGATCTAGATGGGGATCAGGAGCAAATTTAGGTAAATTGTTTAATCTGTCTTCTGGAAAACAAACAACTATTAATAATCATTTGAATATTCATTGAGAATCAATAGAAAAATCTTGTTAGACTTTTATGCGGAAAATTTCCTTCAGAAGGGTTTTTGTTGGTTCTGGAAGATGGAATCCTATGGGGGATGTTGATTAAATTCAACTGGAAAATATTTAAGGAGACAGTCAAGACAATTAAGCAAAAATTGCAAGCTAAGAAAACTATCACAAAATTATTAAATTAAAATAATAATATATTAAGTGCAGTCAAAGTTTTAAAAATAAGCCTTCAAATTATACAAGCAATATCATTATAACTATAACAACCTCCTCCTCTTCAATGTCTGTACCATCAACAATAGCCAATGGAGGCATTGAATGATTTGAATTATAAGCTTGGTCCATTAAATCCTTCATTATTTGCTCTGTCATATCACCACAAACAAACGTGTGCTGAAAACAATAAAGAAAGAATAATAAAACAAACTCTCCAAATTATATAATTTGCTTAAGACTTAGCCCCTGTTGCTATGCCATGGCACCTTAAAAATTAAATATTATTATTATTTAAGCATCCACAAATCCTTCTCTGTCAAGTTTGACTATTCACAAATGGCAGTGTTTGGAAAGCATACTGATCCAAAGATGATGATGATGACAACATATATAACCTAAATCGCCACTCCTTTGTAATACCTTAGCATTATTGACATTTGTGAAAAGCATTACAGATTAAAGTATGAAGCATCAGGTAATGCTAATATTTAACAAGTTTATTATTAATCGACCTTGCCCTTATTAACACCTTCCATATTATTATAACTACTAAATAATACATACTTCTAATAACTTATCTGCAGTAGGTCTTTTTCTTGGATTTTTTGTTAAAGCATATCTAATGAAACTCTGAAAGTTTGTTGACCTTAGGAATATCAATTAATGTATCAAGCTTGTGATTGATTGAAGAGATTTAAAACACTGACCATCTAGTCTTATCTTGGAGAGTTGGGGGCTTAAAACTACTCTTTGACATCAAAAATAGAGCCCTGCATTCCAATTAAAGAAGCTCTTAAATTAAAGTTCAATTAAATTAGTACTGACAGGAATTAATGCAAAGTTGGTGAGAATTTGAAATTTGTATATTTAAACCTCATTGGATGCAGATCAAACATTGGAGGTTGAAGCTCAGCAAATTCTATGCATGTAATACCAACTGCCCAGATGTCACACAACTGATCATA
The DNA here is from genome assembly GCA_021613335.1 of Whitmania pigra. Lineage (NCBI taxonomy): Eukaryota > Metazoa > Annelida > Clitellata > Hirudinida > Haemopidae > Whitmania > Whitmania pigra. The sequence continues at coordinate 1,229,467 of JAJTWR010000278.1, read as the reverse complement.
ACCTCCTTTTCGCTCAACAGCAGCAACCTCTGGAGCCATCCTAAAACATTTATAAATTGAAATATTGAAATTAGTGGCCTTTTTTTACAAAGATTTCGGAGCATCAACCATCTTAGAATTTTGATTTTAAGAAATTTCTGCAAACTTTATTTATTTTATAATTTCTGGATGATATGGTTGCATCATCCAACACAATTTTAAAGGCATTCAAATCATTGATATTTGGATAAACAACATCATCTAATGTATTTGAAATAATTACATAAAACCAGTATTTATTTCGATACCATTTATCAAATTAAATTTCATCATGGCCATTTGATAAACAGATTATAAATTAGATTCAATATATTCAAATGTATGACATGGCAAAACTAGGACAAGCTTAGTGACTTAGCTTTTAGTAATTTCAAAATTAATGTTTGAAATGACAATATTTCTAAAAAATTTTATATCAGCTCACCAATAATCTATTTAATTACATGGTGTATTGACATATCAAATATTTTTTACCAATGCTGATGTTTGAAAATTTTTTAAATAACTTTATTATATTTAAAGAAATATTTGCAACCCTAATGGTTATTAGATATAAGCTAAAATAAACAAACCAATATGGAGTCCCAATGAAAGACTTTCTCTTACTGATGGTGGCAGTTATTTGTGCTGCCACTCCAAAGTCAGCTATAAATCAATTAAGCCAGTCAATGAATGTTCATTTTTTAAAAGCCAGTATACCAATAAAAAATGATTTAATGCAATAAATAGTAAGCAAGTTAGCTCAGGGTGTTGATCTCCTGTAGCATTTGCCAGTCGCAATGTATGGGGTAGCAACCAAGCTAGATGCTCCAAGTGCCTTTAATAATAACGCTTAGATCATTTATGTAATGATGTCTTATAAGCACTTTGTGGAGGTATAAACTGGCTGTGAATACAATACATGACCACTATTTCTTTTACCACCATTTGCAGGAATACAACCCTCAGAGCTAACTTATGTTTGGAAGGAACGAGTGGTTAACAAAATGTGACATTATGCATGTGGCACATTATAAATTAACTACATTGCTTAATGTTAATTCTATTATAAAAACTTCCATCCTACAATTAAAACAAAATAGACGTATATTAAAACCTTCTGAAATCAGTAAATTTGTTCACATTTATGTAATGTAAAAATAATATTAATCCATGAAAGAGGTAACAAATATAAGCTGAATTGTTTTGAAACAAATCTTTTTAGAAAAAACATCTTATGTAATATTTTTGTATAATTATATTTCATCAAGACCTGCGTCGAGAGAACCGAAAATCGATATGGCAGAGGTGTATTAACATGCGCCTGAAATTTCTTATACATAATGTACATTAATAAATGAGAACGCATATGCACAGCATTTATTATGAATTATACTGCATATGCAGTCTGATTTCATAGGTTTTCTCTATTTGGAGTCTATGGACTGATCGTCCAGTTTTCTCCTAAAACCTCCAGACATTTTTAGAATGAAAAACAATTAGAATACCTACAGCATGTTATCCCTGACAAGATCAACAAAGGTGAAATTGGTTCGGCAACTTAAAACAATTAACATAATGAAGTGAGAAAGTGCTACAACAAAGTGGGAATTTTGGCGGTTCCACTTCAAAGCGGGCAATTTGTCATGGGGATTGAGATAACCCATGTAAAGTGGCACATTTGGCCCTCTTGTTTTCCAGATATTAGGGTTCAGCGACATAAAAGAAACAACATAACCAATGAGAAAATGCTAAGACAAAGAGATAGTTTGGCGATTCCACTTCAAAACATCAACTTAACATGGTTGGCGAGTTAACTGAGGTTAAAATAAGTGGGTTCCACTAAATAATAACTTTATGCATATAATATGAAATTTATCTTAGTAACTAATATCAGAAATAATATCAAAATACTTTAATATCCCATCAAAATACCATCATTTTAAAAATCAAATATTTATGACTGTTAATTTCTGCAGTTTAAAATTATGCCTCCTTGATGTATTTAAGAATTATTTACAATTTTTCCTAGGTTATACTTCTAAATAGATTGAAATGCTGCATCTAACACTTAATAATTATGACAATAATAAAGAAAATTACCACTCACCTAATTTTACACAACCAAATTCTGTCAACAGAATGTTAGCACCCTGCAATAAGGTTAATGAAAAGAATAATCCTTACTTAATCAATATAAAACCAATAATACCAATGCACCTACCTTTATGTCTCTGTGCATTTTACTATTTGTATGAAGATAGTGAAGGCCTTTTAAGGTTTCTCTACTTATAAAGGCTATTTGTAATTCATTTAATGGACCAGTTACTGAAATGAAGCAATTTCCATCATGAAAACAAAACAGCTTCTGAGTAATTGGTGCAATATTTATTTGTTGTTGTTATTATTATTAAGATTATAATTATAAGTTCAAAAGGCTTAAAATTTTGAAATTACCAATTATAAATTTAAAAGCAAAAAAAGACATTTTTAAATAATCACATAATGCAGTATAAATTGGAGCTTTGTTTAGTATATACAAGTTCCGAATAAATAAAATCACATGACTTAATGAAGTGAAATATAGTGTCAGCATTGAAATTCTAATAATTCAATTCTGATTGAGCTGTGTTTGTCCCAACAGAACTTCAAGACATCTATAAATTTGATGAAAGCTCTCATTAAAGAGGAATGTTTTCAAATCAATATGAAAAACATTGAACATTAAGAATATAAAAAATACTTGCTCATAGTACTTTCTAACCTTATCAGCAATAGTGGCATAATGCATTTAAGTAGTAATTATTGTTTTTATATGCATACTGTTGTGGTGAGGAACCAATGAGAGTGGAGCGTGCCATGAACACAATGGAACATGTACTATAAATAGCTTTCAGCTATCGCTCACTCTCGCTTTCTCATGTAGTGACCGTGTGTAGTTGTTGTTTACTTGTGAATAAAACGTTACATTAAACCTTGTCTTTATTCGGGATCTCAGAGATATAACATTTTGGCGACGAGGATGGGATCATAAGATAAATTTGTTTCTATGATGACGATGTTCATGGAAGAAAATCGACGACGAGACGAAGAAAACAAGAAACGCGACATGAACTTCAGAGCATACACCATGAAGGTCAACAGAATGTGGGAGCTGGCACTGGTAGATGAATTGACAAAAGAACAATTTAAATGCCTGGTTTACATTTCTGGGATGAAGATGCAAGCACACGCTGACTTCCGAACAAGGTTGCTGCAGAAGTTGGAGCTGCAACCAAACTGCACACTGGAGGACTTAAACAATGAATGCGAACCAGTGATGGGCAAAATAAATCGCGATTGCGATTTAAATCGTGATTTAGGCAAGGTTGCGATTCGATTTGAACATTGTTGGATTCGATTTTGGCCTCAGTGATTTTGATTCGATTAGATTTGCCTTTTTTTTTATTTGATTTGCTTTTTCAAATCGAATCATTGAAATAAAGATGGTTATATATTTTTAATTTTGTAAAAATGGTCATAAATTTAAGAATTCTATATCTTTGGCGTGCTCCCCGTTAAATAAACATTGTTGTAGGTTACATGCTTTTTTTCTACTTGTAGCTTTACCGCGTTTTAAATATGTCCGAGTTAGATAGCAGGAAATATGGGATTTTTCTCTTTAGTCCAGTCATCAAGAGCTGTACAAAGATGCAAAAGAAAAAGATAAGGAAACAACAACTCAACAGAGTCATTCGTTGCTACCATTCATGGCTGTGGCAGGAGGTATTAATGAAAATTCTCTTTCTCTGACATACAATGATTCCAATCCAAAGCAAAAGGCCCTTACCAAAGGAATAGTGAAACATCTTGTAGCCGAAGCAATGCTTCCACTACGCATAGTTGAAAGTTCAGGTTTTGCCTTTTTTATGAGAATTGTGGATCCAAATTATGTTATCCCAAGTAGAAGGACTATAAATAGAAAATTAACTGGTGTATTGCAGACATTAAGAGACAATTTGAAGAATAAAATTGAACTACTAATTAATAATAATTTGAGCGTCAGATGTGTACATGCTTCAACAGATTTGTGGAACAGCCGTTCATTTGAACCAATTATTGGAGTAAAATACCAAAACTTTGACGAAGGCTTTCAGCTGAGAACAAAGACGGCTGCTTACAGACGCTTTGGGTCCCAACACACAGGAAAAAATATTTGTGCAGCTTTTGAGGAAATACTGTCAGAGTATGGGTTGCAGAGCATTGACATTGGATATTTTGTTACTGACAATGCCAGAAACATGCTCAAAGCATTCACAATATTTTCCGAGGAAGCTGCCAGGTTTGCCTTTGATCAAAAGGAAAATAAAAGATTATCTATATGTACTGATTATCAGACACCAATTTTTCAGACAACTCTTTGGTTTCAATAAATAAATAAAAAAAAATAAAACTGTAAAAATGTTGGCTGTTAATTTCATTGTGTTTTGCTCGAAAAAATTTTGGAAGATTTGATTCGATTTGGGATTTGGGCATTTGGGGTTTGATTCTATTTGGAATTTTTTGATTCTATTTGAGATTTGGTTGTTGAGATTTAAATCATTTTACAAATGATTTGAGATTTGACCATTGAGATTCGATTTGATTTTTGCCCATCACTGATGCGAACACATTCTGACTCTGAGAAAATATGCAAATGCCATCGGAGAAGTCTCAAGTGCTGTGCAGGTGGTCCAGAGAAACAGCAGAAGGAAGCCTCGACCAGAGTTCCGTAGCAAAGAACCCGGCCGACCTTCAACTGGCCATGGTCGCTGCTTTGTGGCTAAGGATGTGGACCAACTTTTGGGCATTGAGTGGCTGGACCAGTTGCCACCATTTGTGAAGGCCTTCAATGCCATCATCAAGTGGAACATAGAACAGTTGAAGTAGGAGGTCTGTCCCAAGAATTGTCTGACAGATACCCCGAGGTCTTCAAGGAGGAACTGGGCCGATGCTCCATGAAGAAGGCAGATCTCAAAATTAAAGAAGGAAGTTGCCCGATCTTCTGTAGGCCGAGGAAGATTCCCTTCACTTTAGAGAAAGCTGTGGACATCGAGTTAGACCGTCTTGAAGTCGGTGCAGATCCTGACAGTCCCATTCTTTTTGTGCACAATAACTATTGGTGCAGCCCAATGACTGTAATCTACCCTCTTCAGGACTCCTGCTTGCACTAACAAGGACACGTCGACCTCCAAGGAGACTTGAGATGGACTCTCAGAGGAAGAAGTACCTCATCGTATAGGAGGGGGAGGTGTTGTGGTGAGGAACCAATGAGAGTGGAGCGTGCCATGAACACAATGGAACATGTTCTATAAATAGCTTCGAGCTATCGCTCACTCTCGCTCTCTCATGTAGTGACCGTGTGTAGTTGTTTACTTGTGAATAAACCGTTACGTTAAACCTTGTCTTTCTTCGGGATCTCAGAGATATAACTCATACAAATATGATTAATTCCTCTAATCAAAGAAAAATATTTTTAAAATACCAAATCAAAAAGGTTTTAAAAGACATGCAATAATAAACAATAAATGTTTTTAAATAATAAACAGTAAATTTTTTTAGTGACAATGCACTTACTGTGGTAAATGTCTTGTACAGATCCTCCAGAGCAGAATTCCATGCATATCCATAATTTGTCTCTTCTAACAAAATAAATGACAATCACCAATACACTTTATTGGAAAGAACTAACGAGCAATTTAGCCGCAATTTATCTAAAAACAAGACTCACAAACCTATAATAACTTCCAAAATATGCAACAATATTTTTGTGCTCACAGTTTTTCATCATCGAAATTTCTTGTTGTATGATAGAGAAGTCATCGCCTAAACAAGGGTCATACGTTGTTAATATAACTAAAGTTTGTTTGAAAATATTTAAAGCAAACCGGGCTCAAGTTTTACGACTTTTATAGCCGCCAAATCGTTTGTCTTAATATTCCTTGCCTGTTTAATATAGATAAAACAGTCTTTTTTAAGTTGACGTAAAATAGTTAATTGAGAGTGATTTGTAAGCATATTAACTTTGAAGACATCTCCGTAGGTCCCACTCCCGACTCTCTGAAGAAGATCATAATCGTCCTGTGGATTCCTTCTTGAAATTTCAGCTTGTAATCGATTATTATAATTCATGTTTACTTGCTGGAAACTTTAAAAAGAAAACAAATAAACTCTATCATCGTCACGAAGAACCAAACACAGGATGTTGTTAGTAAAGTAAAAATGAACAGCAACAACTTCATGGCGCATGATTAACTTTTCTTAAAATACCTAGGTTTGATACTACAAAAATAATTTGAAATAATTGCACGGCCGTGACCAAAGCAACCTTTTGTTTTTGTTTTATTTTTAAAGATTTTTAAAAGATATTCTAATCCTGTCTATCCAATATAATTTTAAATATAGTGATATTACCTATATACAATGGTACTTCATTTAACAAACGCAATTCGCTCCATTCGTTATGCGGCGATTCGCAGTGCGGAACACAATTTCCAATAAATTTTTATGCTAAATTGTATAATAAAAAATATTACACCTTTCGAAAATAAGCAAAATTTAATAGAAGGCTCCGTCTTATTTTCTGAAAAACACGGTATTTGACATCAAAGGGGAGGGAAGGCGTTTGTTGTGTGAAACTATTACAGTTCGTTATGCGATGCACCCGTCGCTTTCTTTACGGTGACCGTTATGTGAAGGGTTCGTTAAACTAAACTAGGTAGCCCCAGAAAACTTTTTTCTTGTCTACTTCCGAAACATAGAAGTTTGTGGATCTCTACCGATAAGAAATTTTTTTTTTATTTATCAAGTGTATCATGAAAAGTAAAAAAAAGGCCTTTCAGTCAATTTTCGTAAGGTTGCGAATGAATACGGAGGAAGCAGAGACGCACATCTCTAAATTTAAGAAATTCTTTCCAACTTGACTAACAAACAACCGAGTTATTGACTAGTTCCGTGGTGCGACAACTACCAATTATCTTAGAGGGCATCGTTGCACACCTCGACTCAGTGGACCTCCACAGCCTCTGCCATTTTTGCTGTATGATTATTTTTCATGGTTATGCAAGCTACGAACAGCCTGATATTTCAAAGCATGTTGCAGACAGATGTCATGTTATGTACTCTCATTAATTTAAAACTGTCAAAATTTACTATGAACATCAGTTTATCTAGTTCACAACTTTGTCTTTAACCTTCTGTAATGGTATTATCTATATACAATGGTACTTCATTTAATGAACGCAATTCACTCTATTCGTTATGCGGGGATTCGCAGTGCGGAACACAATATCCAATAGATTGTTATGTTAAATAGTATAATAACAAATATGACATAATATAAATTATTATTAGGTTCATATATACTAACTTATTTATTATTATTATTAGGCTCATACATACTAACTTATTTATTATTATTAAACTCATATATACTGTTTATAACCCTCTAACCGCCAAAAAAGGTTGTGCACCACTGATTTACACATTGCAACATGTTCGACTTGTTAATTTCTTATTTTTTAGTGGATCCAGACTTCCTTGAACTCCCGCCCAAAAAATGTCTCAATTGCAGTGATGGGCAAATCAAATCGCGATTTCAAATCGAATCATTGAAATAAAGATGGTTATATATTTTTAATTTTTTTTAAATGGTTATAAATTTAAGAATTCTACATCTTTGGCGTGCTCCTCGTGCTCCTCGTTAAATAAACATTGTTGTAGGTTACATGCTTGTTGTTCTATTTGTAGCATTACCGCCTTTTAAATATGTCCGAGTTAGATAGCAGGAAACAGTGATGGGCACAAATCAAATCGAATCTCAATGGTCAAATCTCAAATCATTTGTAAAATGATTTAAATCTCAACAACCAAATCTCAAATAGAATCAAAAAATTCCAAATAGAATCAAATCCAAAATGCCCAAATCCCAAATCGAATCAAATCTTCCAAAATTTACTGCTGCCCTATCTTTGCAAATTTCACTGCTCCATTGTAAATGCTTTTTGAGATTCAGCGTTGCCATCAAATCGCAATGGTGACGCTTAAAATCGTCTTCCGCATTTATGTGTATTTTAGATGAAAATTGTTTTCCAGCCTGAATTAATTGTGTCATTTCTGTTTCCCTGTCTTAGTGGTCCATTTTATATTTTCTACAGCATCAATAACATTCAGGTAAATTGCTTCCAAAGATTCAGTTAACACTTTTACTTAGTACAGTACATTCTTCATAAACATTAGAGACAAAATAAATTCAAAACTCATGATACGTTTGTATAAGATAAGACATGATAAGTTTGTATAATGTTGAGTAAGATCGCTTTTGATACAAAATTTCATAAAGTACTTCCGCAATGGCTTCTAAGGATGTTTTCACAGATTTCGATGATTCAGCTCTTGAGGTCCATCTAGTACAGGGGTGAGCAAACTACAGCCCGCCAGAGTATATTACGCGGCCCGTATAAGCGGCAATATAACATGTTGCGATCCTATGTCGATGTTAATTTTGTTTAGAGGTTTCGCTATATTTTTGAAATTGTATTCCAACTAGTTCATTCGAATATAATATAGGGATTCGAATTGGTTTTATGGCTCCAGAATATTAGTGATTACTAGTCATTAAATGTTAACATCCCTATTCGAAACCGCTTTTCCGCTCAACCGGAAGAGGCTTTTGTTTACAATTTACATTTTTAAAGGCTTTGTAAAAATTGTAATTTAAAAGCGAATAGATGTTGATTTAACCATGCGTGCTGCCAAAAAAGAAAGACTTAAGGCGAATATAAGGTTTTTAATGACAAATGGTCTGCTAAATACTGCTTCACGAGCATTGGGAGCAAAGCAAGTCTACTTGCTGTGCCGTGAGTGTACAACTTAAAAAGACAAACAAAAATTTGGATTTCGGCACTATTTAACGAATGAATAGAGAAATGCCAGGAGTTGGTTAATTTTTAAAAAGCAGCAAACTGTTTTCGCCAAAGTCTGTAATACAAGATGCTGCAACCGAAGCCAGTTTGTTGCTGTCCCATAAGATTGTAAAAAGGAACAAGCCTTTTTCTGATGGCGAGTTCATCAAGGAATGCTTGTTAGATGCAGCAAGCATTATGTGTCCAGGCGTGTTGAAAAGATAAGTGACAATTTGATGCACCAACTTCGAGATACAAGCAAAGACTTTTTGTGGTACTATCTTGCATTGGACGAAAGTACCGATGTACAGGACACAGCACAATTGTTAGTATTTATACGGGGAATAAACACTCGTTTCGAGCTTATTGAAGAATTAATAAAGTGTTGAGCCACTCTAAGACACAACCACAGGCCAGGATTTATTCAATGCTGTTGAGAACTGTGTTGAAAGAACTGGGTTGGTGTGGAACAAGATGGCAAGTGTAACAACCGATGGAGCTCGTGCTTTGACTGGAAAAAAGATAGGTCTGGTGAAGTTGATGAATAACAAAATTAAAGAACATCCTGACCATGCGCTTTTACCTCTCCATTGCGTCATCCACCAGGAAAGTCTGTGTAAAGCTGCGTTGAATATCAAGTATATTATTGACCCAGTTGTCAGTGTGATAAACCTCATAAGAGCCAGGGAACTTAATCACAGGCAGTTCCAGGCACTGCTTGAAGATTTGAAAACTGAACATTCTGATGTTGTCTACCACAGTAGTATCCGCTGGTTGAGCATAGGCAAGATATTGAGGCGAGTGTGGGATCTCAAGGAAAAAATAGTTATGCTCCTGGATATGAAGGGTTTTATTTGTGACTTTGTTACTAACATTGTTAATGAAAAGTGGAAGTCAGACTTCCATTATGGAAAAATTGAATTGAACTGAATGTCAAACTTCAAGGAAATAGCTTGTTTGCAGGTGAAATGTATGTACATGTTAAATCATTTCAGGCAAAACTCTCTCTGTTTTCCAGGCAAGCAGGTGAAAACAGGTTTTGCCATTTCCCTTTACTGAAGCAGTAAACCATTTTTGGTGAAGTGGCTGACAAGTACAAGGCTCAGTTTTATGGATTGGTTGTGGAATTTGAAAGAAGGTTCCGTGACTTCAAGAACCTGGAACCACTCTTCAATATCTTCAGTTTGCCATTTAGAGCAGAAACTGATTCAGCCCCAGAGGATATACAGTTAGAGCTGCTTGACGTACAAGCAGATTATGATCTGAAGGAGAAGTGCAAGTCAGTTCTGCTGGAGTTTTCTGGGTGTTTGCCAGCAGCGGCACACCTAAAAAACTTTGCTGCCAAGCTTTTGTCACTATTTGGGTCCACATAAACATGAGCGAGCATTTTCTTATATGAAAATAAACAAGTCTAAGAACAGATCGATGTTGACGAACTGAAATTTAAATGCAGTCATGCGAATCGCAACCAGTAAACTTGTTCTACAGTTCAAGAACATTATCAATAATTATGAACTGTTACATACTTCTCATTAGTTATAATTATACTTGCCGGTCAGTTTGTATGTAAATTAAGTTCATTCGTCCTCATAATAATTATGACAGGTTACAATAAACTTTTGTTGAAATAATTACGAATAGTAAAATCTTATTATCAAATTAGCAACTAGTTTAAAATGTAATGTGCATGTGTAATAGAGTGTGAATGTGAAAGTAATTATACTTAAGAAAGTAGTTTCCACATTATTTGGTAAAAGTCTTCCTTTACTCTCACGTAGGCTGGCAGATGGGAAGATAATCCATCCATCCGTTCGTCTGTCCGTCCGTCACTCCTGGCTTACCTCGGCTGACTGCTAGGTAGGGCACACCTTCCAGAAGGAAAATGTCGTATGAGAAACCTATACGTTTCTTCTTTCCAGGGCATTTTCCTGGGGTGATACCCTCATATAACTTTAAAAGGTGAACTTATTCCTTCTATCATAAAGTCATAGAGTCTAACATGATTCGGGAGGTTCCCCCCTAAAAATTTATACCATCTCTGTCTGAATGCACTTCGCCATTTATAACTCCTTTCACTATCACTTGGTCTGATACAGTCTAGGTTTTCCAGGGCTGGCGGCTCGTTAGGGCACACCTTCAATAATGAAAGGGTCATCTGAGAAAACTATGCGTTTCTTCTTCGTGCATTCTTTGTCTATCTCTGCCTTCCCAGGTACAAGGACGTCGTTTCAGCTTTTTCTATGAGTACAACTTTAAAGGGTAACTACAACTTTAAGACCCAAAGTCTTAATTTCTCTTGAGACTTTGATTGAAGTCGATAACCAAAGATAATTAATAAGGATTAGTAAACACAAGTTTTATATGTGTGAGTCATGGAGTGGTGGATTTATAAATTAATTAATTTATTTACATAAATGACTACATTTATCAGTGAATTTGTAGCATCGCAAATAGGTTTAAAAAATTGAACAAAAGCAGAAAATTACACTGTTAATACGTTAGTTAAAGTTCCATACCTAAATATGTATTGTGTTTTTCGGCCCAGACTAAAAACTTGAATACTTAAGTACTCATGTACTTAATGACTACATTCATCAGTACTTGAGTACATTTGTTGTACTTGAATATTAATACTTAAGTCCTTTCACGATTGTGTACTTAGTACTTGTACTTTAAATACATTTTTGATGTACTTATTAGTAAGTACATTTTAATCACAGCCAAGTACTTTTAAATTTTCTTTTTTTTTTAAATAAAAGTGCTAATGTATTGATTTCTAATTTTTTGCGTTTCCTTTACTATATGCCTGTCTCTTTGTTTCCTTTGTTCTCTTTGTATTGTCGAATGTTCTCATTTATTGGAAGATGGCGGTAAAACCGTCCGATATATTTATTTATTTATTTATTTGATTATAGTCCGTTGCATAACTGAGATGATTTGGATTTCAAAACCGTCCGAGCTGCATACAGCCTTAAATGAGATGAATATAGCTCCACCCCATAAACAAAATTAGCTCCGCCTATAATGATTAAAAGTAAATACATATTTAATTAAAGGTTTACCGATATGTCGCGAGGTGTCTCTACTATATTTTAAAAATTTGACATGACTAGAAGTTTTTCACAAATGTACATTATTTTGCAGAATATAAAAATATAGCACGATTATCTATTATAAAGTAATTGGGAAAAACATTTTCATCAGTACCTAGTAGCAGCTTGCAATTCTAATAGTTTATGATGAGATGATATGCGACCAATGTTCTCTAATTTCTTATCAGTGTGCACAACGAAACTACAGTTTTGAGTGGCACATTTTCATGCTTGAGCTTATTGGGTAGCCCTGAAAACGGTTGTTTTGGAACCCACAAGACAATATTTCTTCAGACAGGATAGTATTCCCGGATAAGTTCCAGCTCTGGAAACAGGAGTACCTGTTCCCAAGGCTATGCCAAAGGAACTGATCCAGTTATGATTCTATATGAATGTCTGAGATGCCACGCATCCTCTTAAACTTGTCTTTAGCTCACCTCCACAAGTTCTCAACCACGTTTGGAGCGACAAACCGAGTGGTTCACCGTAGCATGTGCTAAACCTATGACAGCCGACATAACAAGAACATGCAGAAGCTTGTGTCGACAAAGAACAAATTCCAATGTGCCTCAAGAAGGAAGGAAGTTCTAATTTCCAGATTCTGAGTTGAAAAATATGCTCTGAATCAACATCTGTTTCTCTTTAAAAAAAAAAAACATCAGGTGTGCCCTAAGGAAGATGAAATGTCCGGCACAGTCTGTCCTGAGGAAAGCAATTAGATTCAAAACAACTCTAAGATGAATCCATGCTTAGCAATCCGGCGATTATGTACACTATTTACATATGGATCTGCAAAAATCGGAGTCACTTAACAGAATCTTTAATCAAATGTTATTTATTTCATTATTAATATAATCCTATCATTATAATAATACATATCGTTTCTTTTACATAACTAAAACTAATTAACAAGTACAAGTCATCTTATTTATGGAACGAACCTTAACCAAATAAATAAATGGCGATAGCCCCTCATCGGTTATCTCGATCCTCATAACTAATCGCCGACTTTGAAGTGAAAACGCCGACTTCCCACTTTGAAGTGAAACCGCCAAATTCCCACGGGTTGGGGTTTTGAGTATTTATCTATAAAATGAAACAATTGTAGAAATAATTTTAATTGTTCTCAAGAGTAATAATAAGTTAGGTGATTATGATTATTATAAAATAAAACTCATTTTTTATTTTTATCATACTTAATTTTTTTAAATAGCCTAATAATGACCATCATAAGCAGTGTGGTCACTAGTCGGGTCTTCAGCAAATTCAATCGTTTAGTATTTGCGGAATTGCACGGGTATCATCAATGATTGGCATATCGTTTCTTTCCTAAACTGAATCCGCAGATATCCGAAATTCATTGACAAACCCGCTCGCCTCAAAACTCTGTCGCGTCCTCTTTCCATAAACATCGCTGGAACCCTTTTTCCTTCTTCTACAACCCTACGTGTTATTTTTGATTCGCACCTCACCTTCCTGCAATAACCTCACCAGGGCACATCCGTTCGCTACTATCCATCGGCACTTCTGTCCTTGAACATAGCCTCGTTTTCTCTCGTCTAGACCATTGTAATTCCCTTCTCTATGATACATCTGCCTTTAAAATACATTTCTTATAACCTGTCCAAAATAAGTTTAACAAGCTTGTTTTTCTCAACCCCACCCTCAATAGTACGGACCGCCTGAAACAATTGCACTGGTTGCCGATTCATATCGTATCACCTTCAAAATCGCCCTCATGACATATTACGTTACAGTGACATCTAGCCCACTTTGTCTCCATCACTTTATAGGTCACCGCCAAACACATGATCACCCATCATTCATCTTAATCAACCAATCAATAGGTCATCAATAGTCAACAGAGGCTTCTCTTATGCCTCCCCTCGTAAGAGCCCACCCATTTCTGGAGCTCTTCAAGAGTCACCTGAAGACTCATATCTTTAGGACCTCAAGGAACAACGAAAACACAAAGTCTCTCTGACGATATGTACATGGCAATATTATTGTTATTACGAATTTCATCCCAATATTAAGACTCTTCTCACAGGGTGTTGAATTTTTATTTATCAAATAAAATAATTGTTGAAATAGTTTCGTTAATTCTAACTGTGTTGTGGGGCACTCAAAAGTTCTTTCGACAGTTGAAGTGGCTTCGAGATGAAGGTTTTGGATCGTCAATAATTGTGTAAATTACTGACACACAACATAAAGTATTTTAATTGAGAATTTACTGAGGGGCCGAAGCGAGTTGAGAAAGCTGACCACTGGAGTAATGAGAAAATCCAATGCTTGCTGGGCTGTAGCAATGTGCGTGCTATGCGATGACAGAATGAACTACTGAACGATTCATTACGATTACCGAGTCACTTATATGAAATAAAGCTAAATGTTATTTTTGGAGCATCCTTTCTAAAGATGCGTAATGAATAATAACGCGGATTTGTAGTGAGGCTGTTAGGTTTCTTGTTTACATTGAATAATTTCGAACAACGGTATTCCCAACATTCATAGAGACATCTCGATAAACTTCAAAACATTTAACATAGATTTGCAAACATTTGTGACATTTAAAATTTATTTATTTATTGGCGTTATTAATGTTATTTTTTAAATAACTTAATATTATTTTTAAAGTGCTATATTAGCAATACGTATTGGAAAACACTTACTTTTAATCAATTTTAATCGCTTTAGGTGGAGCTAATTTTGTTTATGTTGTGGAGCTATCTCCCTTATTTTACCTGAGTCATATGAGCACGGTGAAAAAAGCCATTGTTTAAAAATAGCTAGCACGCTTAACTTCTCAGAGCTTGATCTCCAAACTGAACTCATCAAATTTAAAACAAAAGTATATAATTAATCTAGAAACATTTGGCAATATTTCATGTATTTAAAAGTTCTTAATTGTAAATAATTTAAGAGATACGAGTCATTATCTAGACACAACTTCCACTAGCACGGTGAATCAACTTCTCATGGCTTGATCTCTAAATATGCCCAGCCTATTTTAAAACACAAAACGTATAATTAATCTAGAAACATTTGGCAATATTTCATGTATTTAAAAGTTCTTAATTGTAAATAATTTAAGAGATACGAGTCATTATCTAGACACAACTTCCACTAGCACGGTGAATCAACTTCTCATGGCTTGATCTCTAAATATACCCAGCCTATTTTAAAACACAAAACGTATAATTAATCTAGAAACATTTGGCAATATTTCATGTATTTAAAAGTTCTTAATTGTAAATAATTTAAGAGATACGAGTCATTATCTAGACCCAACTTCCGCTAGCACGGTGAAAAAAGCCATTGTTTAAAAATAGCTAGCACGTTTAACTTCTCAGAGCTTGATCTCCAAACTGAACTCATCAAATTTAAAACAAAAGTATATAATTAATCTAGAAACATTTGGCAATATTTCATGTATTTAAAAGTTCTTAATTGTAAATAATTTAAGAGATACGAGTCATTATCTAGACGGTTGAACTTATCACAGTTCATGATTGATCGCAAAATTTCCAACAATATTTTGTACTTTTTAAAATTTCCGCTAGCAGGTTGAACTTTTCGTAGTTCGTATGATTAATCGCAAGACTTTCAACATTATTTTGTTATTTTTGGAATTTTGCAATTTTAAAATTTTAAATACTCTATTCAAGTTTTTTAATGAACACCAGGTTGAACTAAATGTCTACGGTAGTTCTCGTGTTATTTTGGGAGCTATTCAAACAGTTTTTTGTAGTTCGTTCCTGTCACAATCTGTTATAAATGCTTGGTCCTTACTGGAATCGAGGTAATCATTCAATTTTTCGGCAATGTTACTTCAATTTTAACTATGGTTTGTTTTTAATTTTAATTAGGTTTGAAAATGAGGCTATAGACGATTCTGAGCAGTTCTCAGATCCAATAGAATTAGAGACTGAGCTTAAAGATAGGGTACGAATTTGTGGCGGTGACTGACAATGTCATTTTTCTTTAATCTCAATAATTGGTTTTAACAGACATTTTATACCTCGCCGTTTGAAAAAAGACTCATTAAAGTGATGGACAATGCAGTCATAAGTAGCAGTGGAACAGTTCCGAATAGGTTCTATTATCCGGAGTTTGTGAGGACATTTCGGAAAATATTTGTTCCACTTGCACCAATGTGGACATGTCTACTGCTGGGTATTTTGTCAACATTTTTTAAAATACAATAATACAAAGCACAATAACAAGTGCTTGAAACGATTGTTACAACAGGTGATCTAGGAAGACATGGAACAGGGGAAGTGTATAACAATTTTCACAGGAACTTTACTAGATGTAACGGGCTGAAAGTTCAGGTGCGTCATAATAGGGAACAATCATAGCGCTTGCATTTCACAATTACTGGTTTTCAGAATTACACCAAAAACAACAGAACGCAAGGGATCATGGAGAAATCCCAAAAAAATTTGAAGACATGGAGACATGGCAAAATCTATGCCAGGCTAGATGATTTCGTTTCGGTAATTGTTCATTTCTTGTTTCATTTATGGTGTACGTATGTATTTATTCTGTTATCCTTATATTTTCATGAAATTAACTATTTCCATTAGGATTACAAAAAAATGTACAGCGGAATGGTCCAGCATTTCTCTGATACCTCAGGAGTCATTCCTCAAAAAGTAATTCATCTCAGGTCATCGCGTTTCGATCTCTAACATGCACTTTAATGCAATTTGTGTTGCAGACTGGTAAGGCAAAACAGATAGATAAGGAGATATGGGGAAAGAAACCTGAAAAGGAGCCCATAGACAATACAGTTGGCATTTATTCAAATGCCCCCGAACGCCCTCTGAAGTCTGCGCAAAAGGTAATTTTCAATTCTTTTGAAGAGCTCGTTGTACAAGTAACTCTTCTTTATTTTAAAGTTCTATGATGACGCTAAAAAAATTGGGAGCACTAAAGTAACAACACAACAAGATGAAATGCCAAGCAGTGCGAAGGTATCAGTTTTCACTTAATTTAATAACTGGCTTCATTTTCCATAATACATCATAATTACAGGCAGAATCCAAACAAACAGAGGACATTGTGATTATCGATGACGAAAACGACGATACAAAAGTATATCATTAATTTCAATTGAACGCTTATTTTTCATTTATAACTGAAACAATCTTTATGCAGCCTTCACCTACACATCGTCTTACTGGAACTAATTGGTTTTCCTCAACGGACATTAATACAGCCCAGTCATTACTAAAAATTAAATATCCGGCAATTGGGGGGTAAACATTTTAATTTGAGTAAAGCGTTTAATATTACATTCAATAACATAACAACAATTCCACACTTTTCAGCCTTTATGACACCGATTTCCTAAGTGGGGTGTCCGTAGAACCTCTACCTGCAGAATTCAATTCGGGACCACCCACCTCCAAATTCGTCCAAATTATTAATGTGGGAGCGCACTGGGTCACCATATCGAATTTGAATTCCGGACCGGACGAAGTGATGCTGTATGACAGCTTGAATTACGGCATCAATGAAGAAGCACAAAGGACGATAACCTATATGGCTAAAAATTTTATTCGAGGTCCGGTGCTCACAATCGTCCGGAAAGGAGTCCAGCAGCAACAAGGTTACGACGACTGCGGACCTATGGCCATTGCTTTTGCGCATTCCCTGTGCTCTGGCAATGACCCTAGTGGTTGCCAATACGAGCAGGGAAGCCTGAGGGATGCCATAATCCGGTCCTTCAGGAATGAAGAGGTCAACATACCAATTACCGGAGTAAAGGTAACCTAACATTTTTTGGCAGTACTAGAAAATAATGTAATTTACTAAATTAATTTTCAAAAGGTTCGCAAAGACTATGGTATGGTGAAGGTTAAAGTGTGGTGCGACTGCAAGCTAAACTGGATCAAGACACCTAGGAGGGAGAATGAAGACATGGCCTCTTGCGACGGGTGCGTCCGATGGTACCATCGCTACTGCCAGAGGATACCGGACAAAGTTCTTCAATATGGCAGCGATTGGATCTGCAGCCATTGCAGGGAAGTTTCAAAGAAAAAAAAATAAATTTTATAAATTTTATAGTTATTTTTGTTTAAAATACTACATAAATATTAATTAATCACACTACTCCTCTTTGTTTTATATTTGTTTTTGTTTATTTTTGCGAAACCGTGCTGGCCCATTTTGTTTACATTTTAAAGGCGTGCTCATATGACGCTGGTCAAGCTTTATAACTGACTAAATTATCTAGTGCTCCGCGGGCCGGCTTGAAACGGCCGCCGGGCCGTAGTTTGCCCAGGTAAAACCGTCCGAGCTGCACACAGCCTTAATGAGATGAAAAATAAGACCAGCGTCATATGAGCTTATTTTTCATCTCATTAAGGCTGTGTGCAGCTCGGACGGTTTTACCTGGGCAAACTACGGCCCGGCGGCCGTTTCAAGCCGGCCCGCGGAGCACTAGATAATTTAGTCAGTTATAAAGCTTGTTAACTGCATACGAGCAAAGGGACTTCAGCACCGTCAGTTCATGCATTTCTGGAGGAAACCGACGCAGACCACCACTTGCTTTACCAGTCTCGTGTCCGCTGGTTGAGTTTGGGCAAAGTCTTTAAACGAGTGTGGGATCTTAAAGAAGTGATGGATACATTTTTGGAGTTAAAGGGGAAGTCTGATGATTTTCCAGAGCTGAGCGACAGGAATTGGCTGTGTGACTTTGCGTTTGCTGTTGACATTTTTTTCTCATATGAATGAGCTTAACGTTAAGCTACAGGGAAAAGACCTGTATGTGCACGACATGTATAGTAATGTAAATGCCTTCAAAGCCAAGTTGACCTTTTTTTCTAGGCAAATTTCAAAGAAAATCTTCTCTCATTTTCCCACACTAGCCACACAGGAAAAGACCATCCAAAATGTGAATAAATATAGCAAATCACTGAATGACCTGCATGAAGAATTCTGCCGTCGGTTTTAATTTTTTTTTAAATTGAAAAGCCACTTCAGCTGGTGGCCTGTTCCTTGTCACAAGACCCAGAAACAGCCCCACAAGAAGTGCAATTGGAACTAATCGATCGTCAATCTGATGCAATCTTAAAGGAGAATTTCCGCTCTCTTCCATTAAAAGAGTTCTATGCCTCACTTAAAGATGACTGTTTTCCAAATTTCCGGGAGATGGCACAGAAGATTTGGGCCTTGTTTGGCTCAACCTACATGTGTGAACAGACGTTCAGCGTCATGAAGATCAATAAATCCCGTCACAGATACCAGTTAACTGATCAACACCTCAGATCTATTCTGCGAATTGCTACAACAAAGCTAACGCCTGACTTTGATTCCTTAATGAAAGGGAGACCAACAACACTGTTCCCACTAAAATTGAAGATACTATTTTATTAAAGATTGCATAAAAGTTTTGTAAAATAACTCTTTTTATGCTTTTCTACCTTAAATTAATCTAAACATTTAATGTTACAAATGTAAATTTAATTTATATTAATTCACACATACACACCGTCCATCTACTCTTGGTCCGGCCCCCGGGTCCAATATATGAACCCATTGCGGCCCTCGAGTCAAAAAGTTTGCCCACCCCTGACCTAAGCCAAACTCAACTCGTTGGAACTCTGAATTTGACCGTTACAGAGCCATCTATGATATGAAGGACAATGTTAATATCGTGATGGGACGCTAGCAGCTGCCATAGCTCTCAAGATTTCACGCTCTTGAAGGAATGCATTGAAGTAATGAGACCAATTGCACAAGCTCTAGACAATTTACAAGAAGACACATCTGGAGCTTATTTTGGTTTCATTCTTCCAACATTACATACCATACAACTAAGACTTAATTCAGCTTTATTGACTTATGTTGCAAGTTTAATAATAGCTATTAATGGGTTGCCGGAATGCGGAAAAATTTGAAATTTGATAACATAGCAATAAACTTCAAGATGAAAGCTTTTATAATCGCTGCTGTATCATATCCATACTTCAAAGTTCGCTGGCTTCCATCAATACATCGTAAGGTGTATGAAGAACTGCTTGTTGCCGAAGTCAAGCGCATGAATAAAACAAACTCTATCCCAGAATCACAACCGAACATCAACTCATTATTCATGCAAGCTGGTTTTATGCTGTTCGCTTTTTATGCTTTTTTATGTGTTTCTACTAACTGCTCATTTTACCAGAATGAATTATCGCATTTCCTCCTGTTAGATCGAGGTACACAGATTCAGATCAGAGATGTTTGTCATTGGTGCGTGGTGTGAATGGATGAAATGAGCCATCCCAACACTGAAAGAAACACTCACCTGATTAGTGGAGGATTCCCATCCAAGCTCAAAGAGAATTTCAATGACTGATATAACAAAGATTTTAAAACCATCCTGAAATATTTCAGGGCACTTTTGCTCAACATTTTCTGACACTTTTTTATACAATGTTTTGATAGCCTTATATTATGAGTAAAGGTGTTGGTTTATTATCAATGAAAACAAGTACAAAGTCAAAGTTGAAAAAAGGTCAAAATTAAGTTTAATTTAACTTAAACATTAGGTGCTCTTTTTATGGGAATTCTGGAGTCCATACTTTGTGACTCTTCAAGCTCATACCTTCTCATCATATTAAAGGTGACAAGTCCAATCAGACTAAACCAAGAGAAAAATCCACTCAAGACCACCAATCCATATGACCACCCCAATTGATCTTGATCCCACCTGGGCATCCATGCTCGATCCAATCCAATCATCACACCAAAAATGATGACAGAGATTGTAATTAGCAATGCTGAAAACAATATTAAATTTTATTTAAAGCCTGTTACTTTTTCATGTTTAAAAATCAAGTCATTTGGAAAGTAAGTTACCTATGCAGGCATTGACCACACAGGCAATATTCAGCATTTTTGTGTTTGCTGATGCTCCATTGGCTAGTGGGAACAGAGGTAAATTAACTAGCTGCAGAACTACAGCAAAAGTCATAAGAGTTTGCACAGCCTTGAACCAAGCTTAAAATAAAAAATTCCTTTAATAAAAAATAAAGTGATATAAATGAAAAGTGCATTTTTTCAAGTGATGCAGATGAAAGTGATGGGTGAATTCTAAATTTGCAAAAATTGCGTGCTAGCTCATTAAATAACATCAAATTTGCATATTGCTGCAACAACCATTTAACTTTTGTGTTAATTTTTTGTGTTGCCTTCTAATGTCCAAGCATATTGTGAGAATTTAAATTGAGACTCATAAATCCCTAAAAACGAATAGGCTGGAAATTCTGATTAGAACTAACGTGGCATGAGCCAGTCTCTGATGTAATAATATTCTTTGTAGAAAAGCCACCAGCATCCTTGGTAAGCTTTTCCGATGAGATCCGATGTATGTTCATATCCGTTGAAGCAAGCTTGCCATAGCCCAATACTCTGAAATAGGTTTTCTTCGTTGGACGACACGTACCAATATCCCGTTCCAAAGCCGATAATGCATAACACGAAGGACAAAACTGCAAACGCGAAACTAATAAAAAACGGTTTTTGGTTGGCCATAGTTATATTTGGCTTTACATTCAAATTGAGCTCATTGTATGTAATTCATCGGAGTACCTAATATCAACAAACATCCACACCTGGCCTCACATATCATGACACAGGTATAAAATATCTCTTATTTAAAATGAATTTTGTATTTCACTAAAATTAACAAATAATTTTAATAATCTTTAGTGCTTTAATATAGGTAACCACATGCAAAATCAAAAGAAATCATTTCTGTTCATTTCAACATTCGTTTTCTTGTTATTTTGTGCCAAAAATGGGCAGCAATAAAACAAAATGTCCTTTAAAATGTCAAGTATAACATCTAAACTATGAACATTCCGTATTCTATTGCTTGACCTATTTCAAATCCTTCAATAACAATAAAAAGAATTTGTGTCGCATAGCAAAGAACCCAAACTCGAAACGTCGAACCTTGGAATCCAAGATTTGCAACAGGGTAGAGTCACCTCACAAAGAAATTAAACACATTCTGATTTCAATCGTTTTTCGTCTCTGTCGGCCGAATGAAATGAGAACTGTGAGATAGCTTTAAAAGAGTGGTTATTATTAAAATTCCGGCCTTATTAGCCATCAAGGGCTGGGAGGATCTTTGACTTTTGAAACCATTGGTCGTATCGACTGCAGCGGGTCACCGTTTCCGGCACGGCGTTTCTAATCTCGATCTTAATGTAAATACCAAAAAATTATTGGATCATGCCTTTGTTGAAGACAAGGCATTAAAGGTTATTGTCAATGTGCGCAAGTTTCAATACCAATACTGAATACAGTGATCACCAGGCCAAGAATTTCGAAAACATGCAAAAGGACAGTCTTTAGATGTCTCACTAAGCTAAAGCTAGCCTGCAATCCAACCCACTTATATCATTAATAAATCAGATAAAACACAGCATATGTTGCAACTTATTTGAATGAAGATCCCTTTACGATGTTCATAGCCAAACAAAATTTGTAATGGGCAAAACAAACCAATAAAATTTAACCACTCAATCACAATAGTCAAAATGAATCAATAGAAACAATCCTAAACTGTAAAGAAAATCAACAGTTGTTTGTTTATTACTAATTACCTTAAAAATAATTTTCATCGGATTTTTAACTTTTGTGTCATAAGTTCTTCCTGACTAACAGAATCACATTTCTTCTCAAGTTCATTGTTGGAAAAATATCTCCTAAAATGTCCATGTAAATCTGCAAAGAGGAATGTCCCCCCAAATACCATAATGGTACCAAACCAGTGCTGAGCAGTGAATGCATTTCCAAAGTAGAAAATTGAAAATAGCAGTGATATAAACTTTCTCAGGGTAACGACTAAGGTAACTGTCAAAGATGGACATTCAGTGGTTAATACAAATACAGACTTGATGCACATGTACCTGGAAACAAATATTTTGAACTCATTTGAAATAATATCATACAAAAACAATTACTTATGGTCTCACTGTGTGATCATGTTACCAATGATGTAGACCCACATCACAGGTATTGGAATTATGCCTGGCAGTAAGGGCTCTAAAATAATCATAAATTTATTTAACTTTTCATAAAATTGTTGGTTTTAAGCATTGTAAATCTTGGCACCCGATTGATTAAATAAGTGAACGTGGTGCAGAATATCCTTGTGGAAAAGGAGGAAAAAGGGAAGAGGCATGGCATGCTGAAATCAATAAATTCTGAATGTGATTTACATTAAAAAGCTTGAAGATGCTTAAAAATTAACATTATAAAACAGAGCTTCTGATGGATGTTTCCCATGTTTCCTATAAACAGTTTCTTGATAAAGACCCATCAATGCTGACATAAACAAAGCCATGGTCAGTATGAATATCCCTAGGGAATTAACAAACACATCAATTTAGCTAATATTTGCCAAAACCACGACTTAATGAGTAATGATAGAAAGCTTGAATTTTATTTACCTGATATCCAACGGAAAAATTCATTCAAATCCATTGTCTCATGATCAGCTTTTATTTCAAAACTCTGTCAAAATAAAGAAATTAAGCTTTCATCACAAGAACCTCACAGAATAAAAAATGATGTCTAAACTCCATCTCCAACTGATGCAAGAGTTGCCAAACATATGCCTGCAGTAATCATAATGACAGAGATACATTTCATCGAGTTGTACCTGAAAATTTAAAAACAAGCTTTGAGACTTTGCAGAATTAATTGCAAGAACATTTCTAAATGTTAACCTCTTTCTTAAAATAAAGAATCCAAGAATCATATTTGCTACAAGTGAACCCTAATTGAAAATAAGTATATTTTTAATTTAATTTATATTTCATGCACAATTATAGTTTATTTTAGATAATTTGTTATCAAGGTAGACTCTATTAAATGCAACAGCCCATTTGTTGTCGCACCATTTTCCAACCAGTCTCTCTATTTTCTTCCATTTTGATGCAAAATCACTCAACAAACACCACATTTATAATTAAGACAATTTTTGAACAAATCATAAAAATCAAACCAACTGATCTAAATATCAAGTGTAAAGGCATGGAGACATTGAAGGCAAAAGCATAGTTGTTAACAACACTTGTTAAGAAGAACAAAAGTACCATTAGCACATATGACCTGATGGATAGAATCATTCATTTTAAAATTTTGGAACTCTGTGAAATTATAGCAAAAACTACTTAAGAGGTATGACTGGTTTTCTTGTAAAAAATTTAGTTGTGTTGACAAATCCTTCAGCGGCAATAAAGAGAAACTGCATGAAAGTCACCATTGTGCCACAACTAGGATCATTTCTAAAAAATAATCATAATATATGAATCGGCAGTTCCTTAATATTAAAAAATCAGGCACATAACATATTTTTATATATTCATTTTCAGTTACCCCACCCCTTAACTTAAATCAAGCTAGAAAATTAACCTACCTGATAAGCAGCTCCAACAGAACCACATTGTTACAACATCCAATAAAAACCAATAAAATTGAAAAAACAGGATGCATTTCCAAGTAAAAATTACTAATCCGGTTGTTCTTAACTTTAGCCTATCTTAAGAAATCAACCAAAATTCTGAGTGTCCAATTTTAAAGAGACACTTTATAAATTAATAAATAATACTAATCGTAACCCGATCCAAGTCTTATAGTTTACAATTATTTTAATTAAGGCTCAGAAATGACTTAAGGAAATAATAATTTACATATAAGTTGCTTAACACAGCGGCAGAATGATAAACATCATAAGAAATTACAAGCACAAGCATCACGACGGTAATTTTAAAGCATAATATCCAATCAGAAAAATTCAAGAATATTAAGTAGATTTAATTTAGTATAATTAAATAATTAATAAATAAAAATAATTTTAATAACAATGAAACGTGCTGCTACGCATCTCTTAAAGTTACTGGTTCATGTCATGAAATCAGCAACAATTCATTTCATGTGGAATGAAGTAATGGGGAGAATTACTCTGTAACAAAGGCCTTGCCTTGCAAAATTGTGTCCACTGATGTGCTTGTGTTCAATAAGCGTGCAATCATTTAAATGCAGATGCCGGAAACGCCTCAATGTGATGAGAGCTGTTGCAATGAAAACCTGGGGGCCTGCAAATCCTGATTGCTTCAGATTTACAGAGCCACCATAAGATCTGTGATGGGTTATAAGAGTGATGCCTTTGACCCTAGCTACAGAGTGAACAATAAGGTATATTACAGTATACAATTCCAGGCCCTCAAGACTTCATATGCTTGGAATTGGAACCTTCTCGCTACAAGTGGAATGCGGTGAACTTCCATTAGACCATCGTCAAAAGAAGCTCACCGCTAATCATACTATCCGGTCACTGGCGATTTCTAATAACCCCATTAGGGAATGTTATTTTGTTTCTGGTTTCAGGATTTCCATCCCAGAGGACAAACTTCACTGGAAGATGAAGACGAATCGGCCAAGCCCTTTTTAAGTAACTTTTAGTTGCTGTAACGTTTTACTTTAGTACATCTTTGAGCATATTTACTTTTACGTAAGTAAATTTTTGAGGTATTAGTTGTAATTACTTACTGAAATGCGGTACTTTTTACAACACTGGTTATAATTGTTTTATAAATTAGAAACTTATGTAATTTTAATTTTTTGCATTTTTTCATGCTTTACGTAATGATGGACAGTTTGCATAAGGAGCCGTCCATAAAGTATGTCACGCTATTTTAGACCATTTTAACCCCCTCCCCCATGTCACACTGTCACAAATCTCAGAAACGGTGTCAAAAGGATATCACAAGATCATTGGATGCCGAAGTAATCAGAACACCTTGGACTCTGAAAAACCCTGTCTTTGATATCTTCGTACGGGCAACAGCGACGACGATCGTCTGAGGGAGAAGATCGAAGAAATCAGTGACTCAAGCCTGTTCTGCTATACGGTCGCGTCCAAGATGAAGGACAAGGCAGGAATAGGAATCTTCATCCCCAAGAAAGGATTGGAGCTTAGTATCAGAGCTTCACCCGAAAGCAGCATCTCTGTGACATAATTAGCAGCCATCGAGGACTGCCTAATGCTGCTAAAAACCTCCTACCAGGGGGAGGACAAAAACATTGTTATTTTAAGCGATTCTCTTAGTGCCATCCAGTGCCTAAGAAATCGAAACAATGGCTACCATGATCTTGAAATTCTTAGAATTTTGTCTTTGATTTCATATTTCAAGAAACAAGATCAGCAAGTCACTCTCGTTTGGGTACCTGCTCACGTGGCATCCCAGGAAACGAGAAGGCCGACACCCTGGTTAACAACTCGAGGTCAGATAAAGTGCCAAATCCCACCAAGGATGAAAAACGATTCGGCGCCCAGTAGATTGAAGATGACTGGCAGAGAAGATGGGATTGCTCCTCTGGCAGTCATCATCCCGAAGTCCAGAGACAGGCAACGATGAGGATATATATTTGTGACAAATTTCCTATTGATTACAAGTGATGCTTGTAAATTTATAAAAATGTCCTATTTAGGCGGTGTAAAAAGGTTACAAAACATGTAAAAAATGTAAATGTACTTCATTTGTATAGCGCCATATGCGTAGCGTCAGAGGCGCTTTTTTTAGCCATTCATATAGCGCAAGTGGCATGCTGGGTTTCAAACACCATACATTACGACTGTTGCCATTACCGCCGTTTGCAGGCACGAAACCCATTCGCCCAACCTGCACGCGGTGACCCGTCAAAATAGCCCAGCGACAAAATAGCCCCGTCAAAACATCCCCGTCAATGTATCTTTATAAAAAAAATATTTATATGAGTTGATACATTAACCTATAACTTATTTCAAATTTGATTAAATGAAATGAGTTTTATGTTTTGATGGTGCTATTTTGACGGGGCTATTTTGTCGCCGGGCTATTATGACGGGGTGCCCCTGCATGCATAAGCTACCATCGCTTTGCAATATTTAGTGATATATCTATTAGCAAACTTTTACAAGCTTTTCCAAAAAAATCACACTATAATTTATAAACCACAAAACTATATAAAGGGTATTTTTAGTTGACTGTTTAGTAAATAATATTTTTATCATGGGTGGAAGGAGTGGACTAACAGCTGAAGAAAAAGGAAAAATTCTGGTCTTCAAAACAGCATTATTTTTGCATAGAAAGATTGCTTGTCAAACAATTAAATAGAAGTGAATTTGTTGTTTCTAGATTTTAGAAGGCTATGGAACAAAATATGCCAGTGGGAAACCTCAAAGACTCCGACAAAAGATGCGAAGAAAACTCTTTCGTGGAGCTTCTAAAGAAAATCTCTCTGCAAACCAGCTTATAACGAACCTGAAATTAAATGTCTGTAAGAAGACAGTCATGTCCCTCCCTTTGTCATCATTTGTCAAAGTTCTGCAAAAGAAGATTGAAATTTAAAAGTTTGAATAAATAAAAATTTTTACTACCATGTGATGGAGGCTTGTAAAAAATTTTTTTCATTTTATATTGGCCAAAATTATAAAAAGTCTAATATCACCATTAACAGCCTACAACTAATTCTCCTTTATTGAACTTATAATGTTCATGTAATACTTCACGTGCTTTCATCCAGTGGCGTTGCTATGGTATTTTGTGCCCGAGAACAAACTATAAAATTGCCCCCCCCACCCACCCCATTTAATCACATTTTTCTATTACATCGAAAAAAGAAAAAAAAATTAATCTGTGATGAAACATTGTATTTAAAGAAGCAAATTTGTAGAAATTATATTGCATGACTCAATCAGTCACTGTCGTATCCTGATTTTGCACAGTCTACAAAAGATTTATTTTTCTTAATTTCGCTAAATTAAATAAAACTCGTCGCAAACTGGTCTTTGAGACAAGCACAATCTCTTTATTCCAATACCTCTCTTGCAACTCTAAGAAGAGCAAGATCACTTAGACCAGTGGTACGCAATCTTTTTTGGCAGAGAGCTAGAAACAGAATTTGGAAAACCTCCGAGGGCCGAGCGAATGAGACTATGTAAAATATATTCCAAGTTTTATACCTCATCAACATCAAGACAACTCAAGCAATAAGACACATGTAATGAAGAATAAGGACAAAGTTGTGAACTAGATTGGCTGATGTTCGTAGTTAATTTGAGAAAACACCGTGATGGCTGAGGCTGCATGTCTGCAACAAGCTTTGAGATATCAGGTTGTTTGTAGTTTTCATAACGATGGAAAATAATCAAATATCAAAAATGGCGGAGGCTGTGGAGGTCTAATGAGTCGAGGTGTATGGAAAGCTACAAAATCACGACGCAAGATTATTGGTGGGGCTTAGCTGTCACGCCATAAAACTAGTCAGCAACTCGGCTGTTTGCTAGTCAAGTGAAAAAATATTTTTTATTTTATAGATGCAGGGCTCTGTGCTTCCTCCGTGTTCATTCTCGAACCTTACGAAGATTGATTGAAAGACCTATTTTACAATTTTCTTGTCAACCTTCGCGGTCCACATGGTTGCGGGCCTGAGGTTGTGTACCACTGGCCTAGGTGATCTAGATGATTAGATGATTCTATCGAAGAACGCAAATATGACAAAATAAGTTTCAATTTCCTGAACGACCGCTTGTAATTGAAACTGCTACTGTTTTTAATAAAATTTGCGGTAAAATTAGATTTGGAAATGAGTCATTTTCATAAAACCAAGATCCAATGGAGTTTCTGATAGAACTTCATTCCGGTTACTGAGCAATTTCTGTAAAATGTTCGTGCCCATTCATGTCCGTGTCTTAGTAATTTCCAAAATCTGTGCAATTTTAATAAATTGCATCTAATATTGCACATCAGATAGAATAATTTTAAAGACAAGCAGCAACCCAAATTTTGTGCTAAGGTCTTTTAGTCGTTAAAAGTGTGGGAATCTTCTGTTGAAGTCGATCAAATATGACCCGCACCATTTCTTCTTCTGCTGAAAGTCCTCTTGCCAGTTCGCCAGGGATCTTCCAATGTCGCCTTCTTCTGTTCACCTCAATCCCCCAGGCTGTGCACTTTGTTTTGGAGTTTTGTACATCAACTTGGCTTAAATCATTGTGAAGCCTGACAAGTTCTTGTTCCAAAGATTCAACATCAGTTGCTGCTTCCTTGAAATTCGTAGTAGAATCTTGTAAGCACACCTATAAACGATCAATTTTTCCAAGAATGGCATTCCAGAAAACTATGAAGTTAAAATTTAGTAAGCCAGTAACTGTTCTGCATCACTTCTGAGATGATCCCTTTTTTGCTTCTAGCCAAAATTCGAAGGGCAAATCTTCACAAAACATTAGATGACCTATTTGCTTCTAGTCTAAACGTTGCCATTGCTCCCTGCCCAGCCAAATGACGTCCCTGCTCTAAACATCTTACATTTTCCGTGGTGGCCACCGGTCGGATGGGTGTCCCTGCCAACTAAATCCATAGTCAAAGCAAAATCACTAACTTCAACCATCATCATGGTTCATCGATTAAAGAGCATCGATGGCCCTAGAATGTCGAAACCGCATAACGCAAGTGAGCGTTATATTTTTTTGTAGCGACATATTATACTTTGAAAATTACGGTCACCCGCTGCGAACATAAAAACGGTAAATTTAAAATTGTAAAATAGATATGACTGTTGATGAGCTGTTCAAATCTCTGCTACAGTTCTGGGATGGCATAATTGAAGCTTGGGACTACCCTCGACATCGCTGTAAATTTAACTAATGCAAGGAAACAAGTGTTTGGTGAAGATCGTTTCAAACATTTCTATTGTAAACTCCAAACTTCAATCTGACTTCACTCCAGAGACAGCCATGGCTGGCAGCCCTGTTGCAAGCTAGATAAGCGCCTTCAAATTCAAATTATATGCATGGTTTCTGTGCGCGCCAATAGAGATGTGCCGTCACTTCAAAACCATACGCAACAAAATTTATTAAACTTTATTTCGTTGATCTGTTATTCTCCTCTTGATTTTGTGCATTCTTGGATGAAGACGCCAGGTATTGTGATTGCTTCTTCCTGATTCATAATCGTAATCAGTTGAGGGTTTTGTTGATATTATTTAAATGTTCCCCACAGAGACTACAATATTCTGTCATGCCCTGCCGTTGTGGGTTTTAGTAGTGATCTCCTTAAATCTCTTTTAACGGCCATCATGAGCGCCATAACTAAGGTGGCACTAAATTAATAATGTTAAGCGTGAGAGTGGTCAAAATTTACAAGATTGAATAACAACGTAATAATGCTGGGGTTTTGCCAAATTATCAGTTCGTCCCAGGTATTAGCTTTTAAACTTTTAACTTAAAACAACAAAGTTATAAACGAACGAGGGTTACATGGGGAGTTTTTAATTGGTTGGTGCATCACGTTAAGAGGTAATGGCGGTCTAACTCGATACGGCCAACTAAAATGATATAAATTAGCTGATGTCTGGCCTATGAAACGGACTTTAACCAAATAAATAAATAATGAATAAAATGTCTTGCTTTATTTTGTAGGCTAAATTTACCCAACTAAGATCAAAATTAATTAAGATAGTTAAATAGCATTTGATCGGCCTGACGACCCATGAACTGCGTGATTACTTAACGTTATTTGTGATAATCCCGGAAAGCTAGGAAAATATTAAAATAAATAAATATTTTGTTATACTCCTTTTTCAGAGATTTTTTTAAAAACTTTTGTAAATATGTCAACTTAGGAAAAATTTACTTTTAATCATTTGGTAGGCGGTCGGAGCTTATTTTGTTATGCTGATGTCGACACATAAGGTTTTACCAATAATGTTAATTTAAGAACTGGGGATTGGAAAAAGTCGCTCCGACTCTGACTTCCATTGTACGGTCTTGTAGAAAGTCGTTTATCCAGCGAAGCATCCTTCCTTTGATGCCTAGTGCGGACAATCTTGCGACTATTCCTTCTCTTCACACCATGTCAAAGGCTTTTTCCAGATCTAGGAAAACTAGACAAAACACACAGGAAAAAATATTTGTGCAGCTTTTGAGGAACTACTGTCAGAGTATGGAATGCAGAGCATTGACATTGGATATGTTATTACTGACAATGCCAGAAACATGCTTAAAGCCTTCACAACATTTTCAGAGGAAGCTGCCAAGTTTGCGTTTGAGACCGCTAGAATAAAGGGACCTATTCTGACTGAGGCTTAAATCCCCTACTATCTGTCCCGGAAGTGGGAGGAGTAGCAAAGAGGGGAGGAGCTATATTTCGCAAACAAATTTTGAGAACCGTCCTAATCATCTAGACATGAAATGGACATTAATAAAATACATAAACACATGAGAACCATTTTGAAAATGCCGAGCTGCCGGTGTCTTCACAGCGAGCCAAATGTCAACGGGTAAAACCGTTCGAGACGGACGCACACATTTTAATGAGATGCTCCACTTTAATGAAGCTCCGCCTAAAATGAGTAAAAGTAAATCTTTAATCCGTAATATTTTTAGGTATATCTCTTTTTAGGGAAAATCGGTCCGCATTTTTAAGCTCCGAATAGATCCGCTCAAGAATTAGGGTAGGGTTAGGGTTAGAATTAGGAGTTAGGGTAGGGTTAGGGGTTAGGATTAGGGGATAGGGTAGGGTTAGGGGTTAGGATTAGGGGATAGGATAGGGTTAGGATTAGGCAAAGCACTAAACACTCGATCGCTAATGTCAGACGTTAAGTATTTCCAAAATTATAATAAAACTTTATTAGAGACTTCTATGTTAATGACTTAATATATATTGCGGATAAAAGATTCACTTTTACTCGATTTAGGCGGAGTTTTATTTGTTTAGGGGTGGAGCTTTATTTTTTCTTAGCATCTCATTAAAATGTGTGCGTCCGTTTCGAACGGTTTTACCGAATATTACCAAATAGTTTTTTGCGGACCCCCTTAGTACTTACTCAAGACTAAGTAAATAAAAATTGTTTAATATAGAATCACTCAAATATAGGCGCTAAGCGATTGTTAAAGGCTTGGGAAATAAGAGTCATAATATCATCTGTGTTCTTCAGTCCATGTTTTTTGATCCATCATGCAAATCTCCCTGCTTAAAGTTTACTAAAGGATTTTACCTGAGATTTTTCTGATATCAAGAAAAAAAAATTCTGTATATGCTGCAAATCTACTCACATTCGGACAGTGGCGTAGCTAGAGGGAAGGGTACATATGTCCCAAGGCGCAGGGGCGCCGAATTGAGGCTTTTTAAGTTCTTATTATATACAACATTATATCATAATAACTGAACAAGGATAATAAATCGATCACAAAATGACTGCAGGGGATACATCAGACGTCTGCCACTGTGAACGAGTTTAAAAAAGCTGTGCCCATCACAGTAAAGCGGGAATCTAATACACATTGGAGCGCACGATCAGAAGCAGTTAAAGCTATCCATGAAGGATATAGTAGGGCTGCCAGTCCAAATTATCGGAGGACTAAACTATGACGCCTAAACCAGAAGTGATGCAAAACAGTTACTGGCGTATTAAATTTTTTGTAATGCCATTGTTGGAAATATTGATCGTTTACAGATGCGCTTACAAGATCCTATGAATTTCAAGGCATCAGCAACTGATATTGAATCTTTGGAGCCAAAAATTGTCAAGCTTCACGATGATTTGGGCTAAGATGCCATAGAAAATGCCAAATCAAAATGCACAGCATGGGGATTGAAGTGGACAAAAGGCGACGTTGGAAGATTCCTTTCAGCAGAAGAAATTGAGCGGGTAATGAAGAACAACACATTTGGTTGACTTCAATAGATGTCAACACTTTTTTATAACTAAAAGACCTGAGCACAAAATTTTGATTGCTGCTGGGCTTTAAAATTCTTTTATCTGATAGCAATATCAGATGATATTTATCAAAATTGCACAGATTTTAGAAATTACTAAGACATCAATGGGCACGAACGCCTTACAGAAATTGACAATTGCAAAATACTGCTCATTAACCAGTATGAAGATCCACTGGATCTTCTTGGTTTTATTGAGTTTTATGAAACTGACTTATTTCCAAATCTTCTAATTTCACTCTCAATTTTATTAACAACAGTTTCAATTGCAAGCGGTCGTTCAGGAAATTGAAACTTATTTTGTCTTATTTCACTTCGATGGGACAGGATCGTCTAGGCTAGTGGTGCAAAACCTCAGGCCCGCAACCAGCCATCATGTGGCTGACAAGGAAGGTAAAAAAAATAGATCGTTAATTTTCGTAAGGTTCTTGAATGAACACGTCCGAAGCACCGCCAAATATCTCTAAATTCAAAAATGTTTTCTCACTGGACTAAAACAGCCGAGTTACTGACTAGTTCCATGGCATGAATCTTTCCGCATCATCTTAGAGTGTGTCGTGATTTTGTAGCTTTCCATATACATCAACTCAGTAGATGTCCACAGCCTTCGCCATTTTTGATATGTGCTTATTATACTCTGATCCATCTATCATGGAGTGGAAGTTCCAAAAAATTGAATTGTTTAATGACACTTAATGTTTCATTTACATTAGCACTTGTTTCATTAGCTAGTGCTAGCCAACAACAGAAATATGGAAAATGCATGCCCTCCCACAACCACAAAAGTATGAAGTTAAAAGTTATTTAATGAGATAACTTGAAAACATCTTCAAAGACTTTGTAAAGAAAGGGAGATATTTGAGAAAGTGAAGACATCCATAAATTTAATCCAATGTAACTGAATATCAAGCTACTATTTATGGCAACATTGTTAAGATAATGATAATGGAAAACATCAGAAATTGTAGAGCTTTAAGCTGAGTTATCAATTCTAGCTAATCAATATGTCTAATGTCATATTGTAATAAAAAATATATAGGTCAATCATTATAACTAAATAATTTAATAACAAATCACTAGTTTCTGAAAGGACATTAACAAATTACAACAAGTCACTTTTTTTGACAGAACATAGCTTTTCCTCAAACTTCCGAACGAAAGGGGCTTTAAGCCTCGGCCACAGTCCCGCTAGTTGTTATTTCAACGAAACTTTAGTACTCTTAAAATCTCAGAACATTATTATTTTTAGAACCTCCTTCATTTTTTTTTGAGAACTTTTTAGTACTAAAAGATTTATGACCTATACGAACCATGCCATACCTTTAAAACAAAATATTGATATTGGCAATGCTTTGCAAGAGGTAAACAACCCGACCCGGTGCCAAAGAATAATTTAACATCATTATAAAGTTTTATTGTTGCCTTTATTGCATAAGTGCCTTCAGTTTATAAAACAACTTTTGCTTTATTAAGTCCAAACATTTTCCAACAGAAATGAATTTATTTTATTTCTTTTTTTTTCTTCTCCATCCTCTGCTTTTTAATCAATTTTTTATTTCCCTCATGCTTTCTTTTTCTTTTTTCTAATATTTTTTTCTTTGTCTCTTCAGTCATTTTATACTTACCTCTTTTTTCTATAAAAGATATATGTAATCAAATTATAACTACAAAATAACCCAATGTTATATGGAATACCATATAATTCATTTCTGACATATCATACCAAGTGAATAAACATAAATATAATTTTAAAAATGCCAGACAGTGAAATCAAATCTATAATTTTGCTATTAAAATTTGATGAAAATTAAACTCACCTTCAAATTGCCTTATCTTTTCCTGTAAAGCATTCTTTAAGTTTTCTCTTGGTAATCGATTGTTTAAAATGCCATTGCAGTCACCATTTAGACTTCTTAAGCCAACAACTTTATTGCTTCCATTACAACAATCTTCATTCAAGGAAGGACTGCTACATTCATTCGATGTGCCTTCAAAATCACTTTCATCTGTCCCGCTACTGGTGTGATTAGAACTACAGTCAGTAGAACTAACCTCATCTTCTAAGTCACCACCTATATACTCAAATTCATCATCACTAACAACACCCCCTTCTTCATTTTCATCAATATATTCTCCAACATTCATATTTTCATCTTCACTATCTACTTCATTGCAAATATCCTCAGTTTCGGTTAGCATTTGAAATGCTTTTCTGAGATATGAATCCCTCTTTTCAAGTGTTGACCGAAGGTCTGAATCAAGTTTGCCTAATGAACAATGAAATTTCAAAAAAAAAAAAAAATATACCAATTAAAATGTTAAACACGAAAAACTAAAAAAAAACAGTTCTTATAACATTTCATCTATGCTTCTTGTTACTCACTAGAAAATAAAATGGGTGCCAATCAAAATTAATTGTTAAATGCTAATTCACTCCACCCAAATTTGTTCCTTCTTACGTAAAAAAATCTGCATAAAACTTTAATGTCATTGAACGTTGTTTGCAAGTGCCAAAACATCATAAAAATTGAACTAAAATGTTCAGCACATGTGATGTTCAACAATTATTGACTTCTTAGATACAGGAAACTCTTGATGCAATGGTGTCTTTCACCAACATGAAGCAGAATTTAAGTTCTGTATCAGTGAGATGCCACATTCAGTAGTATCATTAACAACTTTAAGTTGTTATATTCTGTCACAACTTATTCTAATGGTCATTGGTGTCCCTGCTATGAGCTATCATGCTCTAGGAAATCTGTTGTAATTGACACAGCTTCAAAAAACTTTCTAGTGTTTGAGGACAAAAAGTGTTACAGTATTAACACTTTGCTTTCATTAACCTTGACTAAAGATGTGGGATGTCTTCACCATCTTTTTAAAAAGCTGCTGCCATCTCAACTTTTTCTGCTGCAGAGATCTCAGTTTCAAAAAAGCTATCCCTAAAGTATATCAAGCAAGTACCACAAATGGCACATTAGTCTTTGCAGCTGCGCATGTGACTATTGTTAACTGCATTATATACAGCAATGTCCTTTAGCAAGAAGGTCATTTGGTGGAGCCAATTTTGGAAATAGGTGTAACATGACTTGATATACAGCTTCACTTCAAACAAATTAAATTGTTGGAGTCCAGAAAATTTGGCCACCATCAGCTTAAACTGGAACTAAAAAAAAAGATTTTTAGATAGTACATTATTTTTGACATCCAATGGGCTCTGCTCCCTGTGCATAAATCTGAAAATTACTTGAGTCATTACCATGAAACTCATTGAGCCAACTGTAGCAATTCCTTATAGTTGTCTTGGTTGAAATACACATAGCTGGTGATGAACGAATTATATAAGGCTTTCCTTTTGTTGAGGATGACTGCAACTGAGTGATCACTAGCATCGCTCTCAATATTAGATTTATCCAATTGATTCCATGCTTTTGTAAAAACATTCAAAGTTTCTAGAACTAGGACCACTTTAATAGCCCATTAAAAGATTAAAGACATTATATATGCAGCTTCTGTTGAAGTAATGTGCATGTTTCAATTTTATTGCCTGTATTGCAGGCTGTGGTGTAGAAATGCATAAACTGAATTCTGTCATTCGAGTGCAAGTCATCAATGATCTGAAAAATAGCAGCTGCCCATGCTTCACCAGTTGCATTTATAACAAAGAGAATTCATAGTAATTTTATATTATATATTTTATTATCCTAGTAATTTTATGGCACCACTACCTGATACTATCACAAGCTGTTCAGCATTCTCCTTATCATTTAGAGCATATAGAATCTTGCCATCCTAATGGACCTGATGGACCATCAATATGAAATGCTTCCTTTAGGTAGCATGCAGTTACTTCTCTTGATGATTCAAAAAATATCAACAAGAACTCCAAAGAATTGATAATTATGAACAAAAATTAACTGGAAAATTGTAGAGTCTCAATACTAAGCAAAATCACATTCAGAAATTAATTTTTTAGTTAATAAGAGTAGACAAGTAGAATAACACTCTAACAGCATGCACTCTAATGAAAAATCGGTTTGGCACTAAATACATATAAGTATTATATGTTCATCGGATTTACCCTGCTGCATATTTTGGTCAAATGGAACACTTTTAATGAGAGGAAACACAAAAAAGTTGTAATTTTCACCATACATTTCATTGGCACCCTAATAAGAATATGTCTACCCTATATGTGAAATCATTCAATATTATAAGAGCTTAGTAGTACTTAACTATGTGGTTGCACAAAAGTGCACACAAGTTGATATAATATTACCTACCTTTTAGTTTATCATATTCATTTAGTATAGTGGATTTGACTTCGTTTACATTTTTATGAACATCTAAAAATAAATTTCCAGTTAAAGACTTGAAGAGTATTAAATTTAAATAGAACTAGACATTATTGAAGATTAATGATAGTAACCAAAATGAGAATAACTATGCCATTACAGTTTTATATAGTAAGTTCATAAAGTTGTGGTCGAATGACCTTTTGTGTGCCCTTTTTAAAGGATGCTTATGCGATCGGTTTTGCAAAAAATCACATATTTATATTAAATATCAGATGGTTTTCCTAATATTCCTCAATATTATATCGATGATGAGTGCTCAAACTTGGTCAATTCTTTTAACTCTTTTTTCATCTCGAAAATCACCAAAATCCATGAATCAATCGCCAACACCCTCGCCTTATCAACCATCTCGTCTTTTCCAACCAGGCAATTCTCAGGCACCCAATCTCAGTCCTCACACCTGTGTCTTTGGAAGAGGTTCTCAAGTTAATTCGCTCACTGCCCAACAAGTCATCTCCTCTCAATACTCTCCCCACTCCTCTTCTCAAAACATATGCTCTAATTCTATCCCCAATCCTCTCTAAACTAGCAAACCTTTCTTTCAGCACTGGCACTTTTCCATCCGTCTTCAAGAGGGCCCAAATTCTAAGCTTGCCTGCTAATTACAGACCTCTCTACTATGTTGAAACTGCTTCAAAGACTCATTCTGTCCATTATTTGACCTCATATCACATCATACTCTAATTTGTCTTCCCTCCAAGACCTGGTTCCTCTACATAAACAGCTCTTTCATACATCTTCAACAATCTTACAGACATGTGTGGCAGGGGCAATTGCGCCTTGATGGTTGGCAGCCTTTGATACAATCAGCCACCAGATACTGTTGGAGAGACTCCACTCTGACTTTGAAATTGATGGCCCTGCACTCTCCTGGCTACAATCTTACCTTTCCGACAGAACCCAATATATCAAACTCAGCGATCACTCCTCCCCTCCAGTTGAACTACTTGCCAGTGTTCCTCAAGGCTCTGTCTTTTGCTTTTCATAACCTATACTTCATCTTTGACTAACATTATTCAAAACTTCAACATATCCTTCCATCAATATGCAGATGACACAAGTATTTTCTCTATCCTCTCCAGCCATATCATCTCAGATCAACTCGAAAATCTACAGAAGTGTATGGATGACATCAATGATTGGCATCGTTAACCTTCTCCAACTGAATCCATGGAAATCCAAAATTATGTTCATTGGCACACCGGCTTGTCTGAAAACTCTGTCGCCTCCTCCTTCATAAGCATTCCTTCTTCCTTGCTCTGTTACTCTCAAGCTCCTCAGTGCTATTTTTGATTCACATCTCACCTTTAAAGAACATTCCGCTTCTATTGTCAAATCCTGCAATCACCTCATCTGGGTGGTCCGCTACTTTCTGTTGATATAACTTCTGCCCTTGCATGCTGCCTTGTTTTATCTCATCTAGACTATTGTAATTCTCTTCTTAATGGCACATCTGTTTCTTTAATTCAATTAATAATAATAATTAATTAATATTAATAATTAAAGCAACAAGTCCAAAACAAGCTTGCCAAGCTTGTTCTCCTCAACCCTACCCTCAATAGCACGGACTGCCTGAAGAAATTGCTTGAAAATCACCCTCATGACATATCCTACTCTAGTGACATCCATCCCACCTTATCTCCACCACCTTAGATCGCCGCCATAACCTGTTCTTTGCTCATCATCTCCAACTGAATTTCACCAACCAATACATAGATCATCCTTCCTAAGCAGAGGCTTCTTGTATGCCTCTCCAGCTGTCTGGAGCAGATTCCCTCCCACCATCAGAGCCCAGCCATCCCTGGAGCACATCAAGCATCACCTGAACACCCATTTCTTCAGGACTTCATGGGACAGCAAAGACATGGCGCTATGCGTGAATTTTGGTGTTGAAGAATTTTATTATACAATCGCACTCCTCATTGTTTGTCTTAACTACACTTACTTTAAGATCATTTATTGGTGGGTGTTATCATTTTGTTCTTAAGTTTGTATTAATTCAGACACATTTTTACAATTTCGTTAAAAGTTGAGGGGTTCCCATGATGGCAGACGCCGAAACTGGCCCGATGATGAATGAAGTTTTATTGCAAAAGTTACGGTATTTAGTAAACGATTTCGATTAAAAATGGAGAAAGATAGAAAGATTTAAAATGTTGGGATGTATTATTCAATAGAGCATCCCTCGAGGAAAATTTATAATATAATAAATTTAATCAATAAGAAATAATTCTATTTGCTTTGTTTTACTTTTCATTAAAGTATCATTTTATTTTATAAGTTAATAAAAACTACGCAAAACATTACTGTTGATGGTAATGAAAAATAATGAAAATACGTGAAATTTTACCTTTTTTCCCTGCCAACGATTTTACAGTAAATTTAAAGAAAGCCTCCACCTCCTTAATCTGGTCCTCAGTGCTAAGAGACATGTCAATCGTTAGTAATAAAATGTATTATCGTCTCTTGATCCTGAACCGGCAAACGGCGAAAGTAAACAAACACTACTCCGAAAAGATAAGAGAGCACGGTAATTTTTGGAGAATAGCATTCAATCCGAGAAAACATGAACATTAAGCAACTTTTACAAATAACACAATTTTAATTAAATTGAAAATTATTATAATATTTGAATAATTCATTTAAAAGCATTTAACTAAAAAATACTTTGTTTAGGTAAAAATATAAATCAATGAAAAGCACAGATATGTGTGTTTATTTAACTGATAATCAACATTTTCTAATTCTGAATTTTACATGTGAAAAGATGATGTTGCTTCAATTTTAGACAATGTCTGAGCAACAAAATGAATGTGTTTGCATATATTGTTGTGCAAACCACCATCTAAGCCAGTGGTCCCCAACCTTTTGGGGGGGGGGGGGTTGATTGTTTATATTTTATATCGTTTTTATTTAATAATTTTAATTTAATTGTACATAAACATGCCTTCAAAATAAAATACAGTTACTCCAAAATATGAATATAAAGTGATTCAACATTTTAACTCACTAGAATGCTAAATCGGGTACCTGACGATTGAACGAAGGAGACGATAAACCGAATAACGAATTAGACCTTAGTACGAATCGTTAAAACGTCTTCTTCGTTATTCGATGTACGATCCAATTCGTTGTAAGATCTAATTCGGTATAAGATCCAATGTATATAGCAATAAAAAAAATTATTTAATAAATAAAACTAGTAAATTCAAATTTATCACCAATTTTATTGTTTCGAATAAATATCGGGATTAATTACTTGCAGCCAATTCAAAAAGTAATTGCTTTGCAGTTAGGTATCCGTCTTTATATTTGACCCACGCCTTATACAGAGCTGCATTTCAGGCAGTGACTTTATTGTCACAAAGGCACTGCCCTTCGTTCAACAATCGTTCAATGGTTGAAATGGTTTGCGCTTCTTTAAGCAAAATTTGCACTAAGTCGCTAATATTTCGGATGGCTTTTGCCTCGGCATTGAGTTTAGTATGCCACCCTTCCACATCGTTATTGGTGCGGACTTGGTCATCATAGACGCACCATGATGTGACGTTAAAGTGGCCAGCGATCCATTGCTTATGTACATAAGCAGTGGCGCAACTAGGGGGGGGCAGGGGGGGGCTTGCGCCCCCCCCCAGGCCTAATAGGAGAGACCCTGCAATTTTTCCAAATCCGATCAGTTTTTTTTTGGTGGGGGGGGGGGGGTAAGGGGATTTAACTGGTTTGAAACTTTGAGACAGAAGATAGTCAAACTCATTAATAAATTATTAAAGATACAAAATAAGACTGTAGACAGAAGATAGTCAAACTCATAATAATAATAATCTGTTCTATTTTTAATTCTTTATTAATTATAATTGGTAGTTTTGATTTAAACAGTTTCAAAAATTTTTCGACTGCGTCGGGCTTTCGTCCCTTGTCTAAACTTGAGCTCCCCCCTCAGCATTTTTCGCTGGTTATCTGATGATCAGATAATGTCGTTTTGACAACCCTGCCTTGGCTGCTCTTGATGCTTTGCAGAATGGCACAATGACTCCCGAGCTTTCGGAATTCTGTAACCTTCATGGAAAAGACGCTGAAACTGTGCAAAGACAGCTCCAATTCACATCGACAAGTTTACGTGCTGATCAGTCTGACCCCAATGCGTGTATCGAACTACAAGATCTTTTCTGTGCCACAAGCATTCAGCCCGAGTTGCATATGCTCGATGTTGCTCTTACTCAGACATTTACGTCATCAGATGCAGAAAGGGCATTTTCTAAACTTCGCCTTATTAAAAGTCATCTCGGGACGACTATGTCTGCCTGTCGTTTGCAAAGTTTATTGAGAATATCTGTGAACAAAACAACTACTGCACTTCTTCCAGTAAATAAAATGGTGAACAGATTTTCACAGATTGATCGAAAAATTATTTTGTAACTGTAAACACATCAAAATGTAATTTAGACTACAACATTTCAAAATTGTTTTAAACTGTTTAGGATCTTAATTTTATACATAATTTAGATTAGGTGAAATGTTTAGGATATCAATCATATCATATTACAATTTTAAACATATCATAAACTTTTTTTTTACAGTTGCTTTAACTGGCTTGAAACTTTGAAACAGAAGATAGTCAAGCTCATTAATAAATTATTAAAGATACAAAAAAAGACTGCAGACTTATAAATAAAAACTTATAATAATAATCAGTTCTATCTTTAATTCTTTATTAATTAAAATTAGTAGTATTGATTTGAACAGTTTCAAAAATTTTTCGACTGCGTCGGGCTTTTCTAAACTTGAGCCCCCCCCAGCATTTTTC
The DNA here is from genome assembly GCA_021613335.1 of Whitmania pigra. Lineage (NCBI taxonomy): Eukaryota > Metazoa > Annelida > Clitellata > Hirudinida > Haemopidae > Whitmania > Whitmania pigra. The sequence continues at coordinate 1,187,506 of JAJTWR010000278.1, read as the reverse complement.
GCTGGTTGCGCCCCTGTACATAAGCACAAAGGCCCTACAACATAATCAAAAAAAATTATAATTATTTTGATCAATCGAAATAATAAGGAATGAATGAATTAATCTAGGACGTCATTTCGGCATTTTTCAAAGAGAGAGAAACCCTTGCATTGCTTGAGAAGATGATATTTTGTTACTTCTGGCCGACATTCAGGGCGAACAATTTAAATATATTATCTTTTATTCGTCGGTTCAAATTTGTATTTGTCATGTTCGAACTATTTTTTTTTGAGAAATTTTTGTGCTTTTGGCAAAAGATGGACTATATTCATGGGTATGACGGAGGGAGTGTGAAGGTTTAGTATAGTTGACACTTTCAGACATAAGAAATAAACCTACAAATTTATCTGGAAGGGCATTCTTATTATAAGAGAACATAAATAGGGCAGTTTGAAGACTATGTATTTGTTGAAGAGTTAATAAATTAATAAAATTTAAATATTGTGGTAGACGAAATACCGAATTGGACCTTATAACGACAACTAAACGTAAGAGACGATATAACGAATAACGAAGGAGCCTTAACGACTCGTTATAAGGTCTAATTCGTTATTCGCTTTATCGTTTTTTTCCTTCAATTGTCTATGAGCCTGCTAAATCAATGAGAACCCTGATCTCGTTTCTTCACACCGAAACGGTTCCATCTGGGGTAATAGGAGACAATGACACCCGCTTATGTCCAGTTTATTCCGTTGTTTTGGAAGCTGATATCGCAGCAAACCCGACTTCATAGAGATAATACGTCGGAAATGGCAGTAGGGATTTAAGTGTTGTGATGGCAATCTCAGGGCATTTCGAATCCGAAGACTTAAATCCAGAACACCGGCAGAGATGTTGCATCGAACGTAGTTTTAAGGACACCGTCATTAGCAATCTTCAGCAGTTGATCTTCTTGCACAGACATGCTAGATTAGCCTGTCATCCATTCCTTACCCGCTCGTGGGTCTTTTGTGCAGGTGAGAATAAATGCAGGCTCAATCTCGCATAAAATCCCCGCAAATGGCTGAAACATGTCCAAAATGCCTCTGTTCACACAACTCCGGTTTGGCTTTAAATGCAACTACTTGGTCTGCCAACTTGAAAACAGTTGTTATTTTCCCCAGAAGGGACAGATTACGAAAGTGATAACTGCCCCTATTCTAGCCCCTTTTAGGGCTATTTTGTAAAGTCGATTAAAAATCAACTGCTAGAGATAAAAATATGCGGATTGTTCTAAAAAATAGAGGAAGGATCAAAGTGCCAGGGACGAGCATTCAAAAAAAATTAAAAAATCGGGAACTATTTTTAATTAATGCTTGAAAACTTTGAAGATTTCTTTAGAGTAGATCCCTGTGTGCGCTAGTCAAGTCAGTTACATATTTGAATTCTCCTGAAAAATATCTATCAGAATATGTATAACATGTAATTTGTGTGACGTTTAGCAAAGTTGCTCCCGCGCGGAACCTATGAAATGCCTCACGTACTTTATTACACGAGTCATAAGGTGTTGCGCAATAGTCATACAACTACTCCAATATCACCTGGTTGCTCGATAAGACAGGGACGTGGTCTAAGGCACTGTTGTCCCTAGGACAACCCGTGCTGTAGGACTCGTTTCTCTGTCTTGGTGGGCGTACATCCTCCTCGGATGCGACTTCGTCTATCACTTTCCACCCGGTCTCGAAGTCTTGTCGGTCTTCGGCCTTCTCGGTCGCTACGGTCGTGACCTCCATGGTCATATCGGACATGGCCTCCGTGGCCTTTTCGGTCATAGCCTCTATGGCTTCATCGGATGTGGCCTCCATGGCCTCATCGGACATTGCCTCGTTTTACATACTTGGTGGTTCCAAGGGTAGCGTTTCTTGGCTCACTGGTTCTAGTAGTGATATAGCGATTCTATCTGGGATTACGCCTTGCGTATGGTAATTGTAGATATCTCTTGACCATCCTATTGTTTCCGCTACGATTTGCTTGCGCATTTTCTCTACGTAAACGGAGTCGATTTCGAGCATTCTTACTACTCGGTAGTTTTTCGGAATGTCATATCGGACATGGCCTCCGTGGCCTTTTCGGTCATAGCCTCTATGGCTTCATCGGATGTGGCCTCCATGGCCTCATCGGACATTGCCTCGTTTTACATACTTGGTGGTTCCAAGGGTAGCGTTTCTTGGCTCACTGGTTCTAGTAGTGATATAGCGATTCTATCTGGGATTACGCCTTGCGTATGGTAATTGTAGATATCTCTTGACCATCCTATTGTTTCCGCTACGATTTGCTTGCGCATTTTCTCTACGTAAACGGAGTCGATTTCGAGCATTCTTACTACTCGGTAGTTTTCGGAGTGCCAAGTTCCAAGTGCTCCTACTACTATGGCATCTAACGCTGTTTTATAGCCTCGCGCTTCCAGTTCGGCTTTGCGGTCTTGATATTTAGCTATCTTTTTCTGTCTCGAGTTCTCAACTTTGTCTTATTCGCCTTCGAAAGAAACTTTGATGGCGACGATCGTTGCCGTTTTCTTGTTCTCGTTGAGGACAACGATGTCTGGTCTTTCCCTGGACTCCGAGCCTGGTAGCTTTCTATCAATCCTTACGTTGATACCCTCCCCTGTTGGGATTCCCTTAACGCTTCTGTCAAGCACAGCGTTGTGTCGCTGCGTAATCAGACCATTATTCCTTGGGCAGCAGCTCAGAACGGGTGGCAGTGTTTCCTGGTCGAATTTACAGTAGCGGCAAGTCGGATCAGTGCTTGGCTCCCATTTCCTGTTTCCCCTTAGACTGATGGTATTGAGTCTGGCTTTGAAGATAAATCTCCAGTCTGGGAACCTTATATACTGGCCCTTCCATACGAAGAGGTTCGATACAGGGTTAAGGCTGGTGTGTGCCAGCACTTTTCCTTGATCTGGTTTTGCCAGTAGTGATCTCAACTGTGTTCCACGGTACGCAGCTTTGAGCTCTATTTCGACCGTCTGCGGTGTGAGCACTCGGCCGTTCATCGTCGGGACAGGTGTTTCTTTGCCTAACCACTGAAAACTTCTCACCTTGGTCTTGAAATGAGAAGTGTGTATTCTGGTCCTACTCCACAGGTTCTTTTCCTCATTGTGGGAGTCTATCGTTGCCGAGTTGAGGAATCTGGCTTGGTCGTTGTCGTTGGCCGCTCCCGTCCTTTTCAAGACGGTTGCTCTCAGGAATACCTGCGCCAGCTTGGATAGAAGTTTCTCTTTGCTCCAGAGATACTTCTCGCCTGGGAAATGACAGAGATTTCCGCCATAACATCGGTCGGAAAAAGTCCAAATCCTCCTTGGTCAGACACATGATTTCCCTGTTGCCTCTTCCTGTGATGCAAGTCCATTTCGCGCCACTTGGACTACTTTGTCATCATAGGTTTGGAGGTCCTGCTTCTCCACATAACCACTTTTTAGCAGAAACTGCAGCCGTGTGCTCAGAAAAAGTTCACTGCTGACAGCTTTTGCCAGGGTGCGAGGAGGGATTTGTCGATTTTTTCCAGGTCCCGTATGAGGTCTGTCACTGTTTCTTTTACTGAAAAAAAGGACCGGTGTCCTGTCGGCACCCCTAAATGGCGATAGTGCTCGTCTTTCTTAAGTACGGGCATCTGTGAGCCCTGAATAGTGAACACCGTCTCTAGCGCATCGTGCTTCTTTCCGCTTACATGAAGGGAGGCACACTTCTTTGGGTTGAACGTGAGTCCGAGCTTTTGTGCCTCGTTACATACCCAATCCAACATGTGTTGGAGGTCTCCTTTCGACCGCAAAGTTGAAAGCGATCAGGCTCAAGGGCAACCTTGTCGTACTCCCTTACTTATCACGACTTCCGAGGTCAGCCCTGTTTCGGTGAGGTAGGTGGTTCGGTTGTCACGGTACATGTCCGCAATTCTGGTAACGGTGTCTCGGGTCAGTCCCTTGTTGCCTAGGGCGTTCCAGATGATTTGGTGTGGCACCGAGCCAAAGGCATTGGTAAGGTCTATCCATGATACCACGCACTCTCCTATTGCTCTTGGTGTCTTGGATGGCTGACTGGAGTGTGAAGTTATGTTCCATACAACCTTCGAAAGGCATAAAGCCTTTCTGTTCGGGAGCCAGTTTTTGCTCCAACATTGTCCAAGACATCAGTCTTCTTGCTATGAGCGAGCTGTACAGTTTTGCAGCTGTGCAGATTAGCGATATTGGTCTCCTGTCTCGTGCCAGACCTAGTTCTTCCCCTTTGTGGATGAGGACCGTTCGCGATATTTTCCATCCTTCGGGAATTCTTCCCAAATTCCTGCAGCAATTGAAGAGCCTGGCCAGGATGTGGCAGCTTGGGTCAAATTTCTTCCAGTGCAAGTACCTTATCCGATCAGGGCCAGGGCCGTGTTTTTTGTCTTCTTTAATTTTGCGAAGACCTCATCTGCAGTTATTTCTTCCTGTAAGAGGTCATAACCTTCTGGTTCCTGTGTCTCGCTGGGTGGAGGAAGATTGGCCGGCTCCTCTCTGTTCCTTTCTGGTTCACTCGGGTGGAAGTGCGCGAACAGTGCTTCTTCGTTTACAGGACACTGTGGGCTCGGGTCTTCCAGTATTTCCCTCATGGCTTTTGTCTGATTCTCGTTGTAAAGCTTTTGAATCCGGCTTGCCTCGATTGGGTTGAATCCTCCACTTGGTAATACGTTGATGTTAGGTGGTTGGTGCCGCTTGGTGTAGGCTGCACCACCCTCCTCAATTCTTGCTCTGACTACAGTGATTAGCTTTCCATGTGCTTCATTCAGCTCCTCCGCCATTTTGCAGGAGTCGAAGAGTTCCGCCCATAGCTTTTGGGCTTCCATAGGCCCCGCTGGCTCGCTCGCCTTCCGGACTTTCCGGCTTGCACCCTTGGGTTTGGCCGCTTTCTTTGCTTTGTTTGGTTCGGTTGGCTGTTTAGGAGGTACCACTAGAGTTGTAAAAAAACATGTTTTTTTTGGTCCAAGTTTTGTATGTGTTTTTTATGGTTTTTTATTGTTTTTTTTTAAATATATCGAAAAATGATAATTCATGATTGGACAAACAGATTTCTTGCAACTTCAATAAAACAAACAATAAAAAATAAGAATAGCAGTGCTAATATAAATCAGTTTTGATTCATTTCATCAAATTCACTCTCTTCATCCTTCTCAGATTCTTCGCCTTCTGCTTCAGAGTTGTGATTACTTTCTGAAGTACTGTAAGCCATAAGCTTTAAGTTTTGGGAAATAAAAACTAGTTTTCCAGCTCTGTTTGTGGTGAGGAGGTTCCGTTTATCATTCTGGCACTGAAACTTCTTTCAATTACAGCAGTTGTTGCAGGCAATGACAAAATCTTAGAAGCTACTTTAGCAAGAGGTCATGATGAACATATACCTTTCCACCAGGCTATTGGTAGGACTTGCAGAGATGACTGCCAAACAAACTGCTTTGCCCACAACCCACATCTGGATCGATAATTTGCTATATCTGCCATAACGTCCAACTCACAAATACCATCAGTGTTTTTTGCTGAAATACTTAGAAGCTCACACGCATCAATTACATCTTCTTCATCGATATGCTGTTGATCGATGCTGCGAGGATCCAGCATGTTAGCTGCTTTATGAATTGTTTTGAGGCAGAACTTTTTTCTCTCTCTTCTATTCTCTGAATATCTTTCATCTTGTCTATTTCTTGGGCAGAAAGTTGAAGAGACGTCAATGAATCAGAGAGTGTGCTTTGGAAATGGCTGGTAAGCTCTTTAAATAATTTTGCCACAAAACTCATTTGCGGGCTGTTTGCTTCAAGAAATGTTATCCCATCTGCAATTGGTTTCAGCAACATTAAAACTTCATGCAGCTGATCCCAGAAAACATCATTCAAGATGGATGCTCTAACCACTTTAGAGATATGATGTTGGGCCTCAGCATCAACAGCCAATTGCTGCAATTCATATTTATTCTGCTCCAAGCTTCTTAATGATATTACATTGGAGCCCCATCTAGTTTTCACAGGCAGTTTCAAGAAGTTAACCCTGGCTCTCGAAGTTGTGATCTATATTTTAAAATAGTTGTATTTTTCTAATTTCGCCCAAGTTGTTTTGATTTTATCGGAAGCTTTTTCGACCCCGTCCCTGCGGATTAAAATTACATGTTATACATATTCTGATAGATATTTTTCAGGAGAATTCAAATATCTAACTTATTGACTAGCGCACACAGGGATCTACCCTAAAAAAATCTTCAAAGTTTTCAAGCATTAATTAAAAATATTTCTCGGTTTTTTTAATTTTTTTTTTTTGAATGCGCGTCCCCGGCACTTTGATCTTTCCTCTATTTTTTAAAACAATCTGCACATTTTTATCTCTAGCGGTTGATTTTTAATCGACTTTACAAAATAGCCCTAAAAGGGGGCTAGAATAGGGGCAATTATCACTTTCGTGACAGATTGAGTTTATTGAACCTTGAAATGAGCTGCTAAAGGTAACTTCTTTTCTGAGAAAAATCATTGCAGTGGCTCTTGTAACTCAAATACTCTGGTTAGCGATTTGCCTCTGGATAATCATCTTATTTCTGTGCATAAGATAAAGCATCTGTGCTCTGCGTTCATCTCCTCACAAAGCTGCTGAAAGTGGCTCGAGTTAAGGGCATATGCTTTGATGTGGTTAATAACTTTAACGACTTCAATCAATACGCTGTTAAATAACACTCTAATACAGAAATGGCAGCGGTTGTTAAGAAGCACCACAAATTATTTTAATTTTTTAAATAAAATGACAATAATTTATTGTTCCTTGGGCTACCCGATACCATTTGATCTAAGGACTGGTGTCGGTCCGCGGCCGGGGGTTAGGGCAATTCTAAGCAATTTAAATGAATGCACGCATATTGAACATTCAGTAGACACAAATTTTCAGAGTATGTCAAGGTAACAGCCTTTGTTACAGAGTAATTCTCCCCAGTGGCATCTGTCTCTATTTAGAAATTATAACAAAATGATGTCGTCAGTGACTAATTGCATGAAACTTTAACTCATAAATTTCATGTGTCTTCTTTGTAGCAAGAGATTTGGTGTATCTATTGCAGTTGAAATATTTTGATTGAACAGTTTTTTTTACTGGCCATCTGTTTGCTCCAGTTGTGGATGTTTCCTTCTAAAAGGGTCATGCAGTGAAAAATTCTTACCGAAAAACTTGCAAATGAAACACTCAAACGACTCCATTATCATAGTTTAAATCAGGGGTACTCAAACTGCGGACCGCGGTCCACAATCCGGACCGCCGATAGCTTTTAAGTGGACCTCCAATTATTTCCAAAAAAATAAATTTAAAAATTTAAAAAGTTAAAATATTCTGAATTCTGGTCTAAGTTTGTAATTGAGGGTCAATACCCTTGCTCCAAGAAATTGGCTTTATCAGTTCTGACAATAGAAGTCATGAAGGACAAACAGTTCCATGCATCACACTAAATAAAAAGTCTGACAGCATTTTAATATTAATTCATTACTTTTTACTTTGGATTGGTTTAGAAACGTTTTATTTTATGATTAATTTTAATTAACTACATGTCATTAAATATTACAATATTTAGCCAATGTGCTGTGAATATTCTTCAATCTGAACGAAGGCAATTACTCAACTATTATAAATTCGTTTGTTTACAAAGGCTGGGTTAGTTGGCAATGTCGGAAGGTGAGCATCCACGGTTTTTGATTATTTAGTTATTTAGTTCTTTTCGTGGTACTTTATTTAAGATTATAAGGCCTGACTTAACCGGCGCTTGAACTATTAAAATAAATGATTTTAATGTCATTAATTACCTGATTAAAAATTGTTATGCCGAGTGTTAACGTATCTAGATAACAACAAGAATAATAGTAAAATTATGAAGTATCTGTTTATTGAGATTTTTATTTTATTTGTTAGACATTAGCTTTGACTTAGATTTGAAAGTTCCTAATGTGAATTTGGAATTTTTCACAATGATATATCAAAATGATGGGAGTAAATTGGCCAATGGTTACAATGTTCATCAAATTTGTAGTTGTAATGTTAATTAAAATTAAGATAAGACCGCAATTAATAACTGAATTACATTTTGACATTTTTATTTGAAATTTTATGTTATCAATGAAGTGTAAAACATCACAATTTAATTTTCCAGAAAGTTCTAAACACAGATCAATGTTCAATCCTGACAAGCACCTTATTTTTTCAAAACTTGAGTTTGGCAATGAAGAGGACCAACGTCTTTTAAAAAAAAAAGAAAGGCGAAGATTTAAAGACATACCTACTGGAAAGCAATATGATGTCCTCCTCAAAAAGATTGATAAAATTGAGGAAGATATTTCAATTTTAAAAGAAAAGGATATTGATCTAGCTGAAGAAAGGAAAATAAAGTTGCTGTGGCGTAAAGCACTTGCCAAGTCTGCAGGTTTTGTTGTGACAGACAAGGATTATGCTCAAAAGATGTTGGAAAGAAAAGAAAACAGAAAGAAGGAAAGCAAGGTTCAGTGGGAGGAACGTCTGAAAAAAGTAGAAAAACAGAAGAGGGAAAGACAGTTAAAAAGAAAGGAAAACATAAAGAAGAGGGTTTCCAAAAACACTAAAAATAAAATAAACAAGAAAATATAATTCTTAAAATTTGTTGGTTTTAGTCGTAATTTGATTAATAACATGGGATGAAGGGATTTGATATCTCTAAATTCAAGATGTAATACATTTATTCATGTAGTAAAGTGCAATGAAACCAAGCCCTTCAATAAATTTGACTAGCATTTTTTTATTTGTTTGCAGAAATTTTCTTAATCTATCATAATTGTGGTGCATTCAAGGGCGTCAGCAGAGGCTAACAGATTTTCTTGACTAGTCATTTGTCATAGCTTAACTATTATAATAAGTATTGTGTTGTGGAAACTCTTGTTAAAGAACAGAGATGAATTATCCCATACTTATTACAAACAAAAATTCATGAAATGAGGGAAAAAATGCTGTTATGGTGACTTGTTCATACTTTTTCGAGTCAGCTATAACCAGTGGTTAAAGAACAAAAATATCCAAACTCTAACTTGAGGAGATTTGTGATATGCATGGTTCGTACAGGTCCTAAATTTCAGAAATTCGGTTGTTAGTACTAAAAAGTTCTTTAAAAATGAGGGAGGTACTAAAATAACACTAAATTCCTAAAAAGTGATTAGAGACCATATCAACAGTGTTGGAGGTGCACATTGGGCAATTTTAAGATTGATAAATTTGTCCTGAGCCATTTTAAAGCATCAAGGCAGAGGTTTAAATTTTATTTGGAAGCATTGCGTGAGGGAGAGACAGGCAGCTGTAACCTCAAAACGAAAAACAGATGAAGATGACATGATCGTGCTGAAGAAAAAGCTAAAGACTCTAAAACGCCTCAGGGATATGTTGGACAGAGAATTTTGAATATTAATGAATGTTAACTGCAAAAACCAGGAACAATGATCTCTTGGTACAGGCAAACAGCCTGAGGAAAGATAGCGAGGCAAAAGCTGTAGAAATTGCTTATTTAGAGAAAGACTTAAAGAGTTGATTTTTTGTTTAAACAAATTGATATTATGAACTTTCATGTGTTAATATCCTAGGATACAACTGTATTATACTTCTAAATTGAATAATGAATAATTAAAATCTAAATACTGTTATTTTTGTTATTATCGTTGGTCCTAAAAATGGAGTAGAAGGTCCTAAAAAGTTGGTATTCAAGTTCCTGTATGAACTGATAGTAATTTGTGGAACGATATTCGGAAAAGTGATGGAAAAGCTACGTTCGCTAGTTCGACATAAAAAAAACCTTTGCATAATAGGAATTATTAGATTTTGTTTTTAAATATGCAATTAATAAATTCAGCTTGAAGCTGATTTTTAGTTTTTGTTTAAATTGGGAAATTATGTCGAGTGCCTTAGCGAATCCAATCGACCAAACCTAATATCACCCAGCTCTGCCATCGTAAATGAGTCAGAATTATGGAGAATAATGAAGAATGCAGCACGAGATCTATTCTTATTTCTTTGCTCGAAGATATTGAAATTGTTTCAAAGTAATGTTGCAAATGGATTTGATCGCAATTCGTTAATCAGCGCTTTGGAAATTGGAGTGTTAAATGGGGCCAGCCCTTAGTGCTAGTGGTTTATATTGCTTGATTGTTTTCAAGGAATTCATATTTGTGGACACCTTGGTCCTGGGCTTATGGCTTCGATGATTGTACCATTGCATATTTCTTACTGTTGTGCGATTATGTATTATATACTCTGTCAACATTTGCATTCATGAGAATATTATGTGTAATAATAATGTATGCATAGAGTTATAATTTACACTTCTCTCGAAGTTTAAATGGCCATTCAAAAGCATGGGGTGGCTAATGTGAGCGCATATGCTTATGTTGCTGCATTCTGTTGTTAGAGAATTACTTGAATACATGGGGACAACACGACAAGTGAGGCAAGATGATGTGGACCCTACCCAGCTGGTCATTCTTTTGAAACAAAAAGATGCTGAATTCCAGAGATACATGAAAATAGGTCATTTTCAAATGTTTTTTTCTGGTGCCTATGCATCAATTATTATTTTGAAGTTAATCATGTTCTATCATAATAATTGCCCTGACCTTTGTCTTGTTTATTGAACACAATGCTTCTTGCTCTTGACCAGCTGTTTTAGTTGTAAATCATTTCATGTTTTCAGCTAAGGAGCAAGAAGAATTGCAAAAAGAGTTTGACGAGTTGAGGATTGAAGTTGAAAGAAGAGATGCACACATAAAATTTCTACAAAAAAATGCAAAGGAAGCGGAAGATCTTCTGGTAAAATTCATTTTGCTTTGTAAAATAGTATGTTATATGTTTTTATAGTTAGCATACACATAGCCCAATATAAATATTGGAGATTAGAGTCATTGCACAATGCATTTTATTTAAGGCAACCTTGATGTATGATGCCAAGCAGAGGCTAAAATCTATTCATCAGGCAAGTAACAGGAAAATATCATCTGAAGAACTCATTAAATATGCCCATAAAATAAGTGCAGGGAATTCAATTGCCTGCCCTCCAGACTGGATTTTAGGTTGAATTCTACCTTTCATTAATTAATTAATTGTTTTTATTCTATTATTCACAATTATTCTTTACTTTAGGTGATTTGAGAAGACCTTATCCAACTGAAATAGACATGAGACAAGGGTTTCTGTTTTCTGAACACAAAGTTGGAAACCAATTTGGTCCAGACATGAGACAAATTACAAGTAAGCTCCAAATTATCAATTCACTTAAGTAAAAAATCTCAAATAAATCTGCCTCACCTATTTTTGTGAGCAGGGTTCATACAATCATTACATACTTATTCCTTTAAATAGCTCTGACTTAATAACTGAATTTATGCATTCCATTCGGTAGTGCATAATTCTGGTTTTTCGAACAAGGAAGTTTAATGTATTACCTGAACTGACAGGAACTAGATGAATTCAGTTTCACTGCCAGTAAAATCTTATGATTTATTTTTGATGTTAATTGAAAGAAAGTAGGCTATACCTGTGCCTTATGTACACATTAAGAAAACTTGAAATTGTTGACAGTTAAGAAAGTACAGTACTCATGAATTGTTAAATATAAGTTCAATATTACTCAATTTCTTACATAAAATCATTTTATTGTACACAAATATCCTGTAAACTTCAACTAAATTTAATGATTAAAACTTTTAAAATATGCAATAGTATATTCGTTTCTCACTATAAATAATGAATAGGATGTTTAGGAGCACAAATCATCCAAATTATCCTAGTTATGCAACATACTTTAATCAAATAAATAAATTAGGAGCACAAAGGTAGTACAAGTAGGACATAGGCGAACTAATGACCTAGCTCCACGAGCAAGACACTGCAAGAACTTCAAGCTAGCCTCATTTGCCTTTTGTGTGACTGGCTATGGCCATCCTTTCCGAGTGCCTATGCAAAAGACCAAGCGGAACTAATCTTACTAATCTCTTACTTACTCAGTCTAACTTTGAAACTAAAATGATATCAATTGGCTGATGTCTTGCCTTATTTTGTATATTAAATTTACCTAAGATCAAAATTTATGGAGACAGTTAAATAGCATATGATTGACCCATGAACTGCATGATTAATTATCATTATTTGTGGTAATCCTGGAAAGCCAGGAAAATATTTGTAAAATAAATAATTATTTTATTACATTCCTTTTCCCAGACAACATTTTTTTTAAACCTTTATAAATATGTCTACATAGGAAAAATTTACTTTTAATCACTAGGTAGATGATCTGACCTTATTTTGTTATGCTATACCATTAATACTACTGTCAACAACTTAAACAATTTTAGCAATAATATGAATTTAAGAATTCAGTTGATTAATTTATTCCATCAGCACAGTGTAGCTCACAGTGTATAATTGCAGCTTTAGGTCAGCACGGGAAGCTCAGGAATCAAAACAAAAACACTTATCTTGTATGTAATCACAATAAAAGTTTTCATAAATAGTTCTCAATAAATTTGTCTAAAAGTTATGTATAAATTTAAATTTATTTTATTTATTATTTTATTGTTATATTGTTCATAAAATAAATAAATTTAAATTATTAAATTAATTACAACTATTTAAATTTATTTGTTATATTAAATTACTTACTTTATTTCACTATAACTATTTTTAGTTTGATTTATTTTTGTTTTAGTTTTCATTTTTTACGATTTCAGTTTATGCTTTATTTTTCTTTTCTGGTGTCAGGCATTTTTTGATATTCCGTCTATTTTCGTATTTGTTCCCACTACAAAAATCATTTTAGGCTGGACTCTAGTTTCCATAGGTGTTAGTTGCAGGATTGATGGCATGATATGTTCCTTCATTGCTGAAATGGTTTGCTGCATGAGCTGACAAAAAGATTATAAAAGCTTGCAAGGAATTTTATGATATTGCACAACTTTTGCAATGTTAAATGCATTAAAATATAGTAAAGTTATTCAAGTTAATTACAATCTTCCTTGAAGGTCTGCAATATACAGCAATAGGTGGTGTATCTCAAGCTGGCACTATGGTGGGTGGTCAACCAATACCTTGGCAACCCAGTACTGAAGTCCAGAGCACATTTTTAAACAGACTTCCACCACCTGCTGAGACCACTCCAAGTGCCCCTAGGACATCCAGAGATTATACTCAGCATCAAAACATGTCAATTCCTCAACAAGTGCAATGTCATAAAGATGAAGTTGAACTTATGTCTTCAGACTCTAGCAGTAGCAGTTCTAGTGATGAATAAAATGTTTTACTTTTAACTAGGGCCATTAACAATTAATGTTAATAATGCTTGTCATCGTAATATGGCACTTGTAAGAATCTTACAATTTCAGATTATCTGATTTCCAGTTATCTGAAAAAGTGCTATGTATATTTGCTCAAATTTTGATTATTTTGTGCTTCTATTAACACTTAATAATGTTGAGGATTGTCTGCATAGTTTTTAACAGTAAAATTTGAATATGAATGAAATTTTTTTGAAAAATCACTTTTGTGTTCAAAGATTAAGGATAGTGCATCTTCTTGCACAGGAAGTAACACTTTATGGAGAGGGTCATAAAGTCTAGTATGAGATCCCATACATAATGAACGACTTAGTGATTGTTCTGAATTTTGTTAGTGTTACTATAGATGGATTTGGGAAAATGTCTTTCTTCTCTTGATTCATCAGACCGAAACATATGGAAATTTCTCAAAATATGTTGAAACTGTGAGCAACTATCTCCTACTACCGTGTAGCAAAAACCAAGTTGATAAAGTTATTTTTAATCAGGATAAGTATCTCAAAAGTCTTAAAGTTGTTCTTCCAGGAGAGAAATATACAAGCTTGAAAGCGCCTTAATAATAATAATAACAATAATAATAATAGTTTATTTATATGGCGCCTTAAGCGTAGCGTCAAAGGCGCCTTGGATCTTCAAGGGATGATTTGAAGAGATAGGTCTTCAGCTGGCGCTTGAAGAGCTCGAGCGTGGGCTGTAACCGGATGATGGGGGGCAGACAGTTCCAGACGGCGGGCGAGGCATAAGAGGAGCCTCGGTTGACTATGGATGATTTATGAACCGGTTGGTGAAGATGAATTGTAGAAGATGAGCGGATGCGATCGGGGATGTGACGGTGGCGAATGAGATGATAGAGATAAGGGGGAGGATGTGGTTAAGGTACGATAGGTGAGCAGAGATATTTTGTAAATGATGCGAAGATGGATGGGTAGCCAGTGCAGTTGCGTCAGGGCCTCGAAGCTGTTGAGATTAGGATCAAGGAGAACAAGTTTAGCTGACTTGTTTTGAATGCGCTGAAGGGAGAGGATAAGGGAGGCTGAAGCGCCATGAAGGAGGGAGTTGCAGTAGTCAAGGCGGGAGAGGACCAGGCTGCGTTCGAGAGCAGCAGTCATGTCGACCGAGAGGAGTGAGCGTATATGTCGTATAGCCCAGATGAGGTGATTGCAGGATTTTGCTATGGAAGAGGCATGTTGTTTAAAGCTGAGGTGGGAGTCGAAAGTAACGCCGAAAAGTTTTAGGGTAGAAGAAGAAGGAAGAAGGGTGCCGGCCATATTTATTCAAGATGGGGGGGATAGGTTTTTCAGTTGAAGAGATGTGCCGATAAACATTATTTCGGACTTTTGCGGGTTGAGTTGAAAATTTACGAGGTGCCAGTCGTTAATGGCGTCTGTGCACCTTCGCATATTGTCTAGTTGAGCAGAGACATTGTCGCTGGAGAGGACAGAGTAGAGACTCGTGTCGTCCGCGTATTGGTGGAAGGACACGTCAAAATTTTTGACGATGTCAGACAGGGGTGAAGTGTAGGTTGTGAAAAGTAGGGATCCCAGGACGGAGCCCAGGGGACTCCAGCAAGGAGATCAACAGAAGAGGAAGTATGGCAGCCCAGCTTAACGTATTGGGATCTGTTGGAGAGGTAAGAGTGGAGCGAAGAAAGTGCGAGACCTTCGATGTCGAAGGTTTTTGAAGCGCGAGTGGGAAGGGTCAAATGTCGCGGATTGCTATTAATTTGGTTTATTCTAGTGTTTTTCTTAGAAAAAACTCGATAAAATTAGTATCATTAGACTCGTCGTCGTCTTCCGCTTCTGCCGGTGCTTAAATTTTTCGATACCAGTGGATTATTTTTGCGTGGCTTTCGTTTGTTCCATTGTTTAGTTTTCGCGATTCGACACTCCCCTGTAAAATGTCGCGCAAGAATGCAAAGTGCGAGGAGTTCGATGAGGCTACGGTTGATAATTTGGCTGACAAAATCAAAGCAAAGATTGTGAAATCTATAAGGGAGATGATCAGAGAGGAGATGCCTGGTCTGGTTAAATCTGCGGTCAAGGAGGAGATGAAAACATTGATTGGTAAAGTGAGCGAGCTCAGCGAGGAAAACATTCGCCTCAAGGCGAGGATAGACGCAGTCGAAACACAGTTGAGAGCCAACAATCTGGTAATCTATGGATTGCCTGATGCGTCTTTGGCTGAAGTGGTCGCTACATCCTCCGGTGACAGGACGAGTCGGGAGCGGGGAATGAATCGAAGAGATACAGTCCAGGCAATTATCAATTGCTGCAACTCAAAACTTGGCGCAAATATCTCAGAGGGCGACATACACTCTGGCTACAGGTTTCCCAGCAAAAGTGGCCCTCGCCCAATAGTTGTCACCTTCGCTTCAAAGATGGTCAGAGACAGAGTCTATGCTCTGAGAAAAGCCCTGCACAAGGATAGAACGTCAAAGATCTACATCAACGAACACTTAACCAAGCCAAACTCAGAAGTCTTTGTTAGAGCCAGGAAACTTGTAAAGGACAAAAAACTTTTATCAGCATGGACATGAAATGGTCACGTCTACTTGAAGAGAGGTGAAAACTCAGGACCAACTCGAGTTCAAAACCTCCTTGACCTGGAAAAATACTAACTTCTTTTTGTTTTGATGTTGGAGTTTTGCTTTTCTTTTCCTCTCATCGTGGAGTCTCTGTTTATTGAAGAAGATAAACTTTCAGTTATATTTGTCTCCGCTATTGATCCCGTGAACTTAGATCATGTTTCAACAGTTTTGGCTGATGTGAATACGATTTATGTTACATCTGTTGTGGGGAGGGACCACAAGTTCGAGAAAAGTTTGAGAAATGGCGGACTTTGACTTTTCTTCATCTGACCCGGATGCAAATTATGTTACAACTAAAAATATGGCCAAAATTTGTAACTCAGATCTTTCCCTAATTAACTGCAGAAGCATCTCAAATAAACTCCAGGAAGTAGAATTGCTGTTATCTTCTTATCATGCAGAAATCCTCGGCGTCAGTGAAACTTGGCTGAAAAATGGTGATCCTATTCCTGCTATTGATGGTTACAAATTTGTTTTGAAGAACAGGGACCGTGGCCTAGGAGGAGGCGTTGGTTTTTTCATCCAAGACAATATTAAATTCAATCTCATTGACACGACCAACTGGAAATTTGAAGGTTTTGAATATCAACTAATCTCAATCAGCCAACGTAGAAGGGAAAACATTGTTGTCGCAATTATTTATCGCCCACCTGGAAACAGCTTAAAATCTTTTAACAAAGAGTTTTCAGAATTCTTGTCTTATACGATTAAAGACAACAAAAAGACCATAATAATGGGCGACTTCAACATTAACCTATTAGCAATTGAAAGCAGTCAACCCGCTAATGAATTTTTAAACATCCTCCACTCCTTTTTCATGATGCCTGTGTTCCTCAAACCCACAAGAATTGGACCCTCATCTGCCACTCTTATAGACAATATTTTCACAAATATCTCTCTCAGCAAATGCATCTCCAAGATAATTATTGATGATATTTCGGATCACTTCCCTCTCCACATTAACATCAAACTACATGAGACTATTAAAATAGTGGAGCCCCCAAAGCTGCACAGAAAACAAGATAAACAAACAAAACTGAAATTTAAAGAATGCTTGACTGAGGTGGACTGGTCTGATGTGACCAGAGAATGTGAATCCCAAAATATATCTCATGCCTACAAACTTTTTGTATCGAAATATCAAAGTCTATACAATCATTGTTTTCCCTTGACAACTGTCGGTTCTCAATCCAGAATTAAAAAACAGGAATGGATGACCCCCGCCCTCCTAAAATCTTGCAGAGTAAAAAGCAAACTGTACAAGACATATCTAAAGAATCCAACTCCAGAAAACAAGATCAAATTCACAAAGTACAGAAACAGATTCAAAACTATCAAGCAAGCTATAATTCGCCAACATTTCTCATCAAAATTCCTGAGACAACAGGGAAATCCAAAAGGTACTTGGAACATCATAAAAAGTATTTTGTCTAGAGGGAGCAAATCAGTTGAAGCTCCCGACATATTCTATTCAGACGACGGATGCGAACTAAACTCTCCAACTGAAATAGCTGAACAATTCAACAAACATTTTTCCGATCTTGGTCCAAACTTGGCAAAGAAAATCATCCCTCCATCCAAATCCTTCCATGAATTCCTTACGAGATCTCCCACTCCCACAACGTCTTTTTTCCCTGTTTCGCCAGATGAGATCATCCAAATAGTTAAAGAATTGAAGACCTCCCATAGCTGTGGTCTTGATGGTATTGATCCTTGTATTGCTGGCGAATTCATCCCATTGATCTCCAATATTCTCAGCTCTCTGATCAATTGTTCATTGTCGACGGGGAGTGTACCAGATGACTTCAAATTGGCCAAAGTGATTCCATTGCATAAATCCGGTGATCTGAACAGGATCTGCAATTACAGACCTATCTCAATTCTGCCATATTTTTCAAAAATTTTCGAAAAGGCCGTATATCGTCGAGTTGAATCCTTCTTATCAAGGTTTAGTCTGCTCAATAACAAACAATTCGGATTTCGAAAAAATCACTCAACATATATGCCTCTACTCTTACTTTATTCGAAAATTGCCGACGCTCTGGACCGTGGTGAATTCACCATCGGTGTGTTTCTCGATCTATCAAAGGCATTTGATACCGTAAATCATGAGATACTTTTGTCGAAACTTTATCATTACGGTTTGCGTGGTTGTGTTTTGAAATGGTTCACCAGTTATTTGTCGGGTCGTAAGCAATTGACAGAATTTAATGGGTTTGAATCTTCGTTTAGTGACGTAGCTTGTGGCGTTCCTCAAGGGTCTATTCTTGGCCCCTTGCTATTCATAATTTATATTAACGATTTACATAACTCATCATCTTTACTTACATTTTTATTATTCGCAGACGATACAAATGTATTTGCTTCTGGCAAAAATCTCAATGACTTAATTATCAGCATCAATAGGGAGTTAACAAATGTTGACACTTGGTTTCGCGCCAATAAGTTATCTTTAAATGTCGACAAGACAAATTTTATGCTGTTTTGCTCAAAAAATAAGGACAGAACCCATAGTATTCAACCTTGCATCAACAACTTACAGATTAAACATGTACCTCTACCAAATTCCTCGGCATTATTATCGATGATAGATTAAACTGGTTTTTGCATATCAATTACGTTGCCTCCAAAATTTCAAAAAAACATTGGCATCATGTCAAGGGTCTCTTCATTTGTTGATAAAAAAATTCTCATTATGCTTTATTATTCTTTAATATATCCTTATCTCATCTATTGTAATATCGCCTGGGCCTCTACCTATCCCTCTAAACTTATCCACTTACTTACACTCCAAAAAAGAATAATTCGTACTATATTTCGTCTCCATCCACGTGCCCATACAAAGGACTTTTTTATTTCAAATGGACTTCTAAATATATATCAGATCAATAAATTCCAAACTTGCCTCTTCATATACAATTATGAACATAACTTGCTGCCTCCATCCTTTAATAATATGTTTTTCAAATCATCAGATGTCCACTCTTACAATCTTAGATCATCCAATCAATTGAGATCTGAATTTTCCCGTACCACCTTCAAAAAATTCTCCATATGTTGCAAAGGTCCACTCTTGTTCTCCTCTCTGCCGTCGTCCCTTGTTTCTCTAAACAGTTCCTCACTATTTAAATCCCATCTTAAAAAACACATTCTATCCACCTGTTGAACCTGTTATCCACATTTCCACCTTATCATTCATTTTATTACCCTGGTTTTTTCCTCGTTGATTACATCGCTTATTCATTATTCCGATTATTCCTCGTCTCTCAGTTGTTGCCATTAATTTTCACCTGTCGTTACCATTAGGAGTTTATATATATGCAAAGACCCTTTCAAACGCCCCTTTAAATTTGTCAAATTGAAACAACCTATCCCCTAGACGGGAATTAATTCCCTTGGGATAGTTCATTAATGAATTTGTGAATCTTTTTTTGGTGTGATTTTTTTGGCTATTTGAATATAGTTTTTTGAAAATAAACGAATTCAAACCTGAAAGTCGGAGTAGAGTCTGTCTAACAATATGCTATGGTTGATGGTGTCGAAGGCTGCCTATAGGTCTAGGCCGACCATAACGGCGCAGTTGCGATTTCCACAAATGTGGGATAAATTGTTGAAAATATGGGAAAGAGCGGTCTCTGTGGAGAAACCATGTCTATAGGCAGATTGGAATAGACAGAAGTTAGAGGACTTAGTAATATGGGGACTGATTCTAGAAAGGGTTAGCCTACTAGAAAGTAGTTTTGATATAGTGGAGAGGTTAGAGATGGGTCTATAATTAGACGGGGAGTTAGGGTCGAGGCCTGGCTTTTTTAGCAAGGGAAAGATGCGCGCGCTTGAAGATGGAAGGGAAGACACCGGAACTAAAGGAAATGTTAGCGAGTTTGGAGAGGGTTGGAGATAGAATGGGGGAATACTTTTTTAGGAGAGAGGTTGGGAAAGGATCTAGCGGGGATGTTTGTTGGGCAGAGGTCAAATGGCTTTCAAGACTTCTATAGGCGAGACAGGAGGGAGAGTCGAAAGAGGCGTGCCAGTGAACTGCCTGGTTGGAAGGGATGAGATAGATGATGAAGAAAGTGTATTGGCGATTGACTGATGAATGTTGGCGATTTTTGAGATGAAAAATGCATTGAATGAGAGACTGGCACTCGGCGTCGGAGTAGTGTTGGCGAGGGTTACTGTGCAATAGACTATGAAGTGAGCGCCACATGGAACGTAGATTGGCGTTGGAGCTGAGTTCCTCCTTGATAGAAGATGCCCTGGAGTTGAGGATGGCCAACCTGGCAGCGTCCTTTGCGGATTTGTACTCCTGTTTGGTAGCTGCTGTGCGTTTACGAAGATATAGACGTTCCAAGCCAGTGAACTGCCTGGTTGGAAGGGATGAGTCGGCAACGTTTCTTGGCTTCAATAGCTTCGTTGGAGAGCTGGTTGTTTGAGTACTGACCCACGCGGACGGTCAGCTTTTTGAAGGGGGCGTGTTTGTCGAGGATGTGCTCTAGCTTTCTGTAGAGGAGAGTGGCAATCCCTTCGGCGTCTAGGTCGCATGAGTGGAGCTTTTCGGAGACTGAGTGGAGGTCTCTCTCGAAGGTATCCCAGTCAATGCTGTTGAGTCGGCGACGGTGAATGACACGAACCGAGGGTTGGGGTTTCTCCACTGAGATATTGGATGATATGAGATGATGATCGGAATACGTTACATCAATTATGTCCATGTTGGAGAGTAGGTTGTGAGATGATGGCGTGATGAGAAGATCGAGTATGTGGCCATGGGTGTGGGTTGGGGCGGCGACATGCTGTGTGAGTACGCGAGACTCGATTGATTCCTTCAGGAGGTGGTGAATCCTTGTCCCGGTGCCAGGTGCGTTGAAGTCGCCTCAGATGACGAAGGGGATGAGATGAAGTCGATATGTTCTTGCTCGCTCATCAGGCTTAAGTCCAATCAAAAATGAAAGGATTAGGATTACCACAGAGGCGTAGCCTGGGTATTTTGCGCCCGGGGGCAAACTATAGAATAGCCCTTTTCCATGTCTATATATTTAATCTTACTGTATTAAACTAAATTTGAAATTGAAATAAAAATCAAATTTTAATGGCACAAGGCATCCATTTAAAAGTGAAAAAACGTTCTACAATTAGTAGCGCATGCTTCACCCAATCAGTCACAGTCTAAGATGATTTACATGCATAGTAATCTAATACTGTCTAAAATAGATTTATTTTTCTTGATTTAACAGTTGCAAACTTATCAATAACGTCATCAAAGTCTGTTTTCTCAAGCATTTCTCTTTCTATACTAAGAAGAGCAAGATCACTGAGACGATCCTGTCCCATTGATGCATTAAGCCTCATTTTGGCTCCCCTTTATCTTGGCACCCGGGAACATATGTACCCCCCGCCCCCTTAGCTACGCCTCTGGATTACCAAAGTATATTGCATTCTGGCATCAAGACACTGGAAAAGATAGCTTTTTAGCTCTGAAAGAGGCATGGAAAGAGTTGACATGCAGTCTGAAATCTTTCAACAGTAAACAGATCAAATCAATAAAAAAACTAATTAAATTATAAAAATTGTTTGTCAACACTCAATAAAACTATAATATTTACTATAATAAAAATAATATTTCACTAAGGTATGTCGTGCTTTTTTAAAATTTTATTTTTAGTTTGTTTTAATTTATAATTTAAAGGATCTTTGGAAATGACGTTTAGCTTTATATCATCAGTCGTTCATCTACGTAGCACCTAGCAGCACAAAAATCGATACATTCTTTCATCACATTTTTCCATATCAACTGCTGAACAACCTTGATCATAATCCATGCGTGTCTTTTTTGTTGCCTCGCCTGAATCTAATACAGCTGTCCAAAGGATGGTTTATGATGATCGTTAATGTTGAGTGGAGAAACCATGCGGTAAATTTGTCCATGAATTCAAAAACACTAGAGTCCAGTTCCAGGAGGTGCTCTGATTTCTGTCCCACTGAAGCAAAAGCTATTCTCGGGTATGTTCGCGGAAATATTTTGCCTCTGCTGAATTTGTCCTTAATTCTTGAAGCAGATCATATTAATAAAATGTTAAAGCAAAACTTTTCCATCATGACAGCATTTCCCATAATTTTTGGAAGAGTTTAGATCATTTATCCAAAAGGTGGCACCACAGCATTTGCAAATCTGATACATATTACTACATATATGTTGTTCACTGTCATGTTCAATAAAATTATTTACATCCACTGCAGATTCACATGGTCTTTGCCTTTTGGTTCGTCGCATTCGAATACATTTTCATTGATGTTCATCTTCGTTAATTCTTCGATCTCTCTCAGCTTTCTTTCTTTTTGTTTTTCTTTGTTTAACTTTTTGTTCAGATTTGTTAGTTCTAGAGTATGTTAGATTTAAAAACATATTTTGCAAGTTGATATAACTGGAATATAAATTTAATAGAATTCAAACAAAGAACACAACTAGTACTCGTACTTGAAACTCGAAGCAACTTATTTGTGTAAATTACTTAATTATGTAAATTACTGACAACCAATAGAAAGTATTGTTGTAAACTTAGAATTTTGGAAATTAATTAAGTTTATATTGCTAAAATAATTAAATTTATATTTAATTATATTTGGCATCTTTTTCGGGCATGTGGTATCTATTTCTGCTACAGAAAAGCATTCTCGTTAATCACCTGACAAACAACGAGAATCAGACAACTTGGAAGCTCAAATATCCATTTGCATCCTTAAGTACCTCAATCCTTAAACACTTAACTTCTATTATTCAGTTCCGTTAACTGAATACCTGCTCTAATAAACTTATTAGTTAACTTACTTATTTGCGGACCCTCGGGTTATTTCATTGGTGTCAGGAGTGGGATCCCAAAGAGTAAGTCATGAGCAAGGTCTTAGAAGATTTAACTGTTGGTGAAATGAGACGTGAGCTTAAGTTCAGGCAAATGGATTCGAAAGGGTCCAGGGAAGAATTGCAGGATCGCCTGCAGTTGTGGATAATAGAACAAGGGCAAAATCCAGAGTTCTATTTGTTTTTTTTTAATCCGTTTTTCCAAATCTTAAGGGATCTGCAGTATTTAAAAGCTTTGAAACTGGTGTCACGAAAAAGGTAACTGAGGTTTCCTCCGACAAGGCTGCCACTAGCTACCAACCGGAGGAGACTCCAACAAGCACCAAAAACATCATGCCAGCTGAAGCATCAGCAGTGCACCCGATTGCGAAGTGTTTCTTCCATGGAGTGAGGAATCGGGGAAGGAGCTGAGGGAAGACCTGGGTGAGGAGAACGGTGCTGAGGTGAGTGAGGCCAGTTTGGTGGTTGACGGGGACAGTCCAATAGTGGAGCTCCCGATAAATGTTGAGAATGAGGACAACGGTGAGCTGAGGGAGAGTTTTGCAAACCCCAAAGAGGTCGCGCTAGTGCCCAATGAGCCAGTCCCGTGCACGATTGCCTCATTGGTGTCGGTTGTGGAGAGAACCGAGGAAATAATTGAAGGAGAGACTTTGGTAGAGACTAGAGTGGAGCCTCCTCGCGTTGAGGAATCAGTGGAGGGACTGGACTTGGAGAGCAGTGGCGAGCGATTTGAGTTGGGGGTTTCCAGATTCGATTCAGCTATGGATGTCGTGGAGATTGGAGCTGCGTATGTCATCGTAACTGAGAGTGGAGATGTTGGCGGTGAGGTACTCGGCTCGTGAGTACGTGGTTGATAAGGTTGGATCAATGTCTGAGGAGTTCATTTGTGGAGTTCTCAGGGCGGGCTTTCTGGCCTTCGGAGGTCGTCAGAGACTCGGGGCGAGCCTTTAGTGCTGTTGTTTGTTTTGTTGATCTTTTTCAGCAAGCGTTTTAGTAGAGATGCGAGAGGAGGACGGGCTCGCATTGAAACAATGGTGATACATAGGCACCATGTTAGAGATTGTGTCCCGAGAGTAAAAATGAAGGCGGCACACATTCGCCGACTGGCGAAGTACCACGGGGAGCAGCAGTCTGTTCGGGACGAACAGATTTAAGGAGTGTGTAATGTTGTAAACTTAGATTTTTGGAAATGAATTAAGTTTATATTGCTCAAATAATTAAATTTATATTTTTTCTTTTTCGGGCACGTGGTATCTATTTCTGCTACAGAAAAGCATTTTCGATAATCACCTGACAAACAACGAGATTCAGACAACTTGGAAGCCCAAATATCCATTTGCATCCTTAAGTACCTCAATCTTTAAACACTTAACTTCTATTATTCAGTTCCGTTAACTGAATACCTGCTCTAATAAACTTATTAGTTAACCTACTTATTTGCGGACCCCCGGGTTATTTCAGTATTATGGTCGAGAGTTTATTAAACAATCCAGGGACTGAAGCGAGTTGAAAGAGCTGAGCACTGGAGTGATGAAAGAATAGTCCAAATCAACCTAGCAACGGACTTTAATCAAATAAATAAATAAAGGTGATGAAAGAATATAACAATTTCTGTACTAAGCGATTGAGCTACTGAGCGATTAAAAGCTAAACGCCCTTTCCAAAGATCCTTCCTAATATAAATTACAAAACTTTTGACTTTGTGCTCCTTACAGACCATCGTGTGTCAAACAGACGCTCAAGCACAATATTGATGGAATCGTTTTATCAAGACTGACATCAGTTTGAGTTAGTCGCGCCAACTTGGTATAGAGGTTGAGGGTTCGACTCTAACCAGCAACAGCCATAAGCGCAAGCTGTGATTGGTTGAGATCCTAAATAGGTCAGAAGCACATGTTTATTTGCATCATGCATATGTTTATTTGTATCATGCATATGTTTATTTGTATCAGAGGTTCCAAGTCCTAACACTCCGTTTAGCATTGTTGTGCTGTAACGAATTACATATAATTCGATACTGTAATTAATTACTTTTTTGTAATTTTTACTTTTAACAATTACAGAAAATTTTCTGTACTTTTATTTTTTTTGCAAATTACTATTTTTGTCAACTTTTACCTCGTTACTTTTTTGGCATAAGGCGTTACAAAGTAACGTAAATAAAATTATAAATTAGTTGAATTTTATTTTAAAATTTATTTTAAAAAAATAAATTGTTCGTTTTTGTTAAATCGCAGTTTGTGGGTTAATAATATCGAAGTTTTTTTTAAATATATGAATATCAGTGAGGGGCAATTTTGGCAACGTTACGATTCGATTTGGACATTATGGTATTCGATTTTGGCCTCCGCCATTTTGATTTTATTCGATTTGCATTTTTTTCGATTCGATTTGAAAAGTAAATAGAATCTCCAGATTTGTGGAGCAACCGTTCATTTGAACCATTTATAGGAGTGAAATTCCACTACTTTGATGAAGGCTTTCAGCTGAAAACAAAGACGGTTGTATACAGACATTTTGGGTCAAAACACACAGGAAAAAATATTTGTGCAGCTTTTGAGGAAATAGTGTCAGAGTATGGAATGCAGAGCATTGACATTGGATATGTTATTACTGACAATGCCAGAAACATGCTTAAAGCCTTCACAACATTTTCAGAGGAAGCTGCCAAGTTTGCGTTTGATTGTACGGAAGATAAAAGTGAAATGAGAGAACGTGATGAGGCTTCAGAGCCATTGAATGACATTGATGAAATTTTGGGTAGCTAAGGGTCACCGCTTCCCGAAACTACAACGACTTGCTCGTAGACTTCTAAGCGTCCCGTCATCATCTGGAAGTATGGAGAGCAGGGTTTCTTTCAGGCATACTTTCGGGGGGGGCTAAGCCCCCCCGGAGCTCAGCCATCGGCCCCCCCCCCAAAAAAAATTTTGTTTTAAATTGTATGCTAAAAGTGTATGCAAAAACCCATAAATCTAAGACAAAAAAGTTAAAAAAATGCCTACCATCCTTATTGACCTATAAACTTATTTGTTAATATGTCTTTGGACTAAGATATTTAGTATCTGGTTTGTTTTTAATCTTTCCGTTTTGTTCTGTATAATAATATAGCAATGCTTTACAAAAAAAGATTTAAGTTTGACTAAAGTCATCCCATTGATTACTTCAACAAAATTGCACTTGAATGATATTGTGAAGCAGTGCGAAGATACCGAGAGTCATTTACAAAAAAAGATTAAATGCAAAGTTGATGAGATCAAATTAGAAACACACCTGGTTGAAGATGAAAGTGCTGAAAGCGTTTTAACAGGAATGAAGAGGTATTGTGAAACTGTCATCAAAGAGATTGAAGACAGATTTAATGACAAATCGATTGAGATTATGTTATTTGCAAGTCAATTTGAGACTTTTGAATCAATGTCAGGTATTCAAGAAGAAGACATCATAACTTTTTGTAACAACTTTCCCATTCTAAATGCAGAAGCTGTACTCGCGGATTTAAAATCTTTTAAATTTTTCATAAAATCTATGGTTGAGTGCAAAAAGTACAAAATGGATGAAAACCCATTGAACAAAATACTGGAAGCTGATTTGGGATACTGTGAACTACAAAGGCTTTGTGAAATTCTTCTTGTAATTCCAGTAACAACTGCTTCAGTAGAAAGATCATTTAGTACAATGAACAGGATTCTAAGCAAAATGCCGCCCCCCACCCCCCCCGAACTCATGAAATGCCCCCCCCCCCGAACAATAATGCCTGAAAGAAACCCTGGTGGAGAGACTGTTTTCCGTAAGTAGAAGTTTACTGTAAGTAGAAATCGATTGTCAGCTTCAACTGTGGAATCACTGTTGAGGGAACATAGAACTGACTTAAACTGGGTTTAATGATATTTTTTTAAACGGTAATAAAACTGTCATAAATGAATGTTGTCTGTTGAGTTCGTTGTGTTGTTTTTTCGCGAAAAAATTTGCGAAGCTACGGCAGCAGTAAATTTTTAAAGATTTGATTCGATTTGGGATTTGATTTGGAATTTTGAGATTTGAATCATTTTACAGATGATTTGACAATGGAGATTCGATTTGAGATTTGCCCATCACTGATGAATATATACGTCGTAGTACAGAATCCTCGGAAGTCAATTTGAACATAGTGACAGAGATGGGTAGTTAAAAAAGTAGTTAAAAAAATAGTAGTTAACTACTTATAGTTAGTAACTACCCATCTCTGTCAAATATGTTCAAATTGGCTTCCGAACTACTACTTTTTTAAAGAATAGTTATTAACTACTTCTTAACTACTTTAAAGTAGTTAACTACTTTTAACGTAGTTATTAACTACAAATAGTTAACTACTTTTTAATAAAATGTTAAAATTTTAAAATAAAATGAACAAAAATAAATTTTTTTCAATTTTACAATTTGGCACATCACTTTATAAGCTTAGTTTCTTTGATTTCAAATTTTGCTTACTACCGCCATTTCTCACTCCTGATTTATTACTTAGTAGCCGTATTTTGAAAACGTTATATATAAAAAAGTGAGACGTAATCGAGAGCCTAAAACTCTGACGAACCATATTTGGTAACAATCTGTAAGTGTGATTCTCCAACATCATTCCTGATATTAGTTGTCCAGTGACTCTGAAAAGCTATAATAAAAAAATGTTCAGCTCACAATCGACCATCAATCTAAGAATGACAATCAAAAGTTTCTGATATTAGAAAAGCCTTCGACTTGTTTTGATTCGTAGATTGAAACGTTACAAAAATTCCAAGTCACATAATTTTGGTTATGCAACTGTTCATCAGCTAGTTGATGGAGACATTCAGCTAAAGTACCTCCTCTGTTTTAAAACACAATAATCAGCAATAATCATTCTACTTCTAAATTACAATTTACTTATGCAATACTTACATCCTATTATTTATCAAACTCAGCAAGGAATGTACAAAGTCTACTCAATTATCCAACTGTTTGGGCTGCATTCATCAAGCTTAATTTGACATTACAAGTTCGGCAGCAGTTGAAAGACTTTTAGTGTAGCAAGTAGTTAAGCAAGTAGTAGTTAAGTAGTTATGCAAGGAGTAGTTACTAACTACTTATTTAAAAAGTAGTTAAAAAATAGTTACTAACTACTTTTTTATAAAAATAGTTAGCTACTTTTTAAGTAGTTAAAGCCCATCTCTGCATAGTGATGATAAGGGGAACACGTTGAAGAGCACACCTCTGGCACAGTGGCCATATTTAATCATAATGTTCACATTTGAATCAAAAGAAGCAAAATCATATAAGTTTGCAACTGTGCAAAAAAAAAAAACTATGTGTTCAGCATTGGAAAATTCGTCGTCTTGAAGAAACATATGGAACGCATCCAGCACATGTTTCGAAATATGAATTGTTGACAAGAAGTGCACGTAAGAGAAAGATAAACAACGACTATGAGATCGAAAGGGGAAATTTCATAAAAACAACAGTTCCCCAGTCATTTATCTGACATTGAGCAGCCGTCGGATTAGAACTTAGTTATGTTGAAAGTCAACAAACATTTGTGATTATAAATAAAGAATAAAAACACTCTCATTAGTTCAAATGTTATTGCTTAATTACTTAATGACTGTTAGTACTAGCAGTTAGTACCAACAATTGATACATAGACATTTCGATAATATGGAATTATTATGATTACAGTAAAGGCAGCATCAGTACTTTTACTTTTTACTTTTAAAGTAACTTTTAATTGCTGTTTTACTTTAGTACATATTTGAACAAATACTTTTACTTTAACTTAAGTACATTTATAAGAAAAACTTATTAAACTTGTACTTTTACCTAATTACTGAAATGCGGTACTTTTACAACATTGCCGTAGTGGTTAAAGGCTAGCCTGGCTCGAATACGCGTGTTCGGTTCCTGTTGCGGGATTCCAGTATTGTTAGTCCATGTTTTTCGGTGACGTTTTAGTGTATTTTAATAATCTGAGGTTAAACCTGGGTTTGGGTTAGTGTTAGGGCCAATAATTTAACAATTTTAAGGTTTGGATTAGTGTCAGGTTAGGTGTCCATTTTTATAATTAACATTACATTAATTAAATTAATTGCATATTGCGACGACAATTATTAATTTTTAACCAAAATATCTCCAAAATAATTGCTGCGCTGTAACCTAGTTTCAGATCTCAAGTAACCACAGTGAGCGCTTACGAATATTAACCAGCCATGATTGGTGGTGGTTAGTGTTTGGAAATACGCTTCCCGCCGTGCCATTCCCATCTTAGGTTGAGGCTTAAAGCCCCTAATATCTGTCCCGGAAGTGGGAGGAGTAACAAAAAGAGGAAGAGCTATGTTCTGTCACAAAAAGTGATGTGCTGTAATTTGTTAACTTATAATGTCCTTTATGAAATTAGTGAATTGTTATTAAATTATTTAGTTATAATGGCCAAACATTTCATCGATATATTTTTTATTACTATATGACATTATAATTGATATACTCAACTTAAAGCTCTACAAATTCTGATGTTTTTCATTATCATTACCTTTACATGTTATCATAAATAGTAGTTTCTTAGTCAGTTACATGTTAGATCAAATTTATAGATGTCTTCACTTTCTTAAATATCTCCCTTTCTTTACAAAGTCTTTGAAGATGTTTTCAAGTTATGCCGGTCACTGCTGCCTGGACTGGAGCGACTGCGAAAGCTCTCAATGGATCCTTCATGTCGCATGCTGTCTGTTTGTCGCCTGCAAACTTCGACTTTGCGGGGCTCTCATTGGCCTTGTTATGTCGATCGCCTCCACCCCAGTTTGCCTACAGCGGTCATGAAAGCTCTCAGTGGCTTCTTCTCACCGCCTTAATATATGCAAACTGGGCCTTACAATTTCTTTGTAGCGGCAGCCGGAGATAGAAATTTTCGGGTCTCGACCACGGGCTTTTTTGAAGCCGCGGTTTGCACCTCAGTTCATGTTGCTTCGCGAGTCCGCGGTCGGCCAATTTCTTCCTACAACACCGCGTCTCTCGGCCAATGGTTTGGCCCTGTCGTTCGGTGGATCATTCATACCGGAGATACCGGCTTTCCCCGGTTTCCTGTAGTGGCCTCTTAAGACTTCTTCTGGCTCCTCATATGCCAGATTCAGAATGAAGCCGCTTCAGCGGCCTCAGACATCCTTGTCATAGCGGCTATGACATAGCCTTTGTTTTCTCCCGGCTTGACAATCCGATCTTAGTGAGGAAAGCGTAAGTCCTCCCACGGAACCACCAGCTCCACCAGAATGATGGCATCCGTCGACGGCGATACGAGCACTAGATCCGGCCTCTTGCCACTTTCTATATATATAACCTGAGGGTAGTGCCTCATCCCTTCTAAGTCGGCTGCGATGGTCCAGTCGTTTGCCTCTGCAAGAATGTCTCGTCTTTTTTTGACATCTCTTTTTGCAGAGGTGTGCGAAGCCCTCGCGTAAGAAGTAAATCTTTCGCTGATTTGCGATCCTACGCGAGTTTGCTTTGGAGACTGCTGCTTTTGCGGCTTCGCACACTTCTCGAAGGACCTGGTTATGTCGCCATGTGTACCGACCGTTGGCAAGGGCATACGTGCAATTGCTGAGCACGTGATGCAGTGTCTCGGTACCGCCGCAGAGCCGGCATTCGGTGTCTTCCACCATACTCCACTTCTGCAAATTGTCCCTAGAGGGCAACTGGTCGTACACTGACCTTATCGCGTAGGCAAGTCGGAGCGGGGACCTTTTCCACATGTCGCTCCAGGTAAGGGATCGTTGCATCACGTCTTCCCATGTTGTCCACTTACCCTGCTGTGACTGCTGAACTGCCTTCGTGACTCGGTCCTGTTCCACTTTTTGCCTCCTTTCCTGGATAATCATGGCGGCTCTGACTGATGAGCTCGCCTGGGACCATTTTGGCAGGTGGTTCCATCCTACTGCATGACGGTCCGTCTGGGTAGGACCTCTCACTTCCTCGAACATCAGCTCGGCAACTGATTCGTCGATCTCGTTCTGCGCTCGGAATTTCCTTCCAGATCTAAGCAGTGGCTTGACTTAACGGATTGTTGAGCATCCACTGCGTTCTTATTTTGGAGAGTTTGTACTCTTCCACGATGAACCTTAGTGGTAGTCGCAGGCTCGTGCTCCTACTGTAGAGGCTACCGATGACAGCGCTAGAGGTAGGCCTAGCCATTTTCTGGTGTATCGGTTAACTTTCATCTCTAGCTTCTCGATATATGGATTTGAGGCTCAAAGGAGTGCATTGAAGCAATTGCACCCGATTGCCACACTGGTTTCGGTTGAGAAAGAGACCGATGAAATTGTAGATGGAAGAACTTTTGGGAGAAATCAAAATGTTGCTTCCATGGACTGAGGAATCGGGGAAGGAGCTGAGGGAAGAGCTGCGTGAGAATAACGGTGCTGAGGAGAACCTTTGCTGAGGTAAGCGTGGGCAGTTTGGTGGTTGACAAGGACAGTCCAATAAAGGAGGACAATAAGGATGGGCAATGTTGAGAATGAGAATAACGGTGAGCTGAGGGAGAGTGTCGCAAACACCAAAGAAGTCACGCCAGTGTCCGATGAGCCAGTTCCGTGCACGATTGCCTCGTTGGTGTCGGTTGAGGAGAGAACTGAAGAAATAATTAAAGGGGGGACTTTGGTAGAGACCAGAATGGAGCCTCCTTGCGTCGAGGAATCGGTGGGGGAGCTGGACAGGGAGGATAGTGGCGAGCGAATTGAGTTGGAGATGGCCGAAATCAATTCAACAGCGGACCGTGGAGGCTGCGGATGTCATTGCAGTGAAGAAAGGAGATGTTTACAGTGAGGTACTCGGCGGTCGTGAGTACGTGGTTGATAAGGTTGGATCAACGTCTGAGAAGTTCACATGTGGAGTTTTCAGCCATGGCGGGCCTTCGGAGATCGTCGGAGACTCGTGGCGAGCCTTTAGTGCTGTTTGTTGTTTGTTTTGCTGATCTTTATCAACAAGCGTTTATGTGAAGATGCGGGAGGAGGACGGGCTCGCATTAAAACGATGGCGGTACATGGGCACCATGTTAGAGATTGTGTCCCGAGAGTAAAAATGAAGGTGGCACACATCCGTCGACTGGCGAAGTACCACGGGGAGCAGTTCGGGACGAACAGATTTAAGGAGGGTGTAATGTTGTATACGCAGTTTTTGAGATTAATTAAGTTTATATTGATAAAATAATTAAATTTATATTTCATTATATTTGGTATCTTTTTCGTGTACGTGGTATCTCTATTATTACTATAGAAAGCATTCTCGCTAATCACCTAACAATCAGCGAGATTCCAGACAACTCAGAAGCAAATATCCATTTGCGTTCTTAAGTACCTCAAACCCTTAAACACTTAACTTCTGTTATTCAGTTTCGTTAACTGAATGCATGCTCTAATAAACTTATTAGTTAACTTACTAATTTGCGGACCCACAGGTTATTTCAATAGGGTTGCTTTCTGTATTTGCGCAGGTTCCATCGCTCACTGCCATGGAACCGAAGAATTTCTAAGCATAAGAAAGGTGTTTCAAAATAAATAATGCTGCATCTGAGTGCAAGTAGATTTGTAGTATTTATTAGAATTTTGATGTTTTCTTGATATCAGAAAATAACTCCTTTCAAAGAAGGAATTTGTAAAACATGTTACTGCACCAAAATCTAGTGCTGCAGAGGTTGTGGATAAAGGACGACTCTGTCGCTGTTGGTGACGATAAGAGAAGACATTAACTGAGTGGATGCGAGCATGCTATTTAAACTAAACTTTCCACTATTACAGATACATTTCAGGCAAAATCCTTTAGTATACTTTAAGCAAGAGGATAAAGCATGCTGGGTCAAAGAGCATGAACTGAAGGACACATATGACGGTTATTTCCTAAGCCTTTAACAATCGCAGATGGAAATCTTAGCGCCTATATTTGGGCGATTCTATATTGAACAATTTTAATTTACTTAGTCTGAAGTACTTACTGAGGGGTCCGCAAAAAATTATTCGGTTAGACAAAGACTCTCCTCCTCAAAAACAAACCTAAGTTCCCTATTTTGTTTACTGAAATAAACATGGAAGTACGTTGACATTTGGTTCGTTGTAAAGACACCGTCAGCCCGGCATTTTCAAAATGGTTCTCAAAATTTGTTTACGAAATATAGCTTCCCCCCCCCTTGCAACTCCTCCCACTTCCAGGGCAGATGTTAGGGAATTTAAACCTCAGCCCCCATCTTAAGCTGTGGTAAAATCCTCCTACCAGGGAGAGGACAAGAAAATTGTGATTTTAAGCGATTCTCTTAATGCCGTTCGTGTTAGAATGCCTAAGAAATCGAAACCATGATCCTGAAAATCATGGAATTTTATTTTTGATTTCATATTTTAAGGACCAATACCAGCAAGTCATGGGTACCTGCTCATTAGGCCCTTCCAGTTAACGAGAAAGCCGACACCCTGGCTAAGCCAGATAGACCACCAAAATATTCCAGCATCTATCAAGGAATCCATAAAGATCGTCGCCCAGAAGATCGAAGAAGAGTGGCAGAGAAGATAAGATTACTTCTTTGGCTGTCACCACTATGATGTCCAAAAACAGGTAACAACGAAGAACTTCTTCCAATGCGTCTCCAGGAGGAAGGAGGTACTCATCTCCTGTCTCGTTTGATTCTCTTCTAGCTGATCTCTTCTCAGGCCTTTTGCTTGGGCCTCATTACTATACTGACGCAACAAATTGGTGACCCGCAAAAAGAGATTAGCAACATGGAAGATTTAATCAAACTGATGTCAGAGTAGGCAGTTTCTCAGACCCGTGTGAGCGCCGCCAGCATGCAGTTGTCGTCTTTCTTCACGGCGAACCCGAAACTGTGGTTCGCCAACATCGAGGCGTTGTTCCACCCTTTCAGGTGGCCGAGCAGGTTCAGGAGGTACCTAGCGAGAGGCCATACACCAGGCTCAAGAAGGCCATCTTGCAGCGCTTTGGACAGTCACAACAGGCAAGGCTGAGGAGCCTCTTCAACGCAGTACACCTCGAAGGTCAACTGCCCAGCCAGCTCCTCCGACACATGAAGGCGCTGCTGGGCAACAATACTATGGACGATGCGATCCTCAGGCAGCTGTGGTTCGACAAACTGCCGCCACACATTCGGCCCATACTTGCGACCGCGCACGACAAGAGCCTCCTGGAACAGTCCATCCTGGCGGACCAGGTCATGGACGCATATACAGCCCCCATGGATAACAACAGCTTCTATGCAGGGACAGAACCAGGACCTTAGCATCACGCTTTAGAGGATCAACGACCGTCTGGCTAGGTTGGAGACGACCCGAGGAGAGGCCAGACAACGTAGGAGCAGTTCCCGGGCAAGGCGCAACAACACACAAGGCATGTGCTGGTATCATGACAAATACCGGGAGAAGGCCCAACGTTGCCAACAGCCTTACTCTTACAAACTCCAGGGTCGGGAGGTAGCTGCGACGGCTGCCTCTGGCCGACACCAAGAAAGTCGCCTGTTTCTGATTAACGATTTTTCCAACGGCATGAAGTTCCTGGTCGACACCGGTTCGGAGATCAGCGTCATCTCTCCGCCTCCCCAGCACTTGCTCAAAGCATCACCCTTCACGCTACAGGCTGCCAATGGCACGGCGACTAAGACTTACGGCCAAAAATCCCTGTCGTTAGATTTGGGTTTGAGGCGTAAGTTCCAGTGGATCTTCGTCGTCGCCGACGTGCAGTCGCCAATAATTGGAGCCGACTTCCTGGGCCATTTCAAATTGAACGTCGACATGTCCAACAAGAGGCTCATCGACAACCAGACAACCTTATATGTCGTTGGATCCATCAGCGCAGCATCTCCAACTAACATCCACCTAGCGCGAGCAACGAACAACCTCATCAAAGGGCTTCTGGACAAGTTTCCATCACTAAGCAGACCATCCGACTTTAACGACAAAGTCATTCACCAGGTCAAGCAGCACATCGTCACAA
Source organism: Whitmania pigra (assembly GCA_021613335.1). Lineage (NCBI taxonomy): Eukaryota > Metazoa > Annelida > Clitellata > Hirudinida > Haemopidae > Whitmania > Whitmania pigra. The sequence goes on along the minus strand of JAJTWR010000278.1, from coordinate 1,152,752 downwards.
ACGGCCACCAGTTTATTCCAAGCCACGCCGACTTCATCCCGACAAATTCAAGATCGCCAAAGATGAGTTAGAGCACATGCTCCAGTTGGGAATCATCCGCCCCTCTTCCAGTCCATGGTCGTCACCCCTGCATATGGTTCCACAATCCTCAGGAGACTAGAGACCATGCGGAGATTGCAGGGCACTAAACGCACGGATGATTCCTGACAGATACCCCATTCCGCATCTACATGACTTCGCCAACGGTCTGACCAAGGCACAGATCTTCTCAAGAATCAATTCCGTCAGAGCCTATCACTACATCCCCATCGCGGAGGAGGACATACCCAAGACCGCCATCACTACGCCGTTCGGCCTGTACGAATTCATCCGTCTACCGTTCGGACTCAGGAACGCAGCCCAATCTTTCTAGCGCTTTATGGACGAGATACTCCGAGATTTTGCATTTGCCTATATCGGCGACGTCCTAATTGCCAGTTCATCAATGGAGGAGCATCTCGAACATCTGGAGCAAGTGCTGAAGAGGTTCTCCGATTTTCATCTCTCGGTGAACATGGACAAGTGTGAATTTGCGGTTACTTCTACAACATTCCTAGGGCACTACGTAAGCTCACACGGCGTACAACCACTTTTCGACAATGTAAAGGCCATCACAGAGTACAAGCAACCGGAGACACTCACACAGCTCCGAAGGTTTGTGGGTCTGGTTAACTGCTACAAGAGGTTCATTCAACATTGCGCCGACATGCTCGCTCCTTTGACTAGCATGTTCAAGAAACAGAACACAAGAAGTAAGTCAGCAATATCTCTGAACCCGGCCCAGTTGGAAGCATTCCAGCAAGTCAAAGAAACTTTAAAGTCCGCCAACCGCCTCGCGTTCTTAGGCAAGGACAACCACCTGTGACTCTCCACAGATGCTTCCGACAATGCAGCTGGAGCGGTCCTGAAACAAGTGCAAGATGGAATCACTACACCGGTGGCATTTTTCTCCAAGAAATTCAGCCCGACAGAGTCGAAGTACAGCACATTCGGCAGAGAACTGCTAGCGGTTTACTTGGCTGTCAAGCATTTTCAACACCTCCTGGAAGGTCGGCAGTTTACCATTTTCACAGACCACAAGCCGCTCACATTTGCTTACAAGAGTGGATCCAGCCGACACTCACCAAGGGAGATGCGACATCTGGATTACATCAACCAGTTCTCGGCGGACACCAGGCACATCAAGGGGGGGACCAGAATGTCGTAGCAGACGCCCTGTCACAACCATCGACCTTCAAGAGATAGCCGCACATCAAGCAGCAGAGACCCAGCTCCAAACCGACATGCCATCCCTGGAGATCATTGAGGTGCCTCTACCACCCGGTCACGGCAACATCTCCGTTGACGTCTCAACAGGAGTGCACAGGCCTCTCGTTCCAGAGAAGTTGCGTCACAAAGTGTTCCTGAGCCTGCCTCCTTATCACACCCAGGTGCCCGCGCGACGTCAAAACTGGTGAGACAACGCTTCGTTTGGCCGAACAAGGACATCAGAGCATGGTGCCGAGAGTGTCTTTCGTGCCAAAAGAGCAAGGTCCACCGACATACCACGACGTCTCCAGCAACATTCTCCTCACCAAGCTGCCGCTTTCAGCACATCCACTTAGATCTGGTGAGACCACTTCCTCCATCAGATGGACATACACACATCCTCACATGTGTGGATCGGTTCACAAGATGGCCGATGGCGATACCTCTCAACAACACTTCAACGGAAGCCATCATCAAAAGTTTTACACTTTCTTGGATAGCCAACTTTGGTGTTCCAGAAACCATCACCACGGACCGAGGTAGCCAATTTTCATCACACATTTTCCAGCAGATGTGCAAGTTGTTAGGTTTTCCCCACGTAAGAACAACGGCCTACTATCCTGCTGCCAATAGAATGGTGGAACGTTTTCACCGTCAACTCAAGTCAGCACTCATCGCGCAGAATGCCGCCACCACCACTTGGACGGATTTCCTACCCATGGTTCTTCTTGGGATCCGAGCAACCACCAAGGAGGACCTACAGTGCTCACTGTGATGTTCTATCGTTTAATTTGTTTGTGAAAAACCAACAACTGTTCCTTTTAATTTCCGCACTTCAACGCCGCCATATAAACAAAGATCCCCTATCGTTACAACATTACATCCCTCCCCTTTTTGGAAAACCTAGTCAAATATTAGTTCACAACATAGTCTGCAAAGCGGGCGGGCAGTTTATGTTCACGCTTGGAGCGGCGTACAACGTTCTGATCTTGCTGTGTGCTGTACTCGCCTTCCGGAGCAGTTTGCGGCATGACATCACTGGATGTGACATCACCTTTCACCACGTCTTCGGATGGTTCCTTGAATTTTGCATAACCCGACAAGCGGTTATCTATTCCTTTGAAGAGTGACGAGTTGCGGGTGACTGATTGTCCGTCAGTGTTGCGTGTAGCAGTGATCATCGACTGGTTCTTTGACGTAACTGTGTGTGGTACTGGCATGTACGGTGTGAGTGATCTGTTGTGTGTGATTGGTTGTTTCACAATGACCGTGTCACCCACGCTGATTGATGAAGGTTTGACATAGGACTTGTTGTCACCGTAGTCCTTCATCTTCGACTTCATGAGAGCATCTCGCTCACGAAATTTTCTATCGCCTTGTGTATCAGTGACTGTAGATGATTCTGTTGATGGTAGAGTTGTTTTGAAGGGACGTCCAAACAGCATTGTCGCAGGAGGACGACCAGTTGTGCTGTGAGGCGTGGCACGATACTGACGAAGAAAGATGTTCAGTTCTTGATGCCAATTCTTGTGTTCGAGTTGCGCTGTCTTGATAACCTTCTTGACTGTCTTCACAAATCGTTCGACCTTACCATTGGCACGCGGCCATAGCGGAGTTATCTTTCGATGCTTGAAACCCATATATTCAGCAAAGCGGGTGAATTCAAAACCATTGAAGGGGGGTCCATTATCCGACTTCAGAATGTCACACGAACCAAATTCGGATAGGATGCGATCAAGTTTTGGTATCACGCTGGCTGCTGCGGTTGACTGAACAATTTCAACCACAGGAAATCGTGAATAGTCATCAATGACCACGAGTAGGTAGTCACCAGTTGTTAACTGAGCAAAATCAATACTCAATTCACTCCAGGGTGATGACGGTAGTTGGGTCATTTGTAGTGGTTCACGATGCGGGGTTGCGACGGCGATTTGTCAGGCAATGCATGCTTTGACGCGTTCTTCCACCAAACGGTCGACCACAGGAAACCAGACTTTTTCCCTAATCAAAGCTTTGGTTTTGACAATGCCTTGATGTCCTTGATGTGCGAGATTGACTGCACGTTCCCTCAGTGACTCTGGAATAACTATGCGGCTATTGCGTAGTAGTATATTGTCTCCACTGACACACAGTTCAGCACGCATTCTAGCGAACGTGTCAAACTCGTTAGTGTTTATGTTAGCGATGTGTGACCAATCGTTTGTACGGATCGCATCGATGACAGCGAGCAGTGTCTTGTCTTTGACGGTCGCAGTGGCAATTTCAATGCGAGTCATAGCTTTCGGTACTGCATGACCCACGAGGTAGTTGACGTACTCTTCGGCGATTTGTTCTTCACGACTCGATCGGTCACTTGACAAAGTTGGATGTCGTGATAGATAGTCGGCTGGATTGTCATGACCTGGTCTGTAGATGATGGTTGTCTCATATGGTTGAAGGCGTAGTGCCCAACGCTCGATGCGTGCTGGCGGCTTGCATTTTAGATTGTTGTACAGACTGACTAATGGCTTGTGATCAGTATGAATGGTCACTGGCTTGCCATGGATGTATATATGAAAATGTTCACAAGACCAAACGACTGCGAGTGCTTCTCGTTCTGTCTGTGAGTATCGTTGTTCGACATCAGTCAACGATCTACTGGCGTAAGCGATGATATGTTCTTCGTTGTTATTTCCACGTTGAATCAAGATGGCGCCGAGTCCGACTGGACTAGCATCAGTGTGTATTTCTGTTTGCTTGTCAGAGTCAAAATACGACATTACTGGAGCATTGCATAGTTTCTGTTTGAGTTGTGCGAGTGCAGATTCTTGCTCATTGGTCCACTGCCATGGTGTGTCCTGTCGTGTTAATCTACGTAGTGGCTCGGAAACTGTAGCATAGTTTGGTATGAAACGAGCACAATAATTAGTCATCCCGAGTAGACTGCGAACTTCAGATGCATTGGTTGGCGTGTTCATTTTAACAATTGACTGAATCTTCTTCGGGTCTGCCATGATGCCACGTTCAGTGAATACGCTACCAAAGAATTCGAGAGTGCGCTTCGCATAGACACATTTCGGCTTGTTAAGAGTTGGCCCTTTTTCTCTCAGACGTTGAAACACGGCACGCAGATTGTTGAACATCTCCTGCTCGGTTCTACCGTACACAAGAATGTCGTCACTAATGTTTATTGCGCCCGTTAATCCACTGAGTGTCTCACGGATTGCATTCTGGAAAATCTCTGCAGCGCATGAAATACCGAAATTGAGACGTTTGTATCGACGCAGACCAACATGCGTGGAGAATGTTGTAATGTAACGTGATTCAGGTGCAAGTTCAAGCTGATTATATCCTTGATTTAAATCCAATTTTGAGAAAACTGTTGCACCATTTAGATCACTGATCAGTTCATTTATAGTAGGCGTAATGTGTCTTTCACGTTTGATTGCTGTGTTAGCTTGGCGCATATCTACACATAAACGTTTTTGGCCAGTTTCACTCTTAGGTTTGGGTACGACGACGACTGGACTCACCCACGGAGTAGCTCCTTCGGTCATTTCGATGATGTCATGCTTGAGTTGATCTTCTAACTGTTGACGAACATGGAATGGCACCCGACGATGAGGCTGCGCGACTGGTTGTACGGCGTTGTCGATGTGTAGTTTGACTTGGAAGTCCTTCAGCTTACCAGCACCACGAAATAAATCAGCATATTCTGTGATGAGTTCATTGACGATCTGATCGGTGGATGTCGTACGTTCACCAATCGGTTTCACGACGTGCAGTAGGTGTAGTGCTTGAGATACTTCCCAGCTTAGGAGAGAACCTTCCTTGCTATCAATGACGTAGAACAGTGTGTCTGACTTTCTGTCTTTATATCTAACCACAGCACGAAAAGTCCCTAGCACCTTGAGAGGGCTTTGCGAACAGTATGCAAATACTTGTTTGTAGTTGCTGTGCAGCTGAGGTACAGGTTTAATTTTAGAAAAATCGAGTTGGCTCATGATGCTTACACTTGCTCCTGAGTCTGCGATGACATCGATTGTAGTGTTGTTTACATTCACTAAGAAGTGTGGTAGATTTCTTTTGGTGTCCAATCGATTTGAATGAACGCTCAGTGCATACACATAACAACTCTGCTCAGATGAATGTTCACTGGTGTCAGATGAACTTCCGTTGCTGTCGGCATTGACACGGCGAACACGATGGTATTTGCCATGACGGGTTTTCGGCAGTCGGCTTTGCGGTCTATCATGTGATATGCTGTCGCTGATGTGGCGGCTATTGTGATGCACCATCTTTCGAACGACACTGTGACGCAAAATGATTTGGCTTCTTGCACGAATTGCAGTACTTGCCATGCGCCGGACACGATGTCTTTCCACCCTCGTGTGGCCATGTGCCACCACAGTTGTGACACTTCATGTCAGCTGTTTTCTTGGAATTGTTGCAAATCTGCTTATTGCGATTCAGACTCAGTTTGTTAACATGCTCATTCTCCATACTCTTTGCTTGGATATCGGAGAGTTCTAAACTACGACCAACATCTATGAGTTTAGTGAGAGTCATGTCAGGTTCGCATAAGGCTTTACGGCGTAGTGTACTTGATAAACAACCTTGGATGATTTGAGATTTTATCTCACGATCAACATTGTCGAAAGAGCATGAGGTTGCCAGTTGTTTCAAACGGGTGTAGTAGGCTGTTAGTGGTTCATCTGTTTGCTGTTTAGATTGTCGAAACGTGTAGATCTGGTATTCGATGTTTTGCTTGGGCGTGAAAAACTTGTTGAGAGCAGTGACAGCCTTTTCGAACGGATCCTCTCCCTCTGCAGCTTCGGCATCTGGAAGAGTATCAAGGATGTCGTTGACTTCCTCACCCGCGTAGTGGAGTAGGAGAGCTCTTTGACGTTTGCGATCAACAATATTTACGGCCACCATCAGGTTGCGAAAGCGAGAAGCCCATTTTGTCCATCGAACTCCTGCTGAGTCGTCTGAATCGACTACAAACGACGGAAACGTTGGTAGTGCTTCAGCCATGGATTAGATAATGGTGTTATCGATAGTAGCTTTCGATGACTTCGATAACGCTCGGAGGCCAGACAACAGCGTCTATCCGAAATGAACAAACTTCCGATTTTTTCAATAAAAAAATTGGTGCAAACTATTTGCGAAGGTCCGTTTCGAAATTCTCGTCGCCAATGTGATGTTCTATCGTTTAATTTGTTCGTGAAAAACCAACAACTGTTCCTTTTAATTTCCGCACTTCAACGCCGCCATATAAACAAAGATCCCCTATCGTTACAACATTACACTCACCAGCCGAACTAGTCTATGGGACAACGTTAAAATTACCGGGAGAGCTTTCACCATCAAGCAGCTCCAACCCGCCGATCGGACACTCAAGCTTCGTGGATAGTCTAAGCCAGGGGTTCCCAACCTGGGAGCCAGGGCTCCCTAGGGGAGCCGTGAAGGGGGTCCAGGGGGCCGTGGAGTACTTTTCAAAAATCAGCATAAAAAAATTTTCAAAATTATTCTTAAACTAACTTTTTAAAAAATATTTATGCATAACTTAACTTTTTTGTTTATATGTGTATGTGTGTACATAACCCGTTTACGTCTGCGATTTTCTTATTGCGGTTATTTTCAGTGGCAAGATGTCCCAAAGAAGCGAAAATATTGTGAGAGCTACACTTTATGTGTGTCACCGAGCGTGACGGTATTGAGAAGCCTCAATGCTTCATATGCGGAAAGGTTCTCAGTGCTGAAAGCATGAGGCCATCAAAGCTTAAGGACTCGGTTCCAATTATCAGGCACTCTGATAAGTCTTGGATTTGCTCAGACCCAGAAACCTTTTCTGGAGGCCTCTTACATGGTGGCCTACCTCATAGCAAAAGACAAGAAGCCCCACACAATTGGAGAGACCTTAATCAAGCCATATGCACTGGAGATGGTCAAGTTGGTATGTGGAGAGAAGGATAGAAAGGAGATTGACAAGATCCCCCTCTCCAATAATGTCATCCAGTCAAGAATCCATGACATATCTCTTGATATCCTTCAACAGGTGATCTCAGAGATGAAGGCTAGTCCTTACTCATTCAGCCTGCAATTGGATGACACTACTGATGTTGCTCAGTGCAGCCAACTTCTGGTGTTTGTGAGATATGTGTGAGATGGATCAATCAAAGAAGAATTTCTCTTCTGCCATCCAATACTCACCACAACAAAAGCTCAGGATGTCTTGCATGTTCTCGGGAACTTCTTTGCAGAAGAAGACTTTGATGACTGGAGAATGAATCTCAGCTCAATTTGCTCTGATGGAGCACCAGCAATGCTCGGAAACAAATCCGGTTTTGCAGCTTTGGTCAGAGCAGAAGCACCTTATGTGACTGTAACTCATTGCATGCTCCATCGATATGCCCTTGCAGCAAAGACTCTTCCAAATGGATTGAAAGAGGTGATGTCAACAGCAGTAAAGGTGGTGAACTACATCCTTGCAAGAGCAACAAACCACAAACTATTCAAGGAACTCTGAAAGGAGGTTGGTGCTCCTTTTGAAGTCTTGCTCTTTTATACTGACGTCAGGTGGATGTCCGGAGGGCAGATTTTCAGCTGACTAATGGAACTGCAGATTGAGGTGTCCATGTTCTTACAAGAGAAACAGAGTGACCTTGAAAGTATATTTTGTCTGCCAGAATTCAGCCTATCACTGGCGTATTTGGCTGACATTTTCACCCATTTAAATGAGCTTAACACAAAATTCAGGGTCCTAACATGACTGCTGTTTATGCTGGTGAGAAACTAGGCTCATTTCTGGAGAAGCTGCCCCTGTAGATCAGAAGAGTGGAGAAAAACAATTTTGCCAATTTTCCAAGATTAGAAGAGTCTCTGCAACCCAGTCTGGATGCAGCTGGCACCATACCAGCTTCTATTAAAGGCGACATTTTGGCTCACCTAGGAACTCTGATGGCATCATTTCATGACTACTTGATTACAAAAGAGTTGCAGCCCCATGATGCCTGGGTCAGGAATCCATTTTTGGTTCATTTGGAAAGTGTGGATGATCAGACTTGGCCAAAAATGATCTCATTGATCTGAGGCACAAAGAGTTGCTAAAGAGGGAGTTTCGGGTCGAGAATTTGGCTGACTCCATGATGATACCATACCCAGTTCTAGCCAAAAGAGCCATGTCATCCATCATTCCTTTTGTGACAATCTACCTCTGTGAAGCTGGATTTTCAACCCTGCCGGTAATCAAAACAAAATCTAGAAACAAACTTGATGCAAAGGATGACATGAGAGTGGCCCTGTCAAAATCAAAGCCCAAATTCTATCTACTTGTGAACAAGAAGCAGGAGCAATCTTCACATTAAAAATTTGCTTTCAAAATACATTGTGTGGTTCTTTTTTAACAGTAAATTATTGTTCCTCTGTGTTTTTCTTAAAAAATTTTGATAGAGGGGCCGTGGACCACATTTTGTCCTCTAGGGGGTCCGTGGGCACGAAAAGGTTGGGAACCCCTGGTCTAAGCGAACAAATGCAGAGTCTTAAGCCTCAACATCCTAGACAGCGACAGCAATTCTCTTACGTCCCGAAGGACCTCGCTACTGCACCACCGGTACTTGTCCGTGTCGATTCCAGCAAACCACCGCTTCATCCACCATACAAAGGTCCCTATGACGTCCAAGAGCGCCATCAGAAGTACTTCATCAAAGTCATCAAAAAGAATGGACGGAACGATACAGTTTCAATCGACAGACTCAAACCAGCGGTTATTCCTCAGACTTAAGTCCCGCCTACCACCAACCCAGCCACTGCACCAAAAACATCACTCAAAAAGCCTACAACCAAACCAGTTTTCACCCCAGCAACACCACTTACTCAACCTCAAACACGTTCTGGACGAAGAATTCACTGGCCCAAGAAACTGAAAGAATACGAGCCTTGATTTTTCGTTCGCCAGCTTGCTCTCTGGTGGGGGAGTATTGTGGGACACTGAACTTCGCCCCATAACTTCACCAGGCTCCAATCGTGCAGGAAATTATTAATTAATTTTTGTAATGTTATTACGTAATATTAAGCATCTTTTGTCTTTACAAAAATCAACCTCAGTGGTATTTCAGATCAATAAAAATAGCGCTTCTCACTCCAAAATAACTCCTTGCCTCCTATCTCGTTTGATTCTCTTCTAGAGCTGATCTCTTCTCAGGACTTTTGCTTGGGCCTCATTATTATACTGACGCAACAAGACCAACTAAACCTCTTTAATTAAACTTTAACTAAACTATCAACCAAAAAATATTAGTTAGTTACAAGTGTTTTAAAAAGGTTGTCAACTAAACTAAAGTAAAATTTCTGGCATATTTATTTCATCAAAATATCAATAAACAAAATGAATCAACGTTACAAATTTGATTTCATATCAATTAAACCGTAATTAGAAAAAAATTTATGACATGATATTTAACATTTAAACTGAAATTTCTTTCTGATTTCAATCTCGATCGAAGAAACGTTTCACTGGTTTCGTCAGCCAGTTCGCATCTACGAACAGTCAACACCTGTGCAGCTGCACTGAACAGTCTTTCAACAGCTGCAGAGCTTGAACCTTATTGGTTTTAAACATTCAGAATAGCTCCAATCTAATGTGTGAAATTAAATTAGAGCTGGATATAATATTGCTGCAGACCGTTATTCCTGCATTGAATTTCTTACTATCTTGATGACTGATTTATTTTAATTTAACATCTATGAAGCGAGTTTTCACTATCACACTATTCAATTTAATACTTATTGACCACCAACATGCCTCAATCGAAAAGAGAGAGAAACATGATAACAAACAATGGATAGGTCAGTCCAAACTATAGAAAAACAAGAAAGTATAATTTAAAAAATTTTACTAACTAAACTTTTTTAGTTAAACTTTTTAGTTAGTAACTAAAAAAATTAAACTATCATTTTAACTAAACTTTTTTGATGTAGTTAAACTTTTCTTGTAACAAAAAAAATAGTTGAACTATTATTTAATAACTTTTTAGTTAACTTTTGCCACTACTGGAGCTGACGGCATTAATTACAAGGATTAAAAGCCTTTTATCAGATTCCCATCATATCATTTATTGAGAATAGAAAACTCTGTAATATATAGACTTTGATCGCCACAGAGAGTAAGAGTTGTCAAACATGAGAAGATATATCCCTGACCCAGGATATTTATGGCTTCCACACTGAACTTCTACATGAGATTGTGTCCTAGCCACTGGTATAATTACATCCCTTTTCTCTTCATTTTTGCAGGCACCATCTGCAATAATATTGATTTTAAAGACTTTAAGTCTTTAGTTTCTCAACATGTATCATACAATTTCAACTTTATTGTTCACTTTATGAATAAAATCCATTCAGGATGTTACTCTTAACCAAATTATTCAATCCAAATATTTAAATACCAGGTTTTAGCTCTTGGTCAGACCATTCAAATGACAAGCCAAATCCAATGTCAAGATCATCTGTTGCAAATTCCCAAAAAAGAGAAGTACCATTTTGATGAGTTGGAACTCTAATCTGTAAAATAGGTTTGACAAATTGATAATTATTATTAATGTAGCTTATTAACAACTTATCAACAGACACTATAAACATGATTTCTAAACTAATGCCAGTTTACTAAATCTCCAGCTAAGCAACATATTTTAAACTGAACATCTTTATTACATCATATCACAAATATAAATAACTAATTTCTGGCATGCAAGTTGCTTCAGAGGATGGCATTCCTGCCAGCAACATTAAAAGCAACATTCATGTCATGTTTACACCTCCACAAGGCGCCCCTTGGATGTGGTTCTATGCAATGGTTGTGTCCCTGGTATTTAGGCTTATAGCACTTTATAAATAAACTTATTATTTCTAGGCAATGATGGCAACCTTGCCTTAATCGCGATTTGATTTGAACATTGTTGGATTCGATTTTGGCCTCCGCGATTTTGATGCGATTTGCCTTTTTTTTTTGATTCGATTTGCTTTTTCAAATCGAATCATTGAAATAAAGATGGTTATATATTTTTAATTTTTTAAAATGGTTATAAATTTAAGAATTATATATCTTTGGTGTGCTCCTCGTTAAATAAACATTGTTGTAGGTTACATGCTTGTTGTTCTACTTGTAGCATTACCGCCTTTCTGTAATGGGCAGTTACTAACTAAGTAGTTAACTACTAGTTAATAACTACTAACTATAAGTTAACTACTAGTTAATAACTACTAACTATAAGTAGTTAACTACTAGTTAATAACTACTTTAAAGTAGTTAAGAAGTAGTTAATAACTACTTTAAAAGTAGTTAACTACTATTTTTTAACTACTTTTTTAAGAGTAGTTATTAACTACAAATAGTTAACTACTTTTTAACTACTTTTAAAAAAATTTTAAAATAAAATGAAGAAAAATATTTTTTCCCAATTTTACAATTTGTTACATCACTTTATAAGTACAGTTTCTTTGTTTTCAACTTTTGCTTACTACCGCCATTTTTCGTTTCTGAATTATTACTCTTAGTAGTCGTATTCTGAAAACGTTTTATGTAAATTGTGATTTGGTTTTATATAAATTTGCGATTTTAATGCAGCTAATTTTGTCAAGGCATTTTCTTTAGTTGTTGAGAAAAACTCTGTTACTGATGACATGGACACGGATGAGCCATTATGTGATATTTCTGAATATCTTGTTGGCGAAAGTATAGCCGATTTGATTGAAAACGAACAAGATATTGATAATGCGGATAATGTGCTTCTTTTGCCTCCTCATAAGCGCTGCGGTAATAATACCTTAAATCTTGTGGCTACTGTGGATGCAATGAAAGCAAGGGATAATCTGCAATACGAACGACTTTATGATAGATCAATGGCAAAGGTTGCATCATTATCAAACTCAGTTCATCGCAGTGTAAAAAATGCTGAGGTTGTACAGGACATTACGGGTTCAACATTTTTAAAGCCAAAAATTACAAGGTGTCGTTAACAATCACCACCTCTGCGGACAATGCAGCTCAGAACAGTGAATATGATGATTTGTATGACTATGGAAAGTGTACCAAACTCTTGTGATAATGAGGTAGCTGAACAGCTTAATGATTATTTATCAAACTCCGCAAGAAATGTACAAACTCTACTTAATTATCCAACTGTTTGTGCTGCATTCATCAAGCTTAATTCAACATTACCAAGTTCGGCAGCAGTTGAAAGACTTTTTAGTGTAGCAGGGCAGGTTTTATGTAACAGACGATGTAAATTATCGCATAATCATGTTGACATGATCATTTTTTTAAGAGATCGCCTGAAACATCCACTGAATACTTCTGTTTTTGATTAATTTGGACAATAAAATTTTGTTGAAAAGGTTACACTAGTGTAAATAAATATGCTAATAATTATATTTTGTTCAATTGTCCAGAAAATTAATTTTATCAAATGTCAACGAAAAAGTAGTTAAAAAAGTAGTTAAAAGTAGTTAACTACTATGCAAGTAGTTAAGGAGTAGTTACTAACTACTTATTTAAAAACTACTTTTTAAGTAGTTAAAGCCCATCACTGCCGCCTTTTAAATATGTCCGAGTTAGATAGCAGGAAATATAGGATTTTAGTGAGATTTTTTAAAGACAGCCAAAGGACGGAAAGCTGTTCATTTTAACCAATTATAGGAGTAAAATTCCACTAGTTTGACGAAGGCTTTCAGCTGAAAACAAAGACGGTTGCTTACAGACACTTCGGGTCAAAACATACAGGAAAAAATATTTGTGCAGCTTTTGAGGAAACACTGTCAGAGTATGGAAGGCGGTTAATGAAACTCTAGTTAAAGCCAAGGAAGTCAAATGCAGCTCAGGTGCACGTGTCCCTCAAATCACAGTTTCACGTTCTTTGCTGCTTGAGCTTGTCTCTTTACTTGAGCCATTTTAAGAATCAACACAGGTGCTGCAAGGTGATGGACTCAAACTGGGTTTTAATGATTTTTTTAAACAGTAATAAAACTGTAAAAAGGTTGGCTGTTAATTTTATTGTGTTTTGCTCGAAAAAATTTGCGAAGCTAGGGCAGCAGTAAATTTTGGAAGATTTGATTCGATTTGGGATTTGATTCTATTTGGAATTTTTTTATTCTATTTAAGATTTGGTTGTTGAGATTTAAATCATTTTACAAATGATTTGAGATTTGATTCGATTTTTGCCCATCACTGCCTGATACCAATTAAACTCAAAACGCATAAAAGCATTCAAACCACTAACTTCAAATTAAGTTTGGAATCAGTTATCGGTTAATGTATGCAACTCACAAAAATTTGTTTTAAAATACATAGACGGGACTATTTTGACAGGATGTTTTCGTCCTGTGCTATAATGTCAGGGCTGTTTTGGCGGGGCTATTTTGTCCTGGATTATTTTGACAAGTCACTATTCAAATGACAATTACCACTAATTACTTACCATCAGTGATGGGCAAAATAAATCGCGATTGCGATTTGAAATGATTTGAATCGTGATTTAGGCAAGGTTGCGATATGATTTGAACATTGTCGAATGCGATTTTTGCCTCAGTGATTTTGATTCGATTAGATTTGCCTTTTTTTGATTTGATTTGAAAAAGCAAATCATTGAAATAAAGATGGTTATATATTTTTAATTTTGTAAAAATGGTTAAAAATTTAAGAATTCTATATCTTTGGCGTCCTCCCCGTTACATAACGTTGGCGTGCAGGTTAGCCGAATGGGTTACGTGCCTGCATACGGCGGTAATGGCAACAGTCGTAATGTGTCGTGTTCGAAACCCAGCCTGCACTGCCGCCAGCGCCCTTGGGAAGGAGCGCTATATAAATGGCTACAAGAAGCGCCTCTGACGCTATGCATATGGCGCTATATAAACGAAGTTACAATAAACATTGTTGTAGGTTACATGCTTTTGTTCTACTTGTAGCTTTACCGCGTTTTAAATATGTCCGAGTTAGATAGCAGGAAATATGGGATTTTAGCGAAATTTTTTATAGATAACCAAATGACGGATAGCTATTGGTGTATGAAGTGAAAATTTTGAGGGAAACGAATAAAATCAAAGCCCGGAATATCATCAAACTTTCATCACCATCTTAAGGTTAGTCAACATTGTCATCAGAGATTTAAAATACATAGGAGCCATTAAAAATTTCATTTTTCTCTTTAGACCAGTCATCTAGACCTGTACAAAGATGCAAAAAAAAAAGATAAGGAAACAACAACCCAACAGAGTAATTCGTTGCTACCATTCATGGCTGTGGCAGGAATGATTAATGAAAGTTCTCTGACATACAATGATTCCAATAGAAAGCAAAAGGCCCTTACCGAAGGAATAGTGAAACATCTTGTAGCCGAAGCAATGCTTCCACTACGCATAGTTGAAAGTTCAGGTTTTGCCTCTTTTATGAGAATTGTAGATCCAAAGTATGTTATCCCAAGTAGAAGGACTATAAATAGAAAATTAACTGGTGTATTGCAGACCTTAAGAGACAATTTGAAGGATGAAATTGGATTACTAATTAATAATAATTTGAGCGTCAGATGTGTACATGCTTCAACAGATTTGTGGAGCAGCCGTTCACTTGAGCCAATTATTGGAGTTAAATTCCACTACTTTGACGAAGGCTTTCAGCTGAGAACAAAGACGGCTGCTTACAGACACTTCGGGTCCCAACACACGGGAAAAAATATTTGTGCAGCTTTTGAGGAAATACTGTCAGAGTATGGGTTGCAGAGCATTGACATTGGATATGTTGTTACTGACAATGCCAGAAACATGCTCAAAGCATTCACAATATTTTCCGAGGAAGCTGCCAGGTTTGCCTTTGATCAAAAGGAAAATAAAAGTCAAATTAAAGAACGTGATGAGGCTTCAGAGCCATTAAATGATGCTGATGAAATTTCAGAGTTTTTGTCAGATGAAAATTTTGATGACAATGAAGATATTCTTCAGGACAATCATGTTTTAGGAACAACACATCGACTTCCATGTTTTGCACATACCTTGCAGCTAGCTATTAAAGATGCACTAAAAACTGTTCCTTTAGCAGAGAAAATTTTAAACGAAAGCAGCGCTGTAGTTGTTTTCTTCTGCAGGTCGCTATACTGGAATGAAGAGCTCCAGAAAAAATCAGATGGTTTGACTTTGTTAGCCGCTGTGCCTACCAGATGGAACTCTAATCTGATAATGCTAAGAAGATTATCTCAAGATGCAGTATGGAAGGCGGTTAATGAAACTCTAGTTAAAGCCAGGGAAGTCAAATTCAGCTCAAGTGCACGTGTCCCTCGAATCACAGTTTCACGTTCTTTGCTGCTTGAGCTTGTCTCTTTACTTGAGCCATTTGAAGAAGCAACACAGGTGCTGCAAGGTGATGGTGTCACAATTTCGCAAGTGATACCTGCATTAATTGGGATTGATGAAGCAGTTTCAAATTGTCAAACCCAGTTAATTGCTCTGAAAAAAAACCTTCGTGCAGCTCTTCATAACCGATTCCAGGAATCTATGAGAAGACCAGAATATGTGGTCTCAACTGTGTTGGATAGTCGTTTCAAACTAGTTCCTTTTGGTACCACCCCGCTGCTTGATTCGCATTTTACTAACAGTGGCTCACAGAAAAGTCCTACATTAATAATCCCATCAGCCAATGAGGCAAAAACTCTTCTTCTTCACATGATGGATTCAATAAAGTCAGATGAAATAACAGGGTCACGCTTCACAGTCTAAAACCTCATGCCAAACAGAAAAGAATCTACCTGAACCAACTACCAGTTATGGTCGGCGGAGCATTTTTGCAAGATACCATTGTCCTCAGGTATGAACAAATTATATTGGATTGGAAATGTACGTTAATTATTAAATAATATGTATATATTGCAGAGGACGAAGAACATTCAGTGTATCTTAATGCTCAAACGGACCACAACATCACTCCTGAACAATTTTGGGCAGCTAATGGTCTTTCCAAAACTACAACGACTTGCGCGTAGACTTCTAAGCATCCCGGCATCATCTGGAAGTGTGGAGAGACTGTTTTCAATTTCAGGTGAAAGCACCTTTCGTCTCTGCCAGAAGAAATCGATTATCAGCACCAACTGTGGAGTCACTGTTGCTCTTGAGGGAACAGAAAACTGAGTTTTAATGATTTTTTTAAACGGTAACATGTACTGATTATCTATATGTACTGGTTATCAGACACCTCTTTTTGGTTTCAATAAATAAATAAAAAAAAATAATAAAACTGTAAAAATGTTGGCTGTTAAATTCATTGTGTTTTGCTCGAAAAAATTTGCGAAGATAGGGCAGCAAGAAATTTTCGGAAGATTTGATTTGATTTGGTATTTGGGCGTTTGGGATTTGATTCTATTTGGAAATTTTTGATTCTATTTGAGATTTGGTAGTTGAGATTTAAATCATTTTACAAATGATTTTAGATTTGACCATTGAGATTTGATTTGATTGGTGCCCATCACTGCTTACCATTAATTACCACTTGATAATATCAAATAATAAAATGAAATATCACACAAATAATATAAAATCCCTAAATACTTAAAGTCATATATTTGATAAGAATACCGTGACAAGTTCTCCCGAGCCAACTTTTATGACCGCCTCATTTTCCACTTTCAGTGACTCTTTAAAAGATTTTATGTCTTTCCTAGTCCATTCTGAGGCAGCTTCAATATTCACATGCTGATCAGTAACCTTGTTTTCTTAAGGTTAAAAAATGAACTTGTAATGCCATAAGATTCAAATATATAAAAGTCCAGTTCAGTTAAATAACAATGTAGCAGTCATCAAATTGAAAAAATGTAATAATAAAAAGTCAACACTTAAACTGAATGACATTTTAAGTGAATTGAAGTGATTGGCATGCGAGTTGGATCAGAGGGTTCTGTTCCTGTGAACGGTGGTGAAAGCAACAGTCGATGCACGTCTCGTTCACAACCCAGCTCGCAATGCCAGGGAGCACTACATAAATGGTGGATCGATTAAGAAGTGCCTCTACATCCTATCTGGATACTCAAAAAATCAGCTAAATACAAGCAAACAAAGAAACACTATTACATTGTAGTAACCTTACTTATAGATATTGGACTATCTGAGGTCTTTTCTGTTTTATGCTCTTTCTCTTCAATTTCTGTGGCATGCAATACTGAAGAGTCACAGGCATCTGGCTTTAGACAATAAAGACTTTATTTAAGTCAACAGAAACAATTTAACAAAGCCAAAAATGATTCCTTACAATGCTTCCATTACATGGCAGAATGTTTGAGTGAGAACAAAAAACATTGGTTTCAGATTGTTTCTGATTATGTTGATGTGATTGAGCTTCATGACAATGCTGACTATAAACTTGTTGCATGTATTGCTGGAAATGCTGTTCCTGGAGTTGACATATTAGAGCTTCTTGCTGGAAGGGATTAATGTTTTAAATGACAAGCTTAATAACATCAAACATTTTATTTACAACATTTCAGATATAAATTAAAACCAGTCACAGTTGCAGAAGAGCAACACATTTATTAAACATACTATGAAAAATTGATTCCTAAAAGGACTCTAGGTAAACAGCTTTAACTCATTTGATGATGATGCTTGTGATGATGTCAAGTAATGGATGTGAAGCCATTTATATAGAATCTTTTATTATAATGATCTGCTTTTGCTTTGGCCAGAAAAGACACCAGTGCTCAGTAGTGAAAACACCAAATTCATAATCCCACTGACACTATGATTGTAGTGATAAATCTTATATACATGGTTCGTACAGGAACTTGAAAACCAAAATTTAGGACTTTTTTAGGACTTTTTAGGACCTTTTACTCCATTTTTTAGGACCAACGATAATATAAAAAAAAACGATATTTAGAATTTTATTATTCATTTTTGTATAAATTAGACATATAACACAAGACAGTAACACGTTAAAGTTCATAATATCTATTTATTTAAATAAAAATCAATTTTCCAAGTCTTTCTCTAAAGTTTCAATTTCTTTCGCTGTTTGCCTGGACCAAAAGATCCATGTTCCTGGTTCTAACACTTTCGTCCATTAACATTCGAAATTCTCTGTCCAACATATCCCTGTCATGTTTTAGAATCTTTAGCTTCTTCCTCAGCATGATCATGTCCTCTTCATCTGCTTTTCGTTTTGAGATTACAGCTGCCTGTCGCTCTTCCTCATGTAAGGTATCCAAATAAAACTTATATCTTTGTCTTGATGCTTTAAAATGGCTTATGACACATTTATCTATCCTAAAATTGCCTATACCTCCAACACTGTTAACATGGTCTTTAATCATCCTCCTTGAATTCAAGTTTTTCTCTTTTTGATTCTCACAAATCATACTTTTATTTTGGAGTGACAAACGCTTGTTTTATTGATCTGAAGTACCACTGAGGTTGATTTTTATATTGCCAAAGATGTTGGATATTATTAGTAATAAATTTACAAAATTTAATTAATAATTTCCTGCACGATTGGAGCCTGGTGAAGTTATGGGGTGAAGTTCAGTGTCGCACAGTTCTCACTAGAACAATGAGACCGCAAGAACAAAGGAACCGCTTTCCCGCTAATTGTTATTTCAATAAAACTTATTGAACATTATTATTTTTTGAACCTTTATCATTTTTTAGGACTTTTTTTTGTTCTTTAGGACCTCCTTCACTTTTTTAGGACTTTTTAGTATTAAAAAACCGAATTTCGGAAATTTATGACTTTTTAGGACCTGTACGAACCATGTATTACAATCTTTTGGATCACATAAACAATATTTGGATGAAAGCTCTTATTTAATTTAAAAGATAACTGTATAAATTGCATAATTCTTGAATTTGGGCCAAAATTACTGAGAAGCAATGAGAGTTGAGAGGATGTATGGAGTGTGGTCATGCCTGAGGTCAGAGCTAAATGGCAAGAACAGTCTCTTGCATTAACCAATGTTCCCAGCTGTGTGGCTGAGCACATGACAAGAAAATGTGGCACAGCAGTTTCCAACTGCCAGGCAGTGATTTTAATATCACAGCACGTACCATATGTTTGATGGAAACAAGCCTCTGGAGTAGGTCGAGCAACATTGAGTGTCAAATGACAAGTGGTAAGTGGGAACTGCACAGTGAGCCAGAGCATTTCTAGTGAGCAAGCCTGAACACAGAGGTTCTCAACCTTTCTGATGCCGCAACCCCCAACAACAAAACTGAATGGACCGCCTTTCACTTCTAAATATTAGAAAATTTCTATTTAAAACCTTTTTATGCACATCCCACACTTGCAAGATTTAGATAGTTTTAAATTTGAAAAAATGAGATATCAGTGATGGGTAGTTACTAACTATAAGTAGTTAACTACTAGTTAATAACTACTTTAAAGTAGTTAGGAAGTAGTTAATAACTACTCTTAAAAAAGTAGTTAACTATTTGTAGTTAATAACTACTTTAAAAGTAGTTAACTACTATTTTTTAGTAGTTAACTATTTGTAGTTAATAACTACTTTTAAAGTACTACTATTTTTTAACTACTTCTTTAAGAGTAGTTATTAACTACTTCCTAAATAAATTTTAAAATAAAATGAAGAAAAATATTTTTTTCCAATTTTACAATTTGTTACATCACTTTATAAGTACAGTTTCTTTGTTTTCAACTTTTGCTTACTACCGCCATTTCTCGTTTCTGAATTATTACTCTTAGTAGTCGTATTCTGAAAACGTTTTATGTAAATTGCGATTTGGTTTTATATAAATTTGCAATTTTAATGCAGCTAATTTTGTCAAAGCATTTTCTTTAGTTGTTGAAAAAAACTCTATTACTGATGACATGGACACGGATGAGCCATTATGTGATATTTCTGAAGATCTTGTTGGCGAAAGTATAACCGATTTGATTGAAAACGAACAAGATATTGATAATGCGGATAATGTGCTTCTTTTGCCTCCTCATAAGCGCTGCGGTAATAATACCTTAAATCTTGTGGCTACTGTGGATGCAATGAAAGCAAGGGATAACCTGCAATACAAATGACTTTATGATAGATCAATGGCAAAGGTTGCATCATTATCAAACTCAGTTCATCGCAGTGTAAAAATGCTGAGATTGTACAGGACATTACGGGTTCAACATTTTTAAAGCCAAAAATTACAAGGTGTCGTTAACAATCACCATCTCTGCGGACAATGCAGCTCAGAACAGTGAATATGATGATTTGTATGACTATGGAAAGTGTACCAAACTCTTGTGATAATGAGGTAGCTGAACAGCTTAATGATTATTTATCAAACTCCGCAAGAAATGTACAAACTCTACTTAATTATCCAACTGTTTGTGCTGCATTCATCAAGCTTAATTCAACATTACCAAGTTCGGCAGCAGTTGAAAGACTTTTTAGTGTAGCAGGGCAGGTTTTATGTAACAGACGATATAAATTATCGCATAATCATGTTGACATGATCATTTTTTTAAGAGATCGCCTGAAACATCCACTGAATACTTCTGTTTTTGATTAATTTGGACAATAAAATTTTGTTGAAAATGTTACACTAGTGTAAATAAATATGCTAATAATTATATTTTGTTCAATTGTCCAGAAAATTAATTTTATCAAATGTCAACGGAAAAGTAGTTAAAAAAGTAGTTAAAAGTAGTTAACTACTATGCAAGTAGTTAAGGAGTAGTTACTAACTACTTATTTAAAAAGTAGTTAAAAATAGTTACTAACTACTTTTTAAGTAGTTAAAGCTTATCACTGTGAAATATATAGTCATATTTTTAAATTATTTATTTTGTAGCATTATTTGAGTTTCTAAACATAACAACAGTTTCAGTGAGATGACAGTGTCTGATAATTCAAGATGGCAACAACCAACAAACATGTTCACTAGCAAATAAAAACTTATCATGAACAGTTCAAGCAAAATACAGTCAAAGCTCGTTACTATGCCACCTGTCGGGACCGAGCAAAAGTTGCATGGTATCGAGAGTGGCATAGTAGCAAAGGTTTGTAAAAGCAGTCTTATTTTCTCAAATAAAAACGCCTTTATTCTTAAAAAGCGGATTTAACGTAAAGTCGGTTCACTTGCGTTTCTGAGCTGACATTATTGGCTGAATTTGAAAAAAAATAACAAAAGAACGACTGATTGAAAAGGGAAAGGTTCTAGAAACCAACTAAAGAATAACAATCGTCTAGATTTAAAATAAATTTTAAATTAAATTCAATTAATTTAGTTTAGTGATGGGTAAATTTATATATACAGTCATTAGATTATTATAATGAATTGAACACTGCGCAGAAATACAGACTTTTTCAAGACTCGTGCCTTTTAACAGTCACACAATAGAGGCATAGTAGCGAGAGTAGGGGATGGCATAATAAATTTATTTTGTATTGAATTTTGTCAGGACCGAGCAAAAGTGGTATAATAGCGAGAGTGGCATAGTAGCGAGGTGACATAGTACCGAGATTTGACTGTATCAAATAACTAAGCAAAGTACCAAGTTCCGACCACAGTTGCTTTATATCCAGTCAGCCTACAAGCCAGTTGCAAAATGTCTCACTATCGCAGCAAGCATCTCTGCCAAACAGCAATTGACCCAATGAGACATAAAGTGTTATATCAAATCCGAAAAATGTTTGCACTATAAAAAGCATCTTGTTCAAAATTATATGTAGGGTTAAGGATAAGGTTTTGTCAAAAAATGTCACTAAACAAATTTTAGATACTATATTAAAAAAAAATTGAAATTCTAAGTGTCTTGGGCAACCTCTTGCAAAAACATCAGGTGACCCCCAAGGGGTTGAGAACTGCTGCCCTAACAGATAGGCCTCAAATTTTCATTTATTTGCATATTTGATGTAAAGAACTGACACTGACCTAGGGGAAGTTCTCAAATGTCAAATGGTAGCCTTCAGACTATTGAATGAAGTACAATGGCTTTTCAGACATTTTGCATTGCAAGCAATGATGAGAAACATTACAGTTTTGGATGAGTACTGCAAAGAGCAAGCTGAAACACACAACAACCCAGTCTGTAAATTTACAGAAAGTTGAAAGGTTCGTGCCTGGAGACATTGTTCGCTAATTAGGTGAATTGAACAAGGTGTTGCAAAGAAGCAACCTGATATCAATGAAGGCGTTCAGTTTGTGAAGGCAAGAGAACAAAAAACTTCACCCTACAGTATTTAGGCGAAAAGGCAACACTCATGAATATATGTAACCCAGACATTGATATGGCTCCCACACTCATATTTATTGAACGTTTGTGCTAGCATCTTAACAGCTGTTTTCCAGACATCAAGCTGACAGATTGGAATACATTTGAAACTACTGCTCTGTCAAACGTGATGTCTTTTAATGTTGGGGAAACCGAGATTGCAACTCAGATTGGAAAATACCAGTATTTCTTTGACGATTTGGATGAAGTCAACAATGCATCAGCTCTACAGCACAGTAATGTGACTTCAGATCTCTGATGTCAGAGAAATTCAAGTCAGGAATAATGCATATTATTCAGATACATTTGTACAATTTTGTTAAAAGTTAAGGTGTTCTGATGATGGCAGATGCTGAAACGGGCCAGTCAGCCCTGACAAATAAAGTTTTATTACAAAAGTTACAGTGTTTAGTGAATGATTTTGGTTTAAAATGGAGAAAGAATAGTTAAAAAATGTTGTAGTAAGAAATGGGATGTCATATTCAATAGAGCTCTCAAAGAAAATTACATAGTAATAAACCTAATTATTATACCACTAAACATATAATATATAATGAAAAAAATTATTTTAGCTATTTGGGTAATTTATCAGCCTCGTTCTATTTATTAATATTCTAAGGGTAAAATGTAGTCATTCAAAACTATTTTGAGGTTTAATTTTTTGCAGTTATAATTTACCTTATTCAGAGAGGTTTGTCAATTATGTTTGTATATTGCTTCAGTTATTCTTGAACTCTTACACTTTAGTTTAAATATTTGAATATCAACATTGAAACTCAAATTATTAAAATGTTGCATCTTTTTATGAATGTCAAAATAGCTTGAAAGTTTAAATTCAGATAAATTCCCCATTACATTGCATACTCAACAATGGTGAGTAAAAAATGTAGCATCAGATACATTACGATAGTTTACAAAATAACTGGATGAGGATGTCAGAATGTATTTAATTTAATTTGAGAAATATTTAAAAACATATCATGTAGTAATGGCTAATTTTTATTGGAAATGGAATATTTATGAATGTTTTTATTGAGAAGATTTGTGTCAGTTATGAAAGTTTATGACTGTATTTAATGCCATTTATGTTCAACAAATTTACAGAAAAAAAAATTAGTGAACAACCAACTTTTCGACTTCTTTAGCTATCATCTTGAAAGTTGAAAATGAGACTAAAAAACAGATTGTAAAATCCTTTACACACAATAAATATAAAAGCTCTGAAGGAAATAACTGAGTCTGCCATCATCATAAAACATAGCAATTGTTGTGAGGCTACACTGGTTTCCTATAACAGAAGTTTAATTTGTTGTTCTACTGTTGTATGTGTCTTTTGTGTGGTTCCCACATAACTTTCATATTTGCAGTACATTAGTGCTAGCTGTAGTCACACTGTCTTATTTTGATTGCTTGTCTAAGTAGAGCAAAGTTCTGTTGTTCTTTAAATATGAGTCTTTAAATACAAGAGGGTATTTATCAACAAATTAGTTTAGAAGCCCTAGCTGAGAAGTGAAGGTTGCTAAAAACTCAGTCAGCAAGTTCACTTCTGCCTTTCACTTCTTCAACCACCCCACTAAAATGGATATAAGGCCAATCATTGTTTAAACATTTATGTTGTCCCAAATATTTAAAAATTACAATAAAGAACTTACTTGAGACTTATTATTTGGATGTTGAAACAGAGCATATGACAGAAACTGATTATAAGTCTGCTGATTCAATGCATTTCTAATCAGTAGTCTGAAATTAGCAAATTATTAGAAAAGTCCAAGAGATATAGAGGGTTGGCAAACTGATCTTTGGCTGTAGCTGTTCTCATTGGGATAAAATAATGAAGCCAAAAATCCACTGAAGATATTTGAATTACTTAAGGCAAATGTGGAACTTTTACAATCAAATAAATAAAGGGATAGTTTGAACATTTAAAAAATTTAAATTTTGATGGATGTTTACTATTCTGATGCAAACAGCTTGCCAACCCCTGAGCTAATAAATAATATCAAACTCTTGAGCCACTTGTTTTTGCAAAAATTCATGTTGTTTGTCAAGCTCTTCTTCTTGCTTGGCTTTTTCTATTTCTTCTGATTCAGCCTTACTGAAATGGTAATTCATTAAAACCTATTTATATGATACATGAAACTATATTTTTCCAAGAAAGAGTAATTAAGTCCACAAAATCAACTGACACTTGCCGTTCCCTTTCATCTTTTTCTATTTTGTGAGCTTCAACCACAGATGCAAAGAGAGGGCAGACAGAATTAATAATATTTATAAACTGAATCATTGCTGAAGATTTAGTTGTATCACCAAGTGATTGCCAGACACGCCTTGGAAAAAAGGGTTGCATGAATGCCCACCAAACATTAATCACACCTAAATAAAGTTATGAAAGTCCAACCTTCTATTACTGCCAATAACGTCAAAAAGGCCACTGTCAGGCACTAAAGAAGGATCATATTTCCCATGCGTAACCTGCTTCGTAAGAGCCAACAGCTTTAGTCTGTCATCGTATGACAACACAAGAGCTTTTCCACCGTTTTTCTCTATACCAAATAAGTTTTAAAATTTGTAAATAACATTTTATTATGTAATCTTGAGATATGCAGTCATTAAATGTGCTGCGTTGTTGATGTTTTTACCTTTATAAAACTGAAGAGCCAATTTATAGATTTCATCGATTTTGAGACCCCAGCGCTCTTCGAATTCTAGCTCCAAATTAATGTCATCATTATTAAATGCCCCCAAAGCCATTTTCTTAAGAAGAAACCAATTAACCGGTAGACAACTCGTATTACACTATACTGTATACGTGTTCTGCGGAAGTTTGTTTCGGTCCTGCAAAATAGCATAAATATTTTGAAGCTCAACAAAAATTAACTTAAGACTATTCTCATGGCAATAATTTTTAACTTAACAAACTAAACGACCGCTCGCAGAATTTCTGAATTCTTTCATTTTGTGCCAGCGTTTCATAATTCATTTATGCTCTGCGATTCATGTTACATAAAATAATGGCGTTCAATTCTCTTATTTAAATAGAATTATATCGTCATATACCACACCGCCACTCAGGTACGACCAGAACAAGTGACGATATATCGAGCACTGACAAACGCCCAATTCTAATGTGTTAGTCGACTGGGATGCGGCTAGGAACGTCGAACTTCCACTACGTAACGCGTATGATCGCGTAAGTCCGCTGCAAAACTATAATTATTTTGTCATTCCATAGGCTCGATACCTCAGGATATATATGCTTAACAGGGACGTAATTTCAGATTTTTTTCCAAGGGGAACACCCGTAAACTATGAGATGACCTTTTTTTGCGTCTAGTCTAAAATCAGGAGGACCCAAATTACGTTCCTAATGCTTAACATCGGCTTAGCAAAGGGAAGAGTTCGAACTTATAATGCTAAAATGGGGAAGGATGCCAAATTATCAAAATAAGACGCTTTTCATCCACGTTTACTTGGTACTCAGAGCAAGAGCAGCTCATCTAGGGCATTTTTATTTTATTTTTTATTTATTTGATTAAAGTCCGTTGCATAACTAGGACATCTAGGGCAGTGGTCCCCAATCTTTTTATCGCCACGGACCGGTCAACGTTTAAAGATTTTACCGCGGCCCGCTGAGGGGTGGGCGTTGATTGTTTACATTTTATGTTGTTTTAATTCAATTGTATTTAAACATGACTTCAAAATGAAATACAGTTACACCAAAAAATTGAATAAAGTGATTTAACATTTTAACTCTAAAGAACACTAAATAAATGAGAACTCTGAGCTGCAATGAGACGGTTCTATCTGGGGGCAATAAGGAGACAGTGACACCCGAAGTGCGTTGCTTATGTCCAGTTTATTCCGTTGTTTTGGTTGCTGCCACTCAGAAAACTCTGCCTCAAAGAGATAGGATATCGGAAATGACAATAAGGATTTAAGTGCTTCGGTGGCAATCTCAGGGTATTCCGCCATTACTTTAAGGACCGTCTTTAGCAATCCCCAGCAGCTTCTTGCGTATACATGCTTGTTGACAAGCGGGTCATTCATTCCTTACCTTAGTTCATGAGTCTTTTGTGGTTGGGAAGCAGCGCTCGAACTTTTTAAAAGCAGACATGTGACCATGCACCAACTGGGAGAAAGAATGCTCAGGCTCAGTTTCGCATAAAACCCCCGCTAATTTTTGAAACATGTCCAAAATGCCTCTGTTTACGCGCCCCCCCCCCCTCCCCCCTCCAGCTTGGTTTTAAACGCAGCAACTTTGTCTGCCAGCTCGAAAACAGCTGCCATTTTCCCCTGAAGGGACAGATTGAGTTAATTAAGCAGGCTGAATAGGTCACATAAGCCAGTTTTGCTACTGAAATGTGCTGCCAATGGTGACTTCTTTTCTGGTAGAAATCATCGCAAAGGCTATCGTAACTCAAATACTCTGGTTAGCGATTTTCCTCTTCTTATTTCTGTGTATAAGAGAAGGCATCTGGGCTCTGCACTCATCTAGTCATAAAGCTGCTCAGTTAGGTGTGGTTTAACGGCGTGTGCTTTGATGTGATTAATAACTTTAGAGACATCGCTATTAAATAACATGCTAACAAAGGTAGGCTGCGGTTGTTCTCAAGCCCTACAAACTATATATTTATATTTTAATTTTTGTAAATAAAATGGAAATAATTTATTGTTTCTTGGTTGGCCCAATATCATTTGATCCACGGACTAGGGGTCTAATCTAAAGGCATTGGGCAAATAACTATTCATATCATACATCCTCTAGAAGTCACATCACCTTTTCATTCTTCTGTAATTTGTTTTTAGCTGATTTTTTGAGTCTGGATAGGACTTCTTAATCGTTCCACCATTTACATAGCGCCCCTACCCAAGGGCGCTCCCTGGCGGTGTGAGCTGGGTTGAGAATGTGACATGTAATGACTGTTGCAGGCACACAACCCTCTAAGCCAATTCGTACATACAAGTGTAAGCCAGATTCCATTTGCAGTCCCAGGGACATCAATAGAAATGTTTGTCCTAGAGACAAAGCAGCCACAGGCCCTAGGTTATGTCAATCAGGTAACAGAAAGTCAAAAGTAATGTTTAAGATCTGGACAGACCCAAAAAAATTGTGTACCCTAGTGATTTCAATACCAGAGGCTGAGAACACCCCACATGGAAGACATGCATCCGAGTCAAACAATAACATACAGTGACTGCAAACCTGGTGAAGAATGACTAAAGATCCAAAATCCTAGCTATCAAATTTTATTGAAAAACTATGGAATTTACAAAACAATCAATGACACTAAGTGTAACTACATTTCATCAAGAGCAGAATCAATAGTGCTTGCCATTTCTTTCAATTTATTCCATTGCTCAATGGAGAGAGCAATGCCTGAAATTATAAATGTAATCAAGTATTAAAGAAATATTAACTAAACCATGCATAGAAAATACAATAACCTTTTTTGCCAGGTTTCAAAGTACCATCTGCATCATAATATTCCCTAATGTTTACAAATTTTCCTCCTCTAAATTCACTGACAGTAGCAAATTTTTTTTTTCCAAGCTGAAACATGTTTATGATTTAATCTCATGTTCCTTTTGATAAGCAATAAAGTAATAACGTACTGAAAACATTGTTTCCCCATCCTTCGACGCTTTTGCAGTGGCATCAGAAGTAACAGCTACCAGTGTTTTATCTGTTTTCTTTAAATCTTTTGGAAGTTCAGTTTTCTGCTTTTTTCTTGGTTGCTACATTGGTTAGAATTTATTAATTTACACCAACACATAGGAAAATATTGCTTGCCTAACCTCTTCTTTGGCACTATCATCTGAATCGCTAACGAATTCCTTAGATTTCGGCATAATATTGTGCACCGATATTTGTCTTTATGAATATCCTAGAATACATTATCTTATTAATTTTAGCAATAATACTTAGTGCAAAAATGTGAATATAAGATTTTCAAAAACTTCTTTTGAAAAATTACCTCGATATAATCGCAACTACGCACCTCAAAAACAACCCCGACAACAAATTAACGCAAGTATGCCCTAATACCCGCCACAACGAATAACTGTAGCTTTGTTTTTTTTTTAAATTAAAATCTGATATTAACTTGTTATTTTATTTTAAGTATTAAAATTATTGTTTATTTAAAATTAATAATAAGTATAAAATTAGCATAGGGTCAAATAAGGTCCACGTCAAATCAACACATCTAACAGCACCATTTTGGACCTTGCTGAAATTTGGCACATTTGTTAAGCTAGAGGAATACATTAAAAACTAACATGTGAGATTTTTTGGTCAATCTGTTTTCGAAATACGGGTCGTTGAACTTTGGCCAAATGCCAACACCTCTGATGGTTGGGGAGCTGTGAGTTTTTGCGGCCGTATATGATCTATGAAGACATACTAAATATGTATGGTACACATGTTATTAACAACCAAGATAGAGTCATACAAGACAAACACAAACAAAATAAGGAAATCAAGGAAAACGAAGAAGTCGAGGAAAACAAATAAATCAAGTCAAACGAGGCCAAAGCAAAAGGCCTGAGAAGAGATCAGCGAAAAGAGAATCAAGCGAGGAAGGAGACCACTGAAGGCGAACGGCTGAGTGTCTTTATTTATTTATTTGGCTTATATTTATATTTTTATAAAAAAATGAAGTAATGTTTTATTAACGTCCGTTGCATAGCTAGATGATTAGGACGGTGCACCCGCAGCGGGGCTTGAACCCCGTGCTGCCATCGTGAGAGGCGCAGCCTTAACCGTTAGGCCATGCGGGCGCACTAAATTTTTCATAAATGTAATGTTTTATTAACGTCCGTTGCATAGCTAGATGATTAGGACGTTATATTTTTTATATTTATTTATTTGATTATAGTCCGTTGCATAACTCAGATGATTTGGACTTTAGTTAGTGTTAGTAAGTTAGAAAAAATGAAAAGTATTAGAATAATAAAATGCATTAATTAATTATAGTAAAATTGTAAAGGGCTTATAGTAAGCCGCATCTGTTTTTACAGATCCACCGATAAATGATGTCCACACTTGCTGGATTGCTAAGCATGGACTTCATATCGGATAGACTTGTGTACATTTTAATTTCTCTCCTCAGGACAGACTGGGCCGGACATTCCATGAGGAAATGCTGCACACTTTCGTCTTCCTGAGGGCACTTTTCACATCTTCCGACTGGGTGCCGTTTCATGAGAAACAAGTGTTGATTCAGAGCACACTTTCTAACTCGGAGTCTGGAGATGAGAACCTCCTTCCTCCTTGAGACACATTGGAATTTGCTCTTCGTCGACACTTGTTTCTCTATTTTCTTATAATGTTGGCTTCGCGGGTCCTCGTCCCATCTGGTTTGCCACTATTGGAAGATGTTGCGGGCCACAGACCTTTTGACATCATTGATAGACGCCAGAATCCGGTAGTCTATCTGATCTCTTGCAGTGGCTGCCTTTGCCAGGGCATCGGCCTTCTCATTGCCAGGGCATCGGCCTTCTCATTGCCAGAGCATCGGCCTTCTCATTGCCAGGGCATCGGCCTTCTCATTGCCAGGGATTCCAACGTGGGCATGGACCCAGACGAGAGTGACCTTTCTGCCGCTCCCTTGGATTTCTGAAATTAAAAACTGTACATTTTTAATATCAGGAGCGTAATTGTTGCCGTCCTTTAGTGCCTGTAGGGCACTAAGCGAGTCACTTAGGACGACAATGTCGAAGGACTCCTCCTGATATGAGTCATTGACATGTAGTAAACATCGCTCGATGGCTGCCAGTAAGGAAGTTTTGAATTTCACACTCCTTTATATAGCTTTCTTAATGACAATTTAATGTTTGATCCATCCAATAAGACCTTGAAATTAATGAAACGAGTCCAAACCGGAAACTGTCGTAATAATATTTCCAGGTCAAAAATGGTTCATTTGCATAATTTACGGGAGCCATTGACCCACATAAAAGGAAATTTTGCAATGCTTTCAAATGCTGTTTTATTTAATCGCTGAAAATTTCAGCAAGATATGTTGATTTGTAAGGAAATAATCCATAAAAAGTGGGTATGTCGTAACAATATTTCTAGCAATGTACGCTAACGATCTTGTCCCCTTAAACATTGGCGAGGGTACCCATCTCACAAAAAACGACAAGTATACCAGTTTGTTAATGTGTTACGCATATGTTAAGTATACGGTTTGAAGAAGCCACTGAGAGCTTTCATGACTGTTGTAGTCAAACTGGGGTGGAGGCGATCGACGTAACAAGGCCAATGATCCTCGCATGGTCGAAGTCTGCTGGTAGAAAACAGGTAGCATGCGACATGAAGAAGCCATTGAGAACTTTCCAACTCCAGTCCAGGCAGCAGTGACCGGCATAACAAGGCCAACGAGTGACTCTCATAGTCGGTGGTAAGAGTTGGGTTCAGAAAGTCAAAAACCGAAGGAAGTAAACGTAAGGAGATTCAAAGGGCTGAAGACGGGGGAAACTCCTCTGAGGATCCCTGCCGGAGCTCCAAAGCGGAGCAATAAGTAACACTCAGCCGAAACCCAATGATGAAGCCGGCAGCGATGAAGGCTCTTTAGTGAAAAGATAAACCAAAAGAATTTTACAATCTTAATTTTTACCCCAGAAATTATTTAAAAAAAAACAGATTTTCAAAAAACCTAGCAACTCAGATTGGGTCCAAATTAAACAAACGCTTAAAAAGATAACACTGGCAACCCCGATCTAGCTTCTAGCAGCTGTAAATGATCTAAAACAAACTAAATATATATGGTACAAATTTTATTAACAATCAAAGTAGTCATACAAGACGAACACAAACAAAAATAAGAAAATCAAGGAAAACAAAGAAGTCAAGTCAAACGAGGCCAAAGCAAAAGGCCTGAGAAGAGAATCAAGCGAGGAAGGAGACCACTTGAAGGCGAACGGCTGAGTGTCTTTATTTATTTTATTATAGTCCTTTGCATAACTGAGATGATTTGGACTATGGACAGGCTGAGTGTCTTTTTTTATTAACGTCCGTTGCATGTCTAGATGATTAGGCTGAGTGTCAAAAGTAATGTTTAATAATGTCCGTTGCATATCTAGATGATTAGGGCGGCACTAGGCTGAGTGTCCAGAAAAAGTAATGGTTTATTAACGTCCGTTGCGTAGCTAGATGATTAGTACGCTGCTCCCGGAAACAGTCGTCTAAGGCTGAGTGATATTTATTTATTTATTTATTTGATTATAGTCCGCTGCATAACTCAGATAATTTGGACTCTTAAGACTGAGTGTCGGTTGGTTGGTTGGTTATTTATTAACGTCCATTTCATAACTAGATGATTAGGAAGGGGACAACAACAGAAGAGAACAACAGGAAACAACGAACATCGAGGTGCAACCAGTCCAGAAAAAAATGAATAAATAAATAAATACATACATACATATATAAATAAGTAAACTAAGTAAGTGATGACATATGCAAACAAGTGAGTAATGTCAATCGATGTCACAAAATAATTATGTACAGAGTTTATGTACAGTCAGAAGTCTTCATCAAATCTGTTTTTTTCTCTTTTCTTGGACCCACCGGAATATGAGATCTATGCTAGCGTGATTGCTAAGCATAGTTCTCAAGTCCAGTGTCTGTATCTTGAGCTTCGACCTGATGTTCCGTCTGAGGGGTTCCTGACTAGGACACTCCATGGAGGAGCATTGGAAGACGCTCTTTGTCTGTCTCTGGACTTCGTGATGGTGAGTGCCAGTGAAGGAATCCCACCTTCTCTGCCAGTACTCTTCGGTCTTCCTGGCGACGAATCTTTTGGCGTCTTTGATAGATGCTGGGATTTGGCGATCTATCTGGCTTCGAGTTGTCGCAAGCTTCGCCAGAGTGTCGGCCTTCTCGTTACCTGGAATGCCCACATGGGCTGGTACCCAGACGAGAGTGACTTGTTGGCCTTGTTCCATGAAATCTGAAATCAAAGATAAAATTCTGTGAATTTCAGGATCGTGGTAGGCATTGTTTCGATTTCTTAGGCACTGGATGGCACTAAGAGAATCGCTTAAAATTGCAATATTCTTGTCCTCCCCCAGGTAGGAAGTTTTTAGCAGCATCTAGCAGTCCTCGATGGCTGCTAATTCCGCTGCCGAGATGCTGCTGTCGGGCGAAGTTCTGATACTGAGCTCCACTCCTTGCTTGGGTATGAAGATTCCTATCCCTGCTTTGTCCTTCATCTTGGATGCGTCCGTGTAGCAGAGCAGGCTGGAATCACTGATTTATTCGATCTTCTCCCTAGCGACCAGCATCCTCAGAGGATCGTCGGGTGGAGGTGTCGAAGTTGGGGTTCTTCAGTGTCCATGGTGCTCTGATAACTTCGACATCCAATTGTCTTGTGATGTCCTTTTGAATGTAGTCAGGCAGGAGACCTGATACCGTTTCAAAAAGGCATGGATTGGTCTTCTTAGATTGGCTGAGTGTCTCCTTCTGGCTCCTTAAATAGACTCTCGCCAGGCCTTGAAACAAAGGAGTCCACTGCCACGCGATGAGTCATTGTCGTTGTCCTGCACTCTTGTAGCCTGGAGAAGTTATGGGGCGAAGTTCAGCAACTGCACTCCACTCCTAGAGTCCCTGGACTCGGGTGTGTGTGATGGTGCAAGTGGGAGGAGTTTAGTGTCCTGCATTCCTAGTCTTGGACGCCTGGAGCTTGTGTGTGATGATGCAAGTAGAACGATATGTCGATACTTTTATAAACATGCAAAATAAATTTATTTAACAAATTCCGTTTAGTTATGTTGAAATTTGTTAAAGTTAACAATAGCAAGAGTTTATTTAATGAACAACAATTTAAAACTTACCATAGCGAGCTTTCAATGATTCTTTTTTTCATTATTGTATTTTCGTCCGTGGTTGACTCGATATAAATAAAACCGGGATTTGCGGCTATGGACTGCCTTTTGAAGTCAAGGCATTCTACATATTTTAAAAATTGTTTGAAGATGATACCACAAAGTTATTCATCCCTTGATTCTAACAGGTTTTATTCGAATTTTGATTGATTTGCGAATGTTTTGATGATGTCGAAGTGGCCTCTTGTTAAGTAAGATAAAATCTTAATTAAATCATATATTTATCGTTAGTTCAAGAGTTTGTTTGGCATTGTATGATGTAGAAATTTAAATAGTCTTTACATTCTGTTCCTTTTAATTTGATCTAAATACTCTACACAGATACAATAGCATTAGTTTGTTGCTTTTCACAATTTGTTAAATCTGCTCGTAATGTTTTTTTTCTTTTATGGCAATGAAAGGTAAGGGTCAGTCTAAAAGCAGAAACATATGCTTCTTTAAGACCAAAATGTTTAACTGCCCACTTTTAATGTTTTGTTTGTCATTCTATGACAAAGAAGTTTCTTGAATACATTGTTGCTCAGGATGACCCTTGCCTTTTTTGGAATATCTGGGCTTGACATTTTAAATGAACTAGATACTTTTTCAAATGATACCAAGAATGAACTTATTGATTGGATATATTCTCTACAAATTGTGGTGGATAAAGGAGGTATGTGATGGAAATTTAATTGAAATTCAAAGTAATTGCATAATCATACCATTAATTTTATTTCAGGGTCAGATTTAAATTTAGGTGGTTTTCGAGGCTCAACATGTAATGGAAAACGTAATGTTTGTATCTGCTATAATAAATTATTGCTTTAAGCATATTATATATTGGCCTTGATTCCTGATTCCCTGCAACAATTTCTATGTAGGAAGATTGTAGCCATGTTGCCATGACTTACTCAGCTCTGCTCTCTCTAATAATACTAGGAGATGATTTGACTAAGGTTGACAAGGAAGCTATAATGCAGGGACTAAGAAGTTTACAGCTACCAAATGGAAGGTTAAAATTTATGATTGAAAATGTAAAGTGGAGTGTCAGTTATCCTAAGTGATTGTGACTAATTGGCTTGGATAGTTGAATATAATAAATTTTTCAAATTGTGTTGGACAAACACAAGGTGTGAAATGAAGGCGTGTTTGCATTTAACACAACATTATTTGCAGTAAATTTTGTAATTGTACTTCGTTTATATAGCCCCCCATTCATAGAGTCAGAGGTGCTTCTTCTGACCATTTACATAGCACTTCTTCCTGAGGATGCTTGTGGCAATGCAAGCTGGGTTTTGAACATGACACATTATGGCTATTGCCCTTAATGCCACATGCAGTAACCTAACCCATTTGGCCAATCTGTATGCTTAGAACTCGTTCTCAAACATGATTCCTAAAATTGCTCATGAAATTATTCATTTATGATTACTGTTTTTATGCAAATTTGAAAGCCAAGCTTCTTATCTAATCAATCAGACAATTCTTGAGTTAAGAGTAATTCTTCCAGCGTTACGTAGGTCGGCATCAATGTTTGTTTTCATTTTCCTATTTCATTATTTGTCCTGTATCCTTCTGAGAGTCTATAATTGTCTCTTTACTAACTATGTAGTAACTTTTATAGTCTTGGCTTGGCTTATAGTAAAGAATGATTATCCAAATGAATTGGGAAAGGAACATCAATAATTTTATGATTTATGATGTAATTTTTAAGTGAAACAGTGGCATTGAAGCTATGGCAAAATTTAGAAGAAATTAAATATTTATTACACTTTTATGTTTGCAATTGTATTTGTATTGTACTTTCACATTAATCCCCAGCACTGTGGTTAATGTTATCCTGCCATTTGCAATACTCTGTACCATATCTACCTTCGTTCTTAGCCATTCTTCTAGGATAGGTTTTTATTAAATTGCTCCATTTTTAAATATGAAATTAATGAATATTAATTCTATATTTTAGCTTTTTAGCTAGTCATGATGGATCAGAAAGTGACATGAGATTTGTTTATTGTGCTACAAGTATTTGCTATCTGCTTTCTGATTGGTCAGGAATGAACACTGGCCTTGCTGCTGACTTCATAAGAAACAGTTTGGTAAATTGCTATTAATACTGTTATCAGAATATTTTGTCATTTAGTCATTTGCAACTGCAGTAACATGTACATTCGAGTGGTCCAAAAAAATTTTTGTTAAATTCATTTTTGACAGCTTTAGATTTTGTTCCTTTTATGGAAAGCAATATTTGTGGAATTGTTAAGGTATTTTGGAAAATATAGAGGAAAATAGAGGTTGCTTGATCAATATGAAGATTTAAAAATAGCTAGATTGATAATATTAATATTTTTTAAATTTAATATTTCTAGAAAAAAATTGTTCCTAGTCTAAAGAGATTTGCACATAGTGCATGAGTATAATTTCGCATAAATCTGGAATTCATTTTCTGTCTTTCTCAACCTGAATAAGCTTCAACATTTTAGATTTTATCCTTATAATTTATAATAAGGTTTAGTTGAAAGCACTCATAGATGCAAATGAATGGTGACCTGCCTAAATAACCCCATCAAAACATCTCCATTAAAATAGCCTGCCCACAGAATAGCCTAGGAGTAAAACAGCACTGTCACAATAGCTCAATGTAAACAATGCTAATAAATTGTATTTCATTTACAGTCAAATCTCGTTACTATGCCACCTGTCGGGACCGAGCAAAAGTGGCATAGTAGCGAAGGTTTGTAAAAGCGGTCTTATTTTCTCAAATAAAAATGCCTTTATTCTTAAAAATGGATTTAGCGTAAAGTTGGTTCGCTTGCATTTCTGAGCTGACATTATGGGCTGTATTTGAAAAAAAAATAACAAAAGAACGACTGATCGAAAAGGGAAAGGTTCTAGAACCAACTAAAGAATAACAATCGTCTAGATTTAAAAATAAATTTTAAATTAAATTCAATTAATTTAGTTTAGTGATTGGTAAATTTATATATACAGTCATTAGATTATTATATTTAATCAAATACTGCGCAGAAATACAGACTTTTTCACGACTCGTGCCTTTTAACAGTCACACAATAGTGGCATAGTAGCGAGAGTAGGGGGTGGCATAATAAATTTATTTTGTATTGAATTTTGTCGGGACCGAGCAAAAGTGGTATAATAGCGAGAGTGGCATACTACCGAGATTTGACTGTATATATGGAACCAGAGGCACTTTGTCTAAATATAATACTTATTTCTTTTTTGCTTCTCACTTACTTTCTCATCTGCACCAGTTTGACCATGAATAACAGCTCTATTATAGCTGAAACTTATGACTACCTTAGTGAAATATGTACAGTGCAGGGCCATTAAGCCAAGATGATTGGATTCCAAACTGCTTGGCAGTGGCCTAAATTTTTATTGATAATACATATTTGTCAACGAAATCACACCCAAATTATAAGCACTTTTATTATATCAATAATGTAATAAATTTTAATACATTTTTCTTTCAATACAAATTTTTTTTTCCAGAAAAATATAAAGGGATATTAGCTCGCTTCTTGGTCTTTAAAGCTTTCATCTTGGCATCTCTTTATAAGAGACTTGAATTATTCCCCATATGCTCAAAGTATTCTAAGGCAGTGATTCCCAACCTGATCTGCAGCACCCACTAGGTTGGCTCTGTGGCTGATTTGATGGGTGGCAGAAAAATTTTAAAAATAGGTGGGCAGTGAGTCATTATTACTAGGCGTTCTTAACAAGAAAAAATATCGAGCTTACGCTTACAACTTCGCAGGTTTTTCGGTTCTAATTGATTGTATTTGATAATTTCCAAAAGTAATCAAGTCAAAAATGAGCGATAATAAGTTAATAAGCTTGTTCGATTTTCAGAAAAAACTTTCTATTAAGGAATATTTGTCGTTCTACATTTTAATGATTAACTAAAAGTATTTTCTAATTTTATAAACATGTATGTATAGGAAGAAATAAAATACTCTCTTTTATTTATTTTTATTTAGCTTTGGCATAATAAAATAGCTTCTTAGTTACTTTCATAATTAGTATCAAAACTCAGTCGAATAGACTTGATCCAGAGACAAATTGTGTAACTGGCAAATTTGCCAGTCGATAATAGAGTTTAACTTTGGTGCTTTTAAAAATGCAGTTAAATTTTATCAAATGGCTACTAAATTAAACGAGATACTGAAAGTGATGTCCAGACAACAAAGAAACAAAAGCATTATGCCATATAATGTGACATATTTTCAGTGTGGATATGTTCTGTCTTGTGTGTAACATTGTGTTGTCAAATGATAAGGGTTGATTCGTTATTTATTTAGATCTCAAGAAGATTAATTACTAAACATTTCAACTGAAATGTAATTTTTAATATGTGGTTTGTTTTTATTTTGTGGCTAAGTATTTCTGTAATTCCAAAATATTTCTTTAAAAAATGCGAACTATAATTTCAGCGGATTGACTATGCCTCATTTATAACCAATTTGCAGCATTGTTTGTCTACTGATGAATAAAAATTTGGATCCAAGGTTTTTTGTAGCTTAAGCACATTTCATGGATTAATGGTTTTTGGCATAATGGCCCATTGCTGAATACTGATTGCTAGAGAAAAAAAGTAGATCAAATTGAAAAGTTTTTTAAATAAAAAATCTGTTAAAGGATTAACTAATATAATGTGACTAATTTATATTTTAATTTAGTTTAATAATTTAAAAAAATAAATTTTACTGAGATGTTTGGACGGCTATTTTGACGAGGTGCCCAACTGAACCGGTTTGTGCATATGTTCCAGGATAGCTGACAATGTGTCTAATTACATTGACTGTAAAATGAAGTCAAAAGTTCATGGAGTTGCTTCATTTTTTTGCCTTTGGCTATCCTCCACTGGTTTTTTCCAATGTGTGTTTGTGGCAAGCGAGATCCCTTGCATGTTCATCCAATAATGACTAACATATGGATGCCTATACTAGAAAATAGAGTTCAAGGCCTTGTGAAATCCTTTTGGAATTTGAAATTTTTGAAATGTTTTGGAAGATCTTTCAATAGTAGCTTCAAGACAATTCCAAACTCTGATTTGTAGAAATTTTGAATATTTTCCAGCTACAATGTACATGGATAACTAGTGTGTAAAATTTCAGAAAAGTTGGCTTGAAAATTGAGTTTAAAACAGATGTTAAAGTTAAGCTGAAGTTAAAATTCCTGACTGCAATGGCCATTGTGCCAGGCAAGTTGGAGCAGGTTTTGATGTACTGAGTACATTTTCCAGATGAAGTTCACTAAAATTCTTAAAAAATTCAAATTAACCAGCCACAAATTTGTCGTGTGCTCAATAGTATGAGTGCACAACTGCCGTGCGCACAATTGTCTATGTGCATGCTTATCATGTGTGCGGTCAACCTAGAACCACTTAGGACATGCAATCTATGCCAGCGCATAGAATTAACAATGATTAATTTCAATTAACATTAATTTTATCAAAAGTCTCACAATTAATTGAAAAATATTTTTCCAAATGTTTCATGTCATTTCACTGAACTTGAAAAATGACTAATATTTTAAAATCTGGTAGGTAACCTCTAAGCCAGGGTTCCCAACCTTTTTGTGCCCATGGCTCCCTTAGAGGACAAAATGTGGTCCACGACCCCCTCTATTAAAATTTTTCAAGAAAAAAATAATGAACAATAATTTATTCAAAAAAGAACCATACAATTTATTTTGAAAGCAATCTTTTAATGTGAAGATTGCTCCTGCTTTTTGTTTACAAGTAGATGGAATCTGGGCTTTGATTTTGACAGGGCCACACTCATGTCATCCTTTGCATCAAATTTGTTTCTAGATTTTGTTTTGATTACCGGCAGGGTTGAAAATCCAGCTTCACAGAGGTAGATTGTCACAAAAGGAATGATGGATGACATGGCTCTTTTGGCTAGAACTGGGTATGGTATCATCATGGAGTCAGCCAAATTCTCGACCCGAAACTCCCTCTTTAGCAACTCTTTGTGCCTCAGATCAATGAGATCATTTTTGGCCAAGTCTGATCATCCACACTTTCCAAATGAACCAAAAATGGATTCCTGACCCAGGCATCATGGGGCTGCAACTCTTTTGTAATAAAGTAGTCATGAAATGATGCCATCAGAGTTCCTAGGTGAGCCAAAATGTCGCCTTTAATAGAAGCTGGTATGGTGCCAGCTGCATCCAGACTGGGTTGCAGAGACTCTTCTAATCTTGGAAAATTGGCAAAATTGTTTTTCTCCACTCTTCTGATCTGCAGGGGCAGCTTCTCCAGAAATGAGCCTAGTTTCTCACCAGCATAAACAACAGTCATGTTAGGACCCTGAATTTTGTGTTAAGCTCATTTAAATGGGTGAAAATGTCAGCCAAATACGCCAGTGATAGGCTGAATTCTGGCAGACAAAATATACTTTCAAGGTCATTCTGTTTCTCTTGTAAGAACATGGACACCTCAATCTGCAGTTCCATTAGTCAGCTGAAAATCTGCCCTCCGGACATCCACCTGACGTCAGTATAAAAGAGCAAGACTTCAAAAGGAGCACCAACCTCCTTTCAGAGTTCCTTGAATAGTTTGTGGTTTGTTGCTCTTGCAAGGATGTAGTTCACCACCTTTACTGCTGTTGACATCACCTCTTTCAATCCATTTGGAAGAGTCTTTGCTGCAAGGGCATATCGATGGAGCATGCAATGAGTGACAGTCACATGAGGTGCTTCTGCTCTGATCAAAGCTGCAAAACCGGATTTGTTTTCGAGCATTGCTGGTGCTTATCAGAGGATAAATATTATTTTTGGATTTTTTAAAAAGTTAGTTTAAAAATAATTTTGAAAATTTTTATATGCTGATTTTTGTAAAGTACTCCACGGCTCCCCTGGACCCCCTGCTCTAAGCGTTAAACAATTTTCTTTTACATTTGCTACATTAAAAAATTGAAAAAGAAGAAAAATGGGCCCATTTGTTATGATATCAGAAAAAAGATTTCTAATATAAATGGGGACCACTTTAATGTACATTTTGCATACAGCTGATATTTTGATTGCCATATGTATTCGTATAGCAAGCGAAGGATTTCGTTTGATCATTATATAGTGCCCTACACTAAAATATGTTTAAACAGAGTTGAACATCTAGAAGGATAAATTGCTGCATCAGATGTACATAATATCTTTTTCCATGTTTCAATTTTAGTCTTATGAGGGTGCTTTTGCTCAAGGCCCTGGTCAAGAAGCTCATGGTTAGTATTAAATTACCTTTCATAATGTCATACATAGCCTTGTTGTGCTGGACTGGAATTTTCAGGTGGTAGTACCTATTGCGCAGTTGCTTCTCTGGTTTTAATGGGAAAGTTAGATGTGGTCCTCAACAAAAATGAATTAAAAAGACTGGGAGAGTGGTGCATATTCAGACAAGGAGAAGGGTTTAATGGGAGACCAAATAAACCTGATGATACATGTTATTCTTTCTGGGTTGGAGCAACACTAAAGGTTTGGATTATCTATATAATATTTCATTATTCCTTTCTTCATGGAGTCTCATAATTTCAGCTTCTAGACATGTTTCATCTCGTAAATTTCAAAGTAAACAGAAGATTTTTGATGGAAACACAAGATGTAATTTCGGGTGGATTTTCTAAATGGCCTGATCATAGTCCTGGTGTGCCCATTAGTAATATTTATTGCAATTTGGTTCCAAAAGCTATTTTATATACATAAGGCTTTACTTAATGATTAAGGCATAGGCACACATCATCTCTAGTAGATTAAAGACTGTGAAAGCATCAATTGTACTTTGTAAATTTAGAATTGGCAGCAGTAAATCTTGAGGATTTTTTGATTAACTTACTTATAATTACTTTTTACTTAAAAATTACCTTAACTTTTTAACACTTTTAGTTAAGAATACAGTGCTTGTCATTGGAATACAAAACTCATGTGTTTTGACCATAATTCAGTAATTATGCATCATATTTATACCAATTAGTGATATGATGTGTACAAGTTCATCAGTTACAGAGAAATTAATTTTATTTAGTTGTAATAGACAATTTTTAGAATTTAAGCAAAAAACTGAAAGTGCGCTAAGACATTGAAAAGCAACGACTATCATGTGGTAGCATAAATCTTAGTCTAAATCACATCTCTGCAACATTTGATCCTCCTTGAAATTTCAGACAGTTCACTCAGTCTATGCCTTTATTTGTTCTCTCTCCATGTTGCTAAGATGCTTCCCTAAACCTATAAATCTAAGCTCTCCTAGCAATGTTTAAAACAATCATAGTTAATTATCATTGTTCTTTATATATATATATATGGAACCTTATTATAATATGTAATAGACTTTATGACCCCTGTGATAAAAATATTTCCTATGGAGGACACACTGTCCCTAATCTTTGAAGTGTCTGAACAACATCTTACTTTTGATTTTTCTAAGAAATTTCATTCTTATTCAAATTTAGCTGGGAAAGCCGTTTGCCATATGCCGAGTAGTAATAGATGCACTAAATAGGCAGAACTTTGAGCAAAATTATGTAGCAGTTTTTCAGATATCTTGATAGACTGTTAGATTTTTACTAGAGTTGTATTCCAATGACAAGCACTGTGTATAAATGCAAAGCTGAATGATTTTTCTTGAGAATGAATTTCTCAAATTGTTTTCTAAATTTTAAATGCAAATTTTTTTAGATGCTCTCCATGCTTACTTTGGTGTTTGTGGTCTTTCACTCATGGATGAGCCTGATTTGGCCATTATGGAGCCTGCTTTGAACATTTCTAAGAAGGCATTCAATCATCTTAAGGACATTCACAGAAATTGGTCTTCTGGGCTGAGCATGGGTCTTGCTGATCCATTAAAAGAAATTATCATTCCTTTCAGGGATTCCATCAAAATATTTTAGAATATATTTAGGGAAATCATGAAAAAAATTATTTTACCACTTTTCTTAGAGTAATTTTATTGCCTGGTGATTTGAGTTTGATTGTTGTTAAGGAAAACACCAATTCTGTTGAAAATGAAGTGGTGACAGTAATGATTAAATGCTATCTTTTCACATGGGGCAAAACCCTTGATCAACCCTTCTGCATGAGATGACCTTTTTTTCTGGCTTCTCACCAAAAATTGGGGGTGGCTAGATGCTATTTCAGAAGTAAGGCTTATGAGAACTTGTATTAAATTTAATGACTTAATCTGTTCTTGAGATGGTAGACAGCCATAAGACTGGGGTCGTGGAGAGGGTGACATGGTGGTGAAGGCCCAGGGGCAAATCTTTTTTTTTTGCTTTTGCATTACCAAACTAATAATTTCCACCATCCTTCTAAGCAGCCTAACTTCACATTTTCAGGAACTTAGGATGCAGCCTGCTTCTTGGTCTTTGAAGCTCTCATCTTGGCATCACTTTGTCCCCATCCACTCAAGTCAACTTCCACTCCTTTATCTATATCATCAGCAGTTCAAGCTGAAGAAACTCTCTTCATTTGTCTTCATCTTTGATCCATCTGCAAGTTGTTGAGTCTGGTACCCCTCTCTGCTTATTTTGGTGCGAGTTTCTCAGTTTTCTTTTGATGACATCAGCTTGACATTAAATTAAGCCTGTTTACTTCTGTGATTCCGAAATTTTTTTAATGCGAATTACAGTTTCGGCGGATTGATTGACTGTGCCTCATTTA
Source organism: Whitmania pigra (assembly GCA_021613335.1). Classification (NCBI taxonomy): domain Eukaryota; kingdom Metazoa; phylum Annelida; class Clitellata; order Hirudinida; family Haemopidae; genus Whitmania; species Whitmania pigra. The sequence continues at coordinate 1,109,698 of JAJTWR010000278.1, read as the reverse complement.
TAACCGATTTTCGGCATTTTTGAATATGATTGAATAAAAATTGGGATCCAAGGGTTTTCCGTATAATAGACGCATGAGGGTAGACTCAGAGCAGGGATTATATTTGACGAGAAATAGCGTCATCCCAGGTTATTTAGAGTTTCTCGAAAATCAATTTCTTTCGTGTGAGGTTGATGATGACTTAAAGCCTAAAATATTGCATGGCTAAAGCCCGATTGTTAATGGGGCGATTAAACAACTGGTCCCATCTTTTCGAGGGATCGTTGTAGAAGAAACGCAGAGATATACTCTGTTTGCAACCGAATTACATATTGAAGTATTGCATAAAGATAACAATTTCGGTCAACTCATTCGCCTCTTAGTTGCCGATCGGATAAAGTAGCTGATGCCTCCTAATTTCGTCGATTTCGTGCTAGCGCGAGAACAAGTTGGTTAGATGAGGAGCTCTACAGAGTAAAAGATAATTTTATGATTGTCAACCAAGCAGATATGTGAGTCTGAAGTTACCAAATACGCAAGATAAAATGTTCGATAATAATAAGAGTAGTCCGCCGATCCCCAATGTGTACAGTAAAGATAGGGATACCCGTTTGGGTTTATGTTTTCGCTGCCACGAAAAAGGTCATTTCATCAAGTATTGTAGGACACAAAAACCAACTTCAAGTCACAGGTAGCATAGGTTGATGTTTTGCTAATCGAGATAGTGTCGTTCCGAATGATGCAGATGAGATAGTTTCCAAGTTTTCGTTTGTATCATTGAAACCTCAAAGGTTTTTGGTTCGCAGTGATACCACAATGACTGAGGCGGTTATAACAGCACCAATCGTAGCTTAATTGCGAATCATGATGTTGTCGAGGAAGGTTTTAATAGCAACTCTTTAACGATTCCCCCACGATACTAATGTAACTTGTGATAAGTAAAGCGCTTAAAAGATGTCATCTGAATCGTCACCTGTTCCAAATGAAGATGCGCAACAGTGGCAAATGCCAAATTTGTCCTCGGTTGGAGGACTCCACTGGTCATTTCCTTCTGGAATGTCCTAGTCAAGAAATTCTCAGACGGAATATCAAGTCGAAACTCAAGATACAGTTACAGGATTTGAAAACTCTGCTTAGCAAAGATCTCATCTACCGGTGGGTGCAAGAAAAGAGAGGAAACGTCATGTAGGCAGATTGATTGCTCTGACTGCACATAAAACTCTGTACATATCATAATATATTTAAGAAACTTTTTAGTATCATTGACATGAAAGATGGGTTTTGGCAAGTCAAAATTGATGATGAGAGCTCTCGGCTTTGCACATTTAACCCGATTAACACCATTTGGAAGATATTAATTTCGCAGACTTCCGTTTGGAATTTCATCAGCTCCTGAGGTATTTCAAAAGAAAAGTTTTGAAATATTTGCTGACATTGATGGGGTATTTGTTGTATTTGATGATTTAATTATTGCTGCTGAAACCGAATCAGAACACAATGAGATATTTAAAAAGGTCTTAGAGAGAGCTAGAAAATATAATGTTCGGTTTAACAAAGATAAGTTACAGATTCAGGTGTCTAGTGTCAAATATCTGGGTCATAACATTTCAGCAGGTGTTGCTCCAGACAAAGATAAAATTACTGCTATTATAGATATGCCTTCTCCAGATTATAAAAAAGGTTTATAAAGATTCTTAGGAATGGTGACATACATGTCAAAGTTTATACCAAACTTCTCAATGATAACTGATCCTCTGAGGCAATTGCTTAAAAAGAACATGAAGTGATTGTGGAACAGGCAGCACCAGTTAGCATTTGATAATGTTAAAAATCTTTTATGACAGCTCCTGTATTAAAGTTTTTTGATCCCAAAACACAGATTTGTATACAAACTGATGCATCGTCTATTGGATTCGGGTCTGTATTGCTTCAAAATGATCAGCCTGTAGCTTATGCAACTCGATGACTCAGTGATACAGAATCTCGATATGTATAGATACATATGTATTCGATTCAGGCGAGGCAAAAAAAAAACGCATGGATTATAATCAGGGTTGTTCAGCAGTTGTTATGGAAAAATTAGATTTGATGTTACGCAGTATTAATCCATTTGCTGAATCATACAATCAAATGCATCAGATAATACAGTCCAACCACACTGAACAAGTTGGAATGATTTTTATGGAAGATCCAAATTTAGACTTAAGATAATTTAACGCACCAACTTCAAGGGCAGAAGTTGTTGCAATATTCGTCGGTGAAGATGGCGGTAAAACCACTCCCGTGAAGCTATCGGACGTTCAAAACGCTATCAGACACTAAAACAGCCTTAATTCAAGAGCAAAAAACCATCGCTTGCACCTAACTAAATTTGTCGACTAAGATCTCATTCTAAAGAGATATATTCCAACTTTATCACATTAGCAAGCTCTTTGCGTAAAAACCTATAATTTTCAAGATATTTATGCTCAAACATCACGCACTAAAATCAGTCTAGAAAAACAGCCTTTAATTCAAGGGCAAAAAACCGTCGCTTGCACTTAACAAAGTTTTTCGAATAAGATCTCATACTAATGAGATATATTCCAACTTTATCACATTACCAAGCTCTTTGCGTTAAAACCTATAATTTTCAAGATATTCACGATCTAACATAACGCACTAAATTAAGACTTAAAAAATAGCCTTAATTCAACTGCAAAAAACTGTCACTTAGACTAAACTATATTTTTTGAGTAAATTCTCATTTTGAAGACATAGCATCTATCTTTCTCATATTTCTAACCACTTTGCCGTCAGACACTTATTTTTCAAGTTATTGAAACTCAAACTTTACGCATTATATGGGAAAACAGACTCATTTCAAATGCATAAAACCGTAACTTAGACTTAACCAAATGTTTCGACAAAGGTCTCATTTTAAAGATATTTAATCTCATTTTTTTAAATTTCCAAAGCCTTTGCCATCAGACACTTATTTTTCAGGTTATTAACGCTCAAATTGTACTCGCTACCTCGGAAAACAGCCTCATTTCAAATGCAAAAAACCGTAACTTAGACTTAACTAAATATTTCGACAAAGGTCTCATTTTAAAGAGATTTAAGCTATCTTTATCAAATTGGAGAGGTCTTTGCCATAAGACACTTATTTTTCAGGTTATTAACGCTCAAAGTTTACGCACTAATTGTACTCTGCCTCGGAACACAGCCTCATTTCAAATGCAAAAAACCGTAACTTAGACTTAACTAAATATTTCGACAAAGGTCTCATTTTAAAGCGATTTAAGCTATCTTTATCAAGTGGGAAAGGCCTTTGCCATCAGACACTTATTTTTCAGGTTATTAACGCTCAAATTATTCGCATTACCTCGGAAAACAGCCTCATTTCAAATTTGAATTATTTTTATACTATACACGTGATAGCGGAGATGTGTTCTTGTCATTATCATTATCATTATCATTATCATTATCATTATCAGTATCATTATCATTATCATTATCATTATCATATCATTATCATATCATTACCATTATCATTATCATTATCGTTATCGTTATCATTACCATTACCATTACCATTACCATTGTCATTATCATTATCATTATCATTATCATTATCATTATCTATATCATTATCATTATCATTATCATATCATTACCATTATCATTATCATTATCATTATCATTATCATTATCATTATCATTATCATTATTATTATTATTATTTTATTATTATTATTATTATTATTATTATATTATCATTATCATTATTATTATTATTATTATTATTATTATTATTATTATTATATTATTATTATTATTATTATTATTATTATTATTATTATTATTATTATTATTATTATTATTATTATTATATTATTATTATTATTATTATTATTATTATTATTATTATTATTATTATTATTATTATTATTATTATTATTATTATTATTTACATCATTTTATTAATTTTTTTGATTTGTAATTAATAATAATAAATTGAATCAACTAAAAATTTTGAGTTTAGGCTAAGACTCGCATTAATTATGCGAAACGAATAAACCCATTTCAATGAAATCCTGGAAAAAGTAGGTTTGCTATAACGGAAAACCTTTCTTGTTTTAAAAGTCTTTTACGTTAAAAATAATGTTTAAAATAACATTTTTAAAACTTGGCAATGTAGCTACAACATAGCCAACAATAAACCCGGTATTTTGCCAATTAAATATGTACATAAAATTATTGTTTTATGAGACTCTATTATTTCATGCTATTTGAAAATATTATTATTTTTATTATAAACCAGATTATGAAAATGTCTCCAAGGTTTATATCGCTCACTAGTAGATTTGAAATATCAAGTCGTGCAAGTTTCGCTATTGACTACTTTATCGTGAATATCTCTCAAACGAATTTAAATTGGAAGTTCAAATTGCAGAATATGAAATAAAACTTCATATTCTAACATGTGTAACAGAATGGGCTTTCTAAAATTGGTTGTAGTCGAGATTTTAGGCACTTTTATGCAGTGTTGCAGATCATTTGTTATATCTTTCTAAATATGAAGTTCAAAAGTTTTTTACTGTGATTATAATATTAGTGAGATTGTAATTACCTATAAATTTATAAAATTATTCTTAAACGAAAATGAATGTTTGTTTTAAACACATTTTTATTAATATCTTGCTAAATATATGTAGTTAGAATTTCAACTTCAGACATGTTTGTCTCCAAGTCATCGGTGATATTTAAATGTAGTACTTGTACTTTAGAATGTAGTATTAAAAGAATTTGAACGCAATTTTACGCTAATATATTCATTTCAATATTGTTCACTTTTAAACACACTATACTCTCGATCTCCTATTGTCTCGATTACGATAAACTCAACAGAATCGATCTGAAAAAAAAACAAGGATATGGATTTAATTCTCAGCATGGAATATAGGCATAAAAAAATTAGCCCTTGGTCTGAGTCAACCTTAAGACAAAAGGGGTCATCCATAAAAAACGCCCGCAAATGGTGGCGCTTCTAAAGCATACTAATGCTGAAGGGGGAGGGCAATTATTTTTGTTGAATAAAAACGAAATAATTTTTAAATTTTAGAAATGTATATGTTTTAATAATTTTATTTTAATTTTTTCAATATTATTTTATTGACATTTGGGTACGTCCATAAAGTATGTCATGCTAGAGGAGGAGGATGTCTAAGAAATTGTGACAAATTAAAAATTACAGTTAAGATTTATTGTGGACGTCTTTGTGGACGACCCCCAAAGAGAAAAAGCGTCTTCTAATTCAAATTCTGTTTGGTTTCTGTGCGCGCAAATAGAGATGTGCCGTCACTACATAACTACGCTTGAGATTCTAGTTAACTTTATTTTGATGATTTCTTATTTTCTTTTTAATTTTTAAAATGTTTAAAGGAAGACGTCAATAATCGTAATGTCTTATTAATCTCCAGTTATATTCTGGGAATCGGCTTCAAAAGATCGACATTTTGCTAAGGACACCGCAACTTAACAAAAAGTTAAAATTGTTAATTAACTAAACATAATTGCAATTGTTTTTGTAAACACATTTCTTTCAGTACACCATATTTCAGACATTTTTGTTAGCTTTGAGATTATCCCCATATCCGAAAATACATCAATATATCAACAACCGGCCACATTTGTTTATTTACATTTTATTACTCGGCTGCCCATACTTGCTTGTTGTTATTTATATTTACATCACCCAGCGGACGTCCGATAGCTTCACTCTTGTGTAAAACCGTCCGAGCTGCACACAGGCTTAATGAGATGAAAAATAAGGGAGATAGCTCCACCCCATAAACAAAATTAGCTCCACCTAAAGTGATTAAAATTGATTAAAAGTAAGTGTTTTTCAATACATATTGATAATATAGTACTTTAAAAATAATATTAAGTTGTTTAAAAAATAACATTAATAACGCCAATAAATAAATAGCTTCTTAATGTCACAAATGTTTGCAAATCTGTGTTAAATGTTTTGAGGTTTATCGAGATGTCTCAAGATGTCTCTATGAATGTTGGGAATACTGTTGCTCGAAATTATTCAATGTAAATAAGAAGCCTCACTACAAATCCGCGTTATTATTCATTACGCATCTTTGGAAAGGATGCTCCAAAAATAACATTTAGCTTTATTTCATATAAGTGACTCGGTAATCGTAATGAATCGTTCAGTTCATTCGGTCACCGCATAGCACACACATTGCTACAGCCCAGCAATCATTGGATTCTCTCATCACTCCAGTGGTCAGCTTTCTCAATTTGCTTCGGCCCCTCGATTGCTCCATTAAAATACTTTCTGTTGTGTGTCAGTAATTTACACAATTTTGACGATCAAAAAATTTCGCATGTCGAAAGAATTTTTGAGTGCCCCACAACACAGTTAGAAAACAATTAACAAAATTATTTCTACAATTATTTTATTTGATAAGTAAAAACTCAACACCCTGTGAGAAGAGTCTTAATAATGGGATGAAATTCGTAATAACAATAATATTGCCATGTACATATCGTCAGAAAGACTTTGTGTTTTCGTTGTCCCTTGAAGTCCTAAAGAGATGAGTCTTAAGGTGACGCTTGAAGAGCTCCATAGATGGGTGGGCTCTTACGAGGGGGGGCATAAGAGAGGCCTCTGTTGACTATTGATGACCTATTAATTGGTTGAAGATGAATGGTGAGAGATCATGTATTTTGGCGGCGACCTATAAAGTGATGGAGATAAAGTGGGCTGGATGTCACTAGAGTGTGATGTGTCATGAGGGCGATTTTGAAAGTGATACGATGTGAATCGGCAACCAGTGCACTTGTTTCAGGCAGTCCGTACTATTAGGGGTGAGGTTGAGAACAACAAGCTTGTTAAACTTGATAAAATAAAACGTTGTTTAATCAACAAACCAGTAGAAGCTCAACAACACAATGGCGACTAGAGAACAAAAGCTTAGAACTCTAAACATGAAACAATGGAACTATATATATCTCCACAGCATGACTAGGTCACAACTAAAGAACATTAACATAATAAAAACATTGATGTCGCTATTCCAACACCCCCACTCGACAGCAATACCTTCAGTTCTCAATGTGCAAACCAATCATACCAGTAATGTTACAAAACTTGTCCTTTGTAAGCGGTTTAGTCATAATGTCAGCAAGCATTTGATCACTAGCACAATACTTCAAGTTCAAGACATCACGAAATTGCAAATCACGAAGATGATGATGTCGAACATCTATGTGCTTTGTTCGTGCACTGACTTTCTCATTGCATGCCATTTTTATACATCCTTGGTTGTCTTCATACAATGCAGTTGACTGAATACATGGCACACACAGATCAGAGAGAAGCTGTCTTAACCAAACTAACTCCTGGCTTGCCAAAGCAGCGGCGATGTATTCTGCTTCTGTTGATGACAGAGCTACTGATGTTTGTTTCTTTGACTGCCATGAAATTATTCCTTCTCCGAGTTTGAACAGGTATCCGCTGGTTGATTTGCGATCTGATTTATCACCTGCCCAATCTGCATCTACGTACCCTGTAAGAATCAGTTGTGAGTCTTCAACTGCCTTCAGTTTTAATTTCAATTCTATTGTCTCTTTCAAGTATCTGATTACTCTTTTTACTGCAGTCCAATCACACTGACGAGGAGTACTGACTCTGCGGCATAGAATAGAAATTGCAGCGGCAATATCTGGTCTTGTAGTGGTAGCTATGTAGAGTAAAGCCCCCACTGCCTTTTGATACTGTTCATTTGAAGGAAGCAAATTTTCATCTTCTGTGATATTTAAGTAATCTGCATGCATTGGTGTTGCAATTCCTTTTGCATCAGTTAACCCAAATTCAGAAATAACATCTTGAATTTTGCTGTTCTGGGATAACAAGAATCTACCATCTTTATCTCTTTCAATTTGAATACCTAGGTACAGGCTTACTTCTCCAAGATTCTTAATCTCAAAATGTTGATTCAGCATGCTTGCAGTTTTCTTGATTATTTCTGAGTTACCACATATCAGTAAATCATCAACATACAATAATATAAACGCAAAGTTATCATCATATTTCTTTGTATACAGACACAAATCAGCTTTACTTTGCTTGAATCCATTCATCTTGAGAATTGAATCAATTTTCTGATTCCAGCTTCTTGCTGATTGTTTTAGACCATAGAGCGCTTTCTTTATTTGACATACTTTGTGTTCTTCACCTGGTTTAATAAAGCCTTCTGGTTGCTTCATATACAGCTCTTCATCAATTTGTCCATTCAGAAATGCTGTTTTGACATCATAGTGATTTACTTGCATTTTCTTTGATGCAGCAACTGTTAGAAGCGTTCTTAATGTGGTATGCCTGGCGACTGGAGCAAATGTATCGTCAAAGTCTTCACCAAACCTTTGAGTAAATCCTTTTGCTACAAGTCGTGCTTTATGCCTATGTGCATTGCTTTCAACGTCATGTTTTAGCTTGAACACCCACTTACAATCTATTGCTTTCTTATTAGCAGGGAGATCACACAATATCCAAGTTTTATTATCATTGTGAGAATTCATTTCTTCTTCTGCTGCTTTCATCCAATTTTTCTGTTCTTTTTCTGGTAACAGTGTCATTTCTTTCCATGATGATGGTTCTTTCTTGACTTCATTTTGTACCATCAATGATAGCCGTTTTGCTGGAACACCTTTATTACTTCTAGTAGATCGTCTGGGTTGATTGATTTCTTTTTCAATGTTACCATTATTTTCAATCTTGTCTTCAATATCTTCTGAAGGAACTTGTATTTTGATTTCATCATTTTCATTTATAGCAGGGTGCATTTCTTCATTTGTTCCATCAGGAATCATCTGTTGTACTGTTCTCATTCCACTATTTGACTCATCTTCAACAAATGTCACACTTCGGCTAATAATAATTCTGTTTGAATCTGGTAACAACAATCTATATGCTTTTGATTGTTCGCTGTATCCTACAAGAACTGCTTCAGTTGCACGATCATCAAATTTTGATCTCTTTTCTTTTGGAATGTATGCAAATGCTTTGCAACCAAATATTCTAATGTGGGACAAATCTGGCTTTTCTCCATTCCATAATTCAAAAGGAGACTTGTTCGTTGCTGTTGTCGGTAATCTGTTTTGCAAATACACTGCTGTCATTACTGCTTCACCCCAATATTGTTGTGACAATCCAGCATCTAATAACATGCACTTTGCCATTTCAACAATAGATCGATTCTTCCGTTCTGCTACTCCATTCTGGGCTGGAGAGTATGGTGCACTTGTTTGCAGACGAATGCCTTCCTGCTTCAGATAAGCAATTTGCTTATTTCCAGTATATTCACCACCATTGTCAGACCTTAAAACTTTTGGTTTTCTTTGAAATTTATTACTCACTTCTGCAACAAATTCTCGATATTTGTCTGCTACTTCATCCTTCTTCTTAATGAGATAGCATATTGTGTAGCGTGAGTAGTCATCAATAAATGTCACCATATATTTGTTCTTTCCAGGTGTTTGTGTTTTCATTGGACCACATACATCACTATGAATCAGGTCTAGTGGTTGCTTTGAGCAGTGTTCACTCATCTTGGGATATGATTTCAGTGTAGATTTACCCTTTATACAATGATCACATTTCATCATCATCACACTACACCCATTAATGTGAATTCCTGTGGCAATTTCTTCTGTAATGATTCGTTTTATGGCATTTGGATCCCGATGCCCTAAGCGTCTGTGCCACAAATGAATGCATTCCTGATGCTTTACTTCAGACTTAGCCACACAAGCAAATGTTGAATCATTCTTACATGATAGCTTATAAAGACCACAATCAAGCTTTCCAATTGCTAATATTCTATTGTTGTCTTTTATAAAACACTGATTTCCAGCAAACTCTACTTTTCTATTTTCACTTGTCAGTTTCTTTACTGATAATAGACTGCCAGTTAAGGTTGGCACATACAAGACACTTTTGATTTTAACTCTATGTATTTTACCATCTTTTAACAAACAGTTTAGGTAACCATCACCTATTCCATCAGCATTAATTGATGAACCGTTTGCAAAGTAGATTTTATCAGTCTTTGTCTGATCAAGCACTGTGAAGAAATTCAGGTTGTTGGTCATATGTGTCGTGGCTCCAGAGTCTATGAACCAGTCACTTGTTGTTGTACTAATACCAGTTGTGAAACAACCATGACTGTCGTCATCATCCTCTGATCCAGTCAGTTCGACTGTCAAAGCACTTTTCACTTTGTGTCTTGACTTTGCTTGCTCGCCACGATTTTGCTCTTGTCTTGCTTTCCACACACGACAGTTCTTTTTCAAATGTCCTGGTTTCTTGCACACAAAACAAGTTCTTGTTTCTTGTTCTTTACTTTGTTTTTCATAACGATTGTTCATTTGATTACTCGATCTGAAGTTACCTGAGTACAAAGCTGTTTCTGTTTTGGATTCAGTTGAGTCAGCATCACAATCTTTCTTTCTTTTGTATGCATCAACAAGCTTGTTTTTAACATATTCTAGGGTGAGTTCATCTTCTTCTCTAGCTTCTAGAGCTGTTATTAATGTTTCATATTCATCTGGTAGACCACACAGCAAAAGAGTTGCTATTTGGGTAAAACCGTTCGAGACGGACGCACACATTTTAATGAGATGCTAAGAAAAAATAAAGCTCCACCCCTAAACAAATTAAACTCCGCCTAAAATGAGTAAAAGTGAATCTTTTATCCGCAATATATATTAAGTCATTTACATAGAAGTCTCTAATAAAGTTTTATTATAATTTTGGAAATACTTGACGTCTGATATATCGAGTGTTTAAAGTTTACGCTTTGCCTAACCCTAACCCTATCCTATCCCCTAATCCTAACCCCTAACCCTACCCTATCCCCTAATCCTAACCCCTAACCCTACCCTATCTCCTAATCCTAACCCTACCCTAACCCCTAACCCTACCCTATCCTTTAATCCTAACCCCTAACCCTACCCTAACCCTTGAGCGGATCTATTCGGAGCCTAAAAATGCGGACCGATTTTCCCTAAAAAGAGATATGCCTAAAAATATTACGGATCAAAGATTTACTTTTACTCATTTTAGGCGGAGCTTAATTTGTTTTGGGTGGAGCTTCATTAAAGTGGAGCATCTCATTAAAATGTGTGCGTCCGTCTCGAACGGTTTTACCGCTATTTGTTGATCAGTTACTTCTTCACCGACACCACGAAGTTCTTCAACAAGTTGTAATGTAGAACTGATGTACTCTTGCATGTTTTGATCTTTTTGTAGCCTTATCTTGTAAAGTTTCTTTCGAAGATACATTTTACTGCTGAGATTCAATCTTTCATGCACTTTTTGCAATTCTGACCACATGTCTTTCGCACTGTTGCAGTTGCAGATATGAATTAACTGGTTGTCTTCAACAGTCAGCGAAATTGTACATTGTGCTTTTTCATCTTTTCTTGTCCATCCTTCCGGGACCGGATTAGGAATTTCATCTTGCACAACCGACCAAGTGTTTTCTCGAATCAATAACATCTTTACTTTAAACTTCCAAACTTGGTAGTTTGAATTGTTCAACTTTGCAACTGTGTACTTGTTATCATTCGATTCCGCCATTGTTTACAGCTATCAGATAACACACGACTTACTTATTAACTATCAACGCACGTTATAGCTAATGATAAAACATAGGTCTATCGAAACTTCTATCGATTTACCGAACCTATTAAGTCGCAAAACTTTTGTTACTGATTAGCTTTAACTGTTGGGCTATACTGGGCCCATAACCTGATAAAATAAAACGTTGTTTAATCAACAAACCAGTAGAAGCTCAACAACACAATGGCGACTAGAGAACAAAAGCTTAGAACTCTAAACATGAAACAAAGGAACTATATATATCTCCACAGCATGACTAGGTCACAACTAGAGAACATTAACATAATAAAAACATTGATGTCGCTATTCCAACAAAACTTACTTTGGACACGTTGTAAGAAATGTATTTTAAAGGCAGATGATAAAGAAGGGAATTACAATGGTCTAGACGAGAGAGAACGAGGCTATGTTCAAGGGCAGAAGTGCCGATGGATAGTAGCGAACGGATGTGCCCAGGTGAGGTGATTGCAGGAAAGTGAGGTGCGAATCCAAAATAACACCGAGGGTTGTAGAAGAAGAAAAAAAGGGTTCCAGCGACGTTTATGGAAAGAGGACGCGACAGAGTTTTGAGGAGAGCGGGTTTGTCAATGAATTTCGGATATCTGCGGATTCAGTTTAAGAAAGTTAACGATATGCCAATCATTGATGATACCCTTGCAATTCCGCAAAATACTAAACGATTGAATTTGCTGAAGACCCGACTAGTGACCACACTGCTTATGATGGTAATTATTAGGCTATTTAAAAATATTAAGTATGATAAAAATAAAAAATGAGTTTTATTTTATAATAATCATAATCACCTAACTTATTATTACTCTTGAGAACAATTAAAATTATTTCTACAATTGTTTCATTTTATAGATAAATACTAAAAACCCAACCCGTGGGAATTTGGCGGTTTCACTTCAAAGTGGGAAGTCGGCGTTTTCACTTCAAAGTCGGCGATTAGTTCTGAGGATCGAGATAACCGATGAGGGGCTATCGCCATTTATTTATTTATTTGGTTAAGGTCCGTTGATAACTAAGATGACTTGTACTTGTTAATTAGTTTTAGTTATGTAAAAGAAAAGATATGTATTATTATAATAATAGGATTATATTAATAATGAAATAAATAACATTTGATTAAAGATTCTGTTAAGTGACTCCGATTTTTGCAGATCCATATGTAAATAATGTCCATAATCGCCGGATTGCTAAGCATGGGTTCATCTTAGAGTTGTTTTGAATCTAATTTCTTTCTTCAGTACAGACTGTGCCGGACATTTCATCTTCATGAGGGCACACCTGATGATGTTTTTTTTAAAAGAGAAACAGATGTTGATTCAGAGCATATTTTTCAACTCAGAATCTGGAAATTAGAACCTCCTTGCTTCTTGAGGCCCATTGGAATTTGTTCTTTGTCGACGCAAGCTTCTGTATGTTCTTGTTATGTCGGCTGTCATAGGTTTAGCACATGCCACGGTGAACCACTCGGTTTGTCGCTCCAAACGTGGTTGAGAACTTGTGGAGGTGAGCTAAAGACAAGTTTAAGAGGATGCGTGGGATCTCAGACATTCATATAGAATCATAACGGGATCAGTTCCTTTGGCATAGCCTTGGGAACAGGTACTCCTGTTTCCAGCGTAACCTGGAACTTATCCGGGAATACTATCCCGTCTGAGAAAATAGTGTCTTGTGGGTTCCAAAACAACCGTTTTCAGGGCTACCCAATAAGCTCAAGCATGAAAATGTGCCGCTCAAAACTAGTTTTATCGCGAAAATTTATAAGAAATTAGAGAACATTGGTCGCATATCATTTCATCATAAACTATTACAATTGCGAGCTGCTACTACTAAGTACTGATGAAAATGTTTTTTTCCAATAACTTTATTATAGATAATCATGCTATATTTTTATATTCTTCAAAATAATGTACATTTGTGAAAAACTTCTCGTCATGTCAAATTTTTAAAATTTAGTAGAGACACCTCGCGACATATCGGTAAACCTCTAATTAAATATATATTTACTTTTAATCACTATAGGCGGAGCTAATTTTGTTTATGGGGTGGAGCTATGTCTCTTATTTTTCATCTCATTAAGGCTGTGTGCAGCTCGGACGGTTTTACCGAAAATGGCGAACCACCAGTCAATACAGATATGTGCATCTACCCGATTGGAAATTCTTGAAAAAATATTTCACCTCTGAATCGCTGCGCTGATACGATGGTATATCCTTTACTTTTCCCATGGGGTGAGTTTGGTTGGCATACTGAATTGGAGCATGTTGAAGAAAAACGATCCAAGTGAGCTCACATCACGCAACTCCAATTTGTAATTTATCGACTCTGTTCGTTCCGGTTTAACAGCAGTGAAAAATTGTTTCGGCAATACATTGTTGATACTTACGTAAAAACCGAATCTTGTGAAAACTTAGAGTACCAACCATCAATTTGGCAATCAATAAACTATCTTCAATTGATGTTTAAAAGAACCGGCAGAAGCCATAATAAATATCGAAATGTTGAATGAACAACTGGCGGCGGTTAACATGGTACTTGATTCAATATATGGAACATTTGAAAGTCAGAGTAAATGCTTATTCCTAGATGACCAATCAGGTACAGGAAAGACTTTCGTTTACAGTATCTTTTAAGATTATAATTAATATTATAAGAGGAACAGGACATCAAGATACTCCAAAAGCATCAACCGTAACAGCAGCAACTCTATTACCAGGTGCAATAACTCAGTATTTAAAATTTTGCTTATCTTAAATGCAACATCAAACCCAATATACCAAAAGTGCTACTGGACTCAAAATTAATGATATGGGATGAAGCTTTAATGACGTTATCTTGCTCAAAAAAACATTTCCTAAAAGCAAGCATATTTTCAGAATTCAAGGATACCAATAGAGCGGTTCGACCGTCCGGACGACTCCCAGGGCGACGTACTCACATGCGACAGGAAAGGGATGTCGTACAGATCCCTCGTGCCACGTGGGCATTCCAGGTAACGAGAAAGCCGACACCCTGGCGAAGCTTGCGACTACTAGAGGCCAGATAGATCGCCAAATTCCAGCATATATCAAAGATGCCAAAAGATTCGTCGCCCAGAAGATAGAAGACGACTGGCAGAGAAAATGGGATTTCTCCTCTGGCAGTCACCATCATGAAGTCCAGAGACAGGGAACGACGAGGAGCGTCTTGCAATGCTCCTCCAGGAGGAAGGAAGTACTCATCTCCAGACTTCGGCTTGGAAGATGTCATCTGAATCTCTACCTGTTCCAAATGAAGAGGCTCAACAGTGGCAAATGCCAAACTTGTCTTCAGATGGAGGAGTCCACTAGGCATTTACTCCTGGAGTGTCCTAGTCAGGAACCCCTCAGACGGGGCATCGGGTCGAAGCTCAAGATACAGACACTGGATTTAAGATCTATGCTTAGTAATCACGCTAGCATACATCTCATCTTCCGGTGGGTCCAAGAAAAGAGAAGAAACCTGATTTGATGAAGACCTCTGACTGTACATAAACTCTGTACATAATTGTTATCTGACTATCATTGACATTACTTAATTTTTTTTGGACTGCTTGTATGTCGATGTTCGTTGTCTCCTGTTGTCACTCTTTTGTTGTTGTCCACGTCCTAATCATCTAGTTAGGAAATGGACTTTAATAAAGAACCAACCAACCGACTCTCATCAGCTCGCCTCATTCGTCTCCTACTTCGCTTGGTTTTGACTCTTTCTTCGTTTCCTATTGGCCGCATCGGCTCTTGTCTCGATGGGCTCTCGATGCTTGTCTCCGGACTCTACCTCGTGCTTGTTAACAAACCTCTAAAAATTACAAGTATTATTTTTATGTTGTAGTGCCGCAACAAAACTCATTACAATCGAGCTCAGAGAGAATTTGAAGACTGGCTGTTAGAAATAGGAAAATGGAGATACTTCAATGATGATTATTTTAGACGACGCAAAAAAAACCTGCCACTTATTACGTTAGCTGACACTAACATGGTCAAATTCAATGACTTTTCTATAAATCTCAGGGTCAAACTTTCGCAAAACTAACTATTGTCTTAGAAAATCAATACATTAAAAACTATGTTTTCATTGAAATTTGACAATGATGTTTAAAGTGTAAGTAATAAAAGTATGTTTTGAAAACTATTGACATGTTTTTATTATAATAAAATATTATTTTAATCTGTTCTAGACGCGCAGATGCTTTGCGCGGGTGCCGCTAGTATAATAATAATATAAGTAAATTATTGTAAATGACGAGGTATTTCACTATATGTTTTTGGTATTTTTTTGTCATCATTTTATCAAGATGTGCTGGCGCATTTTGTTTACATTTTCATAGCGTACTCATGTGAAGCTCGTCGTTTGACTAATGTTTGAATAATATGGAAATGACAAGCGGTTTGCTTAGTTCTTATGTGTTTTGTTTTATTTTGACATTTTTGCTTTCATTTGCTCAAGCGGCTTATGTCACTTCACTAAGTGATAATGATGATTTTTACAATAATGTCCGTATGCATCCACAGTTTGTGCTCTTTTACACATCATGGTAAGTGTTTGACATCGAGTTGCGAACAATCTCACGTAGTTTCGAATATCTAAGCTTTGTCTCGTTTCAGTAATGGTCATTAGGCGCCTCTGACGCTACGCACATGGCGCTTTATAAATTAATTATTATTATTATTATGTCACTTATTGCTACACTTAATTTTACTAATATTTCTTAAACGTGATGAACCAATAATAGCAAATATTGTTTGTGTTGTATTCAATAGCATAGGTTATTTTTGTCTTCACTTTCATCTTTATTTCTTTGAGATGAATCTATTTTAGGTGTGGACATTGCTTGAAAATTAAACCCATTTTTGAAAAGCTGGCTGAAAGTTATAACCATGGAAATAATAATAATTATAATAAAGTTAATTTTGTAAAAGTTAGTTTTGCAATCTATTTAGAATATATATTTATATATCCTGTCATTTAATCACATGTATGTGTGTTTCAGGTGGATTGTGATGGTTTCAAATCATTATGTTATGAGCTGAATATTGTAAGATACCCAACGTTAGTAAATTAAAAAGGTTCTAAGGTGATCTGCAAAATTAAAAAGAAATATGTTGACAGATTACAATACTTTCGGACCAGTCAAGAAAAGAGCATCATATTTAAAGGAAAAAAATCATTTGTTAATCTGTATGTGTTCATTGGAAAAATGTTGAAATGTGATCCTACTGACAAGCCCATTTTTACATTGCACCCACCAACATCCTACCAGGTTTAGTATTTTTTCAGTCACAAAGCGAGATACATGGTTTGGTCGAAAAGTTATGAAAGTTATTTTACATGAAAAATTATCTTTAGTCTCAATGTGTGGCAAGTTTCAACAAAATTAGTTATTAGCTATGGTTGGAT
Source organism: Whitmania pigra (assembly GCA_021613335.1). Lineage (NCBI taxonomy): Eukaryota > Metazoa > Annelida > Clitellata > Hirudinida > Haemopidae > Whitmania > Whitmania pigra. The sequence goes on along the minus strand of JAJTWR010000278.1, from coordinate 1,092,609 downwards.
GAATGTGTGTGTTTTGAAGTATGACAAATCACAAATAGTCACTAATTAGAAATTCTGCTTCAAATTATAAAAAATTTCTGAAGAGATGAAATGATAAAATTGAAATTGAATCTGAGTTTTATTAGAATGCCAATCAAAGGAATATGAACAAAAGTAGAAGTCATTTAATCACAATTTTAACAGCACTGTCACCATTTCTTGCTTCTCTTGCATTGCATGATACCCTTATTATGTGTTGCATTAAATAAAACATAGGTGATAACTGCCCCTGTTCTAGCCCCTTTTTAGAGCTTTTTTGTCAAGGCGTTTAAAAATCAACCGATAGAGATAAAAATGTGCAGACTGCTTTAAAAATAGAAAAAAGGTCAGAGAGCCAGGCCTAGTATTAAAAAAAAAAAAAGTTTAAAAATCTGGAACTATTTTTAATTAATGCATGAAAACTTTTAAGATTTTTTATGATAGATCTGTGCGTCCACTAGCCAAGACAGTTACATATTTGAATTCTCCCGAAAAATATCTATCAGAACATGTATAACACGTATATTTTGAAAAAACTTCAGATAAAATCAAAACTTGGGCGAAAATAGAAGACTTATGAGTACTGCAGTACGAAAAAGGCAATTATAAATCAACTGAGCCAGTTAAAAATACAGTATTTCTTTTAAAAGATAGAACACAACTTAGAGAGCCAGAGATTACTATTTAAAAGTTTATTAAAATTAGGGAACCATTTTTATTTAATGTTTTGAAAGATTTAAAGCCATCCCATGCCCCACCCCTGAGATGTGGTTCTATAATTTACCTTCCTATCAGCTTCTTTGAAGGAAGGTGAATCAAGAATGTTACATGTAGCCAGTGATGGGCAAATCTCAAATCGAATCTCAATGGTCAAATCTCAAATCATTTGTAAAATGATTTAAATCTCAACAACCAAATCTCAAATAGAATCTCAAAATTCCAAATCAAATCAAATCCCAAATCGAATCAAATCTTCCAAAATTTACTGCTGCCCTAGCTTCGCAAATTTTTTCGAGCAAAACACAATGAAATTAACAGCCAACATTTTTACAGTTTTATTACCGTTTAAAAAATCATTAAAACCCAGTTCGAGTCAGTTCTGTTCCCTCAAGAGCAACAGTGACTTCACAGTCGACGCTGATAATCGATTTCTTCTGGCAGAGACAAAAGCACTTGAAATTGAAAACAGTCTCTCCACACTTCCAGATGATGCCGGGATGCTTAGAAGTCTACGCGCAAGTCGTTGTAGTTTTGGAAAGCTGTGACCATTAGCTGCCCAAAATTGTTCAGCAGTGATGTTGTGGTCCGTTGGAGCATTAAGATACACTGAATCCTCTTCGTCCTCTTTGTCACTAACCTGCAATATATACATATTATTTAATAATTAACGTACATTTCCAATCCAATATAATTTGTTCATACCTGAGGACAATGGTATCTTGCAAAAATGCTCTGCCGACCAGAACTGGTAGTTGGTTCAGGTAGATTCTTTTCTGTTTGGCATGAGGTTTTAGACTGTGCAGTGTGAGACCCTGTTATTTCATCTGACTTTATTGAATCCATCGTGTGAAGAAGAAGAGATCTTGCCTCATTGGCTGATGGGATTATTAAAGTAGGACTTTTCTGTGAGCCACTGTCAGTAAAATGCGAATCAAGCAGCGGGGTGGTACCAAAAGGAACTAGTTTGAAATGACTATCCAACACAGTTGAGACCACATACTCTGGTCTTCTCATAGATTCCCGGAATCGGTTATGAAGAGCTGCACTAAGGTTTTTTTTCAGAGCAATTAACTGGGTTTGACAATTTGAAACTGCTTCATCAATCCCAATTAATGCAGGTATCACTTGTGAAATTGTGACACCATCACCTGTGTTGCTTCTTCAAATGGCTCAAGTAAAGAGACAAGCTCAAGCAGCAAAGAACATGAAACTGTGATTCGAGGGACACGTTCACCTGAGCTGCGTTTGACTTCTTCTGCTTTAACTAGAGTTTCATTAACCGTCTTCCATACTGCAGCTTGAGATAATCTTAGCATTATCAGATTGGAGTTCCATCTGGTAGGCACAGCAGCTAACAAAGTCAAACCATCTGATTTTTTCTGGAGCTCTTCATTCCAGTATAGTGACCTGCGGAAGGAAACAACTACAGCGCTGCTTTCGTTTAAAATTTTCTCTGCTAAAGGAACAATTTTTTGTGCATCTTTAACAGCTAGCTGCAAGGTATGTGCAAAACATGGAAGTCGATGGGTTGTTCCTAAAACATGATTGTCCTGAAGAATATCCTCATTGTCATCGAAATTTTCATCTGACAAAAACTCTGAAATTTCATCAATATCATTCAATGGCTCTGAAGCCTCATCACGTTCTCTAATTTGACTTTTATTTTCCTTTTGATCAAAGGCAAACTTGGCAGCTTCCTTGGAAAATATTGTGAATGCTTTGAGCATGTTTCTGGCATTGTCAGTAACACCATATTCAATGTCAATGCTCTGCAACCCATACTCTGACAGTATTTCCTCAAAAGCTGCACAAATATTTTTTCCCGTGTGTTGGGACCCGAAGTGTCTGTAAGCAGCCGTCTTTGTTCTCAGCTGAAAGCTTTCGTCAAAGTAGTGGAATTTTACTCCTATAATTGGTTCAAATGAATGGCTGCTCCACAAATCTGTTGAAGCATGTATTAGTAGTTCAATTTCATTCTTCAAATTGTCTCTTAAGGTCTGCAATACACCAGTTAATTTTCTATTTATAGTCCTTCTACTTTGGATAACAAAATTTGGATACACAATTCTCATAAAAGAGGCAAAACCTGAACTTTCAACTATGCGTAGCGGAAGCATTGCTTCGGCTACAAGATGTTTCACTATTCCTTCGGTAATGGCCTTTTGCTTTGGATTGGAATCATTGTATGTCAGAGAACGAGAATTTTCATTAATACCTCCTGCCATAGTCATGAATGGTAGCAACGAATGACTCTGTTGAGTTGTTGTTTCCTTATCTTTTTCTTTTGCATCTTTGTACAGCTCTAGATGACTGGTCTAAAGAGAAAAATGAAATTTTTAATGTGGCTCCGATGTATTTTAAATCTCTGATGACAATGTTGACTAACCTTAACATGGCAATGAAAGTTTGATGTTACTCCGGGCTTTGATTTTATTCGTTTCCCGCAAAATTTGCACCTCATACACCAATCGCTATCCGTCCTTTGGCTATCTTTAAAAAATTTCGCTAAAATCCCATATTTCCTACTATCTAACTCGGACATATTTAAAACGCGGTAAGCTACAAGTAGAACAAAAGCATGTTTATTTAACGAGGAGCACGCCAAAGATATAGAATTCTTAAATTTATAACCATTTTTACAAAATTAAAAATATATAACCATCTTTATTTCAATGGTTCGATTTGAAAAAGCAAATCGAATAAAAAAAAGGCAAATCGAATCAAAATCACTGAGGCCAAAATCGAATCGCAACCTTGCTTAAATCGCGATTTGATTCGCCCATCACTGCACGTAGCAGAAGTATAAAGACTTTTCATGTTCTTGGACTTGGTGTGCTTATTCACATCATCCCCAAATACCATCTAAGTACAACTGCAGATCATCTTCTGATGCTCGAGCAACAGTTTGCAATTGTAAGAGATTGCAAAGAAGTACCTGAAAGCCAGCTGATCAGGAAGACTTCAAAAATGTCATCAACACAATGCTACTTCGATTTAAGTGACTTTATAGAGCTTACCATTGTAGCAAAATGGTTTTCTTTTCCCTGCAGTTTCAAGTTTATAGCATTTAATTTGTCCATGATATCCTTGAGAAATCCCAAATCTATTAACCGGAACTTGGTCAATTGATCAAAGTGTTGATTTTTAGATTCGAGAAATTGTTTTGGTCTCTTCAACCAAACTTAAAACTCTTATGTCTTTACTGAGACATCATATTTCTACTTGGAAGATAAGACCAGAATGTTCATCTTCAGTACCTAGTCAGTGCTGTAAATTTACTCTTAAATTTCAGTTAATTTTCATTCTTATTTTTTTACTTTTTTCATACTAGCACACAAAAAACCGATGGTGGGCCCGCCATGTTGCTCTCAGGCACATGGTTGGGGACTAAGATGCTAGGGCTTAGTTTTGGGCATGTCTTATGTTTTCATATTCAACAGTTTGTCAGCATATTTATTCATGTTACACAAATTATTTTGCCACAAGATGTAAGTAGCATGGTTTTATTCATTTTTAATAAAAGTAATATTCTACAAGAGTATTAGGAAACCTTTCAATTAGAAAGATTTTGAAAAAAAAATAATCAAGTGCAATCATATCTTCTGGAACATCATTATAAATCTCCAAACTCTGAATTTCTTGCGAATCCATTTCCCGCAGAAATTCCAGTTGGCAATCTTAACTAGGGCTTATATTTTGGGTAGGGTGCCTTGAAAATGCATGTTAGGGTTTATTTTTGGCTAGGTCTTATTTTCAGGGGTACACAGAATTTCAATATTTTATTCTGCTTTCCCTCTCTGACCAGTGATATTCGTATAACTGAATCTAGAATGATTGTAATAAAACTGATATAGAAATGATTCAAATTGCTTAGAACTTAAACTTTATAGAAATAGAAATAGCTAAAAAAACTTTATAGAATCTTGAAAAATTGTATTTCAGTTTCTATAGCTTTTGAATATTTTTCAATAATTTTACAAAAATTTATGCAAACATTTTTTTAAAATTGTGCACCATTACCTCCTTTTTTTAATTCCTTATCAGTCTCTCACTTGTGGTTAAATAATTGGCTAGTTTAATTAAGCAATTCTCTGCACATAAACGTGAAATCCCTGTTTGGGATTATTTCAAAAATTTTGATGGAAAATGTAAGTTTATAGCAGTAAAGAACAATGGCGAAAATTGCGGACAAGTCATAATATGCAAAAACGCCACTAACACGAAAGTGCATCTGAAAGCACATCACCCAGATATTCACAAAGAACATGTCGAGAAAGAAAGCAAGAAAACATTGAAGCTTAAACACAAATGGCATGCTCAAGAAGAAAACATTATACAAACGAAACAAGTGAAACCCACTCTTAAAAAGTTCAAGCATCTAGTGCTCTAGTGGCCCAACAAAGACTTTGTGCAAGTCTTTGCAATCAGCACTTGACTGCTACTTGTTGGACTTCAAACAGCAATCAAATAATGCACTGAAATACTGGATAACCAGGTCACATGTGGCTGACAGAAATGGCTCTTGACATTCCGGCATCACCAGCCTCACAGGCTTATGTTGAGAGAATATTTTTTGTTTATGGTATGTCGTTGTTTTTTTCCAGCGATTAATATTTGGGTTGAATGTTTCGGCAGTAAATTTACCGGATGAAAAGTTGCCGAAACAGAATATCGAGATCGTTGGAAGTAAGAGTGAAGCAAAAACTCAATTTTATTAAAATTTGAAAAAAGGAGTTAATTTTTTTTTTGTAATTTTGAAACTGAAACTATATAGAAACTGCAGTGATGACATGAAAACTATATAAAAACTAAAAATATAAAAATTTACAAAACTTTATAGAAGCTAAAACTGAAAAGTTAAAAAAGAAACTGTAATCCCCAGAAATTGCAAAACTGGAATATCACTGTCTGTGACCACCATTTTTGTTGAATCAAGAGAAGAAGATGGCAGGCCAGACAGTCTTTTAATTAATTTTTTTCATTAGAGAAAATGACAAAACTCAAGTTCACCTCAAATTCCACCACATCCCTGACCCACGTAAACTGGGTAATTGTGCCAAATGTGATTTTTGGATATCTGTCGGTAATGAAAATTGTTCTGAAATTATTGGCCACTAGATTAATGATGACTGGAATTTGAAAAGTGTTCTCAAATATGTGCATTAGGGTGCCACTCAAATATATGAGCTAAAAATTTTGTTAACATTTTAAATTGCCCACCCTCTGAAGTTGTTTTTTTTTATGATATATAGTAACTGTGCTAATTTTTATTGAAATATATTAATATTTATTGGTCGCTCAATGTGGTCAAAGTTTTCAATATTTGAATTTTTTGTAAAATTGAGGTTTTTGGTCAAATTTGCACCAACAAACATTTTTAGCTCTAAACGTATGTATATATTAATATTCTTTGATGCTTATGTCATCAAAGCAATTCAGGCATCTTTTGATCCAAGTTCACCATTAACTGTGAACTGGGATCACAAAATGTTGTCTGCTTTAATGCCAAAGAAACGAGTTCATCTTGCAATTCTGGAGTGAACATTGAACTTGCTGGGGTAACAAAATTGCCAAATGTCCAAAACTGGACAGGTGTTTAATCTCTTTTAGGAATGGAACCTTGCCAACCAGATTAAGTTCATGTGTTTTGAGACTAGAGCCAGAAATATAAAAGCTCAAGTGGGTGCATGCCTACTGGAATGAAAGCTTGGCAAATTTGATCAGCTTGGCAGGTATGCATCACATAATGGAACTAAATGTTACAAAGTTGTTTGAAACACTGATCTACCCTTCATCTAGCAAACATTGCATAAAGTTGTTCCAGAGATTCAATGAATATTTTAGTTGAAAAGTCTAGATATGAAAATGGACTGGCTGTAGATTTCATTGCATCTGCCCTCACTTCAGTTATGGGTGACATTATTCACTTCATTGGGCATCAAATAACAGAGTTTCAGCCCAGAGACGATTATCATGAGCTTCTCCATTCATCGCTGTTATTTCTTGGAGCTGAGCTCAGTGGAGGCATAAATATTCAGGCAGAAAAATATGGCATCTGCAGATGAGTGTCAGTAAAAGGAAGTCAATGGCAAAGTGTTTTAGCTTGATCCTAGTACTAGTACTTGTACTAGTAACAGGTCCATTGCCGAAAGGGCTATAATATTTGCAAATTCTTCCTCCAGACATGATGTTTCAGGAATTTGTTGCTTTGGATGATGGATGTGAAAATGCATACGACAATGATGCTTGTGTCAAAATAGCCAAACCTGAAGAAAGCACCGTCAAGCTTGATCTTACATCTGCGATCATTTCCCAGCAAGAAGCCAGGAATAGGACATCTGAGCTATTGTTCAACACCTTCTTTAGAAGACATATTATTAAAATTATTCAGGATTCAGGACAAAATCTGGAAGGCAAAGTTAATGGACACAAACTAAAATGGAAGTTGTCTTTGGAAAAAGCTGAAATGATGTTGCTGGTTTTAAAAAGTCTTTATTTCTTCCACCTCTCAATCCTATATAAAAATGCTACAGACAGAATTAAATTTATATTTTAGACTTATGATCAGCCCCTTCAAATGACTTCTCTTGTTGAAAGCTTTTTCGCAGGTCCTTTGTTGGATAAAACCAAACAAGCAATTGCCAGAGATGGAAGTTGCTGCAAGTTCAATCCTAGCAAGAGTTTGATTAACGATGTTTTTGGTGGAAATATGACAACAGGAGACTTTGTGAAGTCTCTTTGGAGTTTTTGAATCAAAACAAAATTTTGCTTGACATTTTCATTATTAATGTAATCTTCATTTAATTTTGAATTCACAGCTATAAATAGTAAAATGAATATTAATTAAGAAATAATAATTATTGACAATAAAAGTTTATTTAACCCATACCATACCATGATGCAATTTTACAATTTTGTGTAATTATTAGGCATTTAAACAATGTAAAAAATAATTTAAAAATTTAATTGCCAAACTCTGCCCATTTTGGTCAGAAATGTGACAGTCAGTTTAAGCTGACGCCAGCCAAAGATGCTTAGGGTGTATTTTTTTGATGGTATAAATGATGTTACAGTAGAATCTACTTATCTTGACCTCGGTTAACTTGCCAACCCTATTAAGTCGACGTTTTTGAAGTGGAACCACCAAATTCCCTCTTTGTCTTATCTCATTTTCTCATAGAAATGTCGATACTTTTATGTACCAAACCGTAATATCTCCAGCACAATACAAGGCCGAATTCGCCACTTTACATCTTACACTTTACAAGTTATCTTGACTAATCGTCAACTTTGAACTGGAGCCGCCAAATTCCCACTTTGTTGTAGCATTTTCTCATCGGTTATGTCAATTCATTTATGTCACTGATCCCAATTCATTCTTACTGATTTTGTCTGAGCGGTAAGATGCTGTAGTTATTCTGTTTTTTTTTCTGTTCTATTTTTTCATTCTAAAATGTCTGGAGGTGTTAAGAGAAAATTAGACATTCAGTCCATAGAGGCAAATGTAGGAACATATAATTATAAAGATTTGTATCGAGAATCGGCAGTGGTTCTTTTTGCGATCTGCTGTTAGTTGGTTCACATATACATTTTGTTGTTAGCAAACATGTATGTACACTGTTATCAGTATCAAATATCAATTGCTGTTGTGTAAAAAAACTTAAAACAAGTGCATGTGCACTGTCATTTATTAATGCACATTATGTACACAAAGAAATTGCAAGCACATGTTAATATACAGTAGCCATATTGATTTTCAGTTATCTCAATCATCGGTTATCTCGACACTTTTTGGGAAACCCCTAGGCAGGTGACATAACCGGATTTGAATGTACTATAAACAATTTTTTAATAAATTGTAATAGCTGAGTATTTTCTTCTTATATCTTATCCTGTATGTGGCTTGTGGTAAATTGTCTTCTAATTATAAATTTGTTTATGGGTTTATTATTTCCTATGATTTAACACAGACACCTTGTTATACAGAAAACTGCTCATAGGGTCAAAGGTTTTGGTGCAAAGTTGAAGTGACCCTATTGCCAGTTGTTACTGTGCTGTTAACAGGCTCCTGTGTTTGCATAGTCGGTTATTTGTTGACATTCCCCATTGCATTGGGAAAACATTTGCGCCGTTTCATGTTTTAACTGAATTTTAATTGATAAATTATAAATTTGTGAGCAAGGGTGGATTCAAAATTAAAATTTAAAAAAATTAAGTAAATCTATAAAGTAAAAATTAACTAAAAAATAAATTTAAATTTAAAAAATGCATTTTAATTCAATATTTTAAAAAATTATTTCAATAATTTGCTATTTTTGACTAATTCTAGTAGCTGTGCTCCAGTGTGTGGCCCGCACCAAAGTGTTCTAGATCCACCCTTGTTTATGAGTTACAGAAGTTTTTGTATTTTAATTGATATTAACTATTGAGATACTCATTAATCATTAATTTTACAAAAGTTGACAATTAAAATTAAGTTAGTTGCTCTCAGCCTTAATATTTAACCTTTTATTAATTTTTGCTTTTATTTTAGAGAGGCCAGTTTGAGCTGACATCACATGATTTTCAAGATACCATTTCATTGTCAAAATACAACTTTATTAAATTTTTTGTTCCATGGTGTAGTCATTGTCAAGCAATGTCAGCAGCTTGGAGGCATTTGAGAAATGATTACATTGATTCAATGTCAATCAATATTGCCGAGGTAATTAAGTTTTGGTTTCATTTGAATTTTCATGCTAAACTCTTGCAGGGGAAGACAAAAAATTATTATATAAAGCAGTGTCTAACAGGTTTTACAAGTGAATGCTATGAATATCATACTTAGAAAGAGTTTGCATCACTTGCTCATTACAAGGAAGCTCCTTCCATATGCAGCTGAAGACAACTTAAATTCAACACTTTATTACAACAAAACCACAGTGTGAACTAGGAATGTAATATTAACTAAGAAATGATGAATGAGATGAAGCAGGAGGGATGAATTCATTGCAGCAAGGATATGCCCTGCAAAAGTATGGCCTTTGAGTAGATGTTGATGCTGCACAAATGCTGTGGTGTTCTGGATGTTTTGCCAGGCTGTTGATTTGTGGAGTTTGAGTTTGGGGAAAAACTGCTAGTTTAAGGCTCAATTGAAATTTTGTTTGTCCATTCTTCCTGATGACTGATTTTGACAATCCAGCATTTATTTCTTTAAGTACATATTTTAAGTGAACAATCATCACGGATGGAGTGATAATGACTTCTGATAGATGAATTGATGGGATAAATGTGAGTTAGGAAGGAGAATGTAACAACATGGTCTCTATCTTGTCCAGAGTGTAGCATCATTGAAGCAGTTTGCCATGTGGGGCAAGACAAGGCACATCCTGTGGTTTCCAAGACCCATATATTTGGGTATCATCAGTATATTGATAGCTTAGAAAACCAATTGTTGCTCAATTTCAGAATTGGACTAAGTCTGATTTTTGTTGAAATTTAAATTTTTTTTAAAATTTTTGTCCCATTGCTAGGCAAAACTCTGTGCAACTGAAGTGATATGATGTCCATAGATATTGTTTATCATCATAGTTTCATAGTGATTTTTTGTGAAAAGACTTTTGCAGACTTATTGCATTATTTATAAATTTTAGCACTAAACTGTTATTAAACATAAAGGTTGATTGCATAAAGCACAGAGCCATTTGCAAGGATCAGGGTATCAGAGGATATCCTTCTTTAGTAATATTCAAGGATGGAGATGTTGTTAGTTTTACTGATCTTGAATTCTGTTGATTACTTGATACATATTAAAATGAAAAAATTAGTTTTAATTATTAATTTGGAAAAGGACTCCTTTAATTGCATTTTTTGTGGACTTGTAGATATCTCAGTATTATGGTGAAAGGGATTATGATTCATTAAAAAATTTGATAAAATCTATAATAAGCATCAAAGAATCTAATTTAAATTCAGAAGAGACTGTGGGTGAGGAAATTGGTAATCTGATAAACACAGAAACTTCTAACACCTAATATTAATAATAATTTGTTGCAGATGAAGGGGCTTTTGGAAATGAATTTGAGTTGAACTTATCAAATTTTAGATATGAGATCAAATACAAAACACACTTTGTGTTGTTCTTTAACACATCATGTCCTTACCGCAGTTTTATAGAAGAGTGGATTGAGCTCCGGAAGATGTTTGTGCATTCAAAAGCATTAACAATATCACGTGTAATGCTTTTTAATATGATTTTGAATCACTACAAATGCTCTAACTTTTCTATTAAGAATATCTTAATACTTAAATTGCCTAGGTAAATTGCTTAACTCAGAGTAATCTTTGCCAAGAAGAGGAAGTTAACACCTTTCCATCTATTTTGATTTATCATGAAGGCAAAAAGGTTAATTTAATAATGAACAGAATAATAAAAGATAACTTGATATCATTTAATTGATTCATCACTTTCATTTAATAAATATTTGTTGTAAATAATAATGATTACAAATTAGAATCTATGTAGGACTAGTGCTAGCCTCTTTTTTCTAGTGTGACACTTCATATCACTTACTACGAGGACACTGCATTTGCAATTGTTATTGTAACAGATTTTCGAATGCAAAAATGATAAAAGCCTCTCAAGAGCAAAGGAATTTATTAAATTCTTTGAGATAAATTTATCATTACAGAAAAATAATGAAAAGTCTGTTCTCATGCAGGTTTGGAAAAGTGTTCGTTAGGGTTATGACTTTTATGGAACTCTTTTGTTCCTGCATCATAAATTGATGAACAAGTAAAATGACATTTGATTTAGATTTTGAAAAAGTTCACCTCATCAAAAATTCGTTTTTACTGCATAAAAAATTTAACCTAGCTGTTTCTATTAAAGCTTTAAATTTATTGCTGAAAAACATGACAAACATTTTTACAAGCGTTAATGGCTGCACAACAATAAAGATCATAGAATATCTAACATAATCCAGCAAATTTAAGCAAAACACATTTTTCAAAATTAAAGTAGATGAGTAGAGGACAACACAGATGAGGAAATTGAAGAGTTTGATTTTCAAGAAGAGGAAAATGATGATTTTGATTATGAAGAATTGACCGAAGACAAGTTATCAAATTTTGTTCATAAGCTTAAGGAAATTATTGCAAAGTCAGGAAAATTGTTAAAGTATTTTGAAAATCTCCTGTCTGTAACGATGTAAATTTGAAACCTCAAAACATAGAAACATTGGTAAAGAAAAGGATCTTTTACTGGACTGTAAAACACGATCAATTAGTGTTTTGGAAATGCTACAATGTTTTTAAGAGGTGGATTAGAAGTGAAAATTTTAATGCTACAGATTGATCAGCAGTTTAACCTGAATGACCAAGAAGTGGTCGATTAAAGACCTTTGTGATGCTCTTGTTCCTCTTGAAATTGCAGTGCGATATTTTTATCAAGAAGATACTGACCTCGTCCTAGCTGAAAACATAATAGCATTCACATTGAAGAAGTTGAGAGATTTAAACACCCCCATTGGGAAGATTGTGACTCAAAATTCAAGTCTTACAAAGATCCAGAGCTGGCCCATCCGATTAAATTTTTGAATTGGCAGACTTCCTTTATGAGTCCCATGATGAGTTTGATGTCAAAGACCCTTGCAACAAACTTAATGGAACTTTTGTTTAAGGCTAATGAAGTTGACCAAGATGATGATGGCTTTGAAATTGAAGTTGAGGATGTTGCTGAAGATGACAAAGAAGTTTCTAAAATGGATATCTTTATGATGAGCTGCTATATTTATGCAGGAGCATGACCCACGACAAAGTCAACTTGAATGTGGATTTGTCTCATTCACAGAGTTTGCAGCTGGTGTCTATCTTCCACTTCTGCAAATTGGTCTGCGAAGGGACTGATCTGATCATGATTGCCAAATGGAGGGACAAATGTACTTCCATGTGACAGATCTTTGGAGGACCTCATCTCATGCTGTCCATTGGGCTTGTTAGTTTTGTTGCACTGCTAAGACGATTCTTTCTGTCTCCATCTGCCTCCTTCTCTCCTGGATTATCATGGCTGTTTTGGCTGGTGCATTTGCCATGGACCACCTATCGATGTGGTTCCATCCAAGTCTGAGATGGTCAACCTCAATGGGCTCTCTTATCTCCTCAAAGGCTAAAATATTATTCGTGCCATTCAAAAGTATGCATAATTTTGGCCAAGTTACTTTTTTGACTATAACTTTTTATGCATTGAATATGACAGGAAATTCGGCCCAGACTATCACTGAGCTACCTTCAAAAATTTTTTTCAAAATATTTTTGGGGCCCTCTGACAATCATGCCAATAATATTTTTAGTCATCTGGACTATTCAATTTCTTTTCATCAGAGAAAGTAACAGAATCCAGTTCATCTCCAAATCCACCATCTGTTTTGCCCAGTTTAGCTGGATAACGATTTATGTTGAACTTAAATAAACTCCTCAGAAATCTTTTTTCCATAAATTTCAGGATCACTCAACGTTTTACAACTTTCTATAATGATTAGCCGTCCTAGAAATCACTGATATTGACATATTAAAGTCTTTATTGTCCTTTTTTGATATCGTTAAGTCTTTTACCAGAACCCATGTGTAATAACAAGAACTACCAGTATATTCAGTGTTGCCAGTGGACTTGATAAAAACCCGGATCAGATTAACCCATATCCGGCTGGTGTCAGTTTAAACTGATGTTCGTAAAACATTGGATTTCTGGTAAATATTAACTTAATTCATTTTATTAAATTTTAAGTTTATTCTGGAGGTATCCACGGTGTCTTAAAGCGCATACAAAGCTTAACTCTTAAAGCACAGATATTACAATGTTACTATAGTTTCTTTACAAAATCTAAAGTGCTTTGTTGCTTTTTTCGTTTAACAGTCTGCTTGAAAACAAGTGCTTCAATATTATTGATGTTGTCCAAAACAGTTTCATCTCCTACAAAATAACTATACTGTCGCATTTCTACCATCTCACCAGCAGAGGGAATTGATTTCAAATCTTTGTCCACATCTTCTTCATATTTTTTGACATTACGCCATGCAGATATGCTCGCCTGTGCTGACTGTACTCTTGATACAATGTCTTCATGGGTGATTACACCATCAGTAATGTCTTTCTTGATGCTTATGTAATCTCGGAATTCCTGGACTTTGATGACTAACTCCTGTGCCTCCTCTTCCAAGATAGCATCCGCAAGGCTTGATTTTTCGCCCAATTCTGCAGATGCACGGCAAATCAATAGGAGTGAATTGGGTTTGGCGAAATAGAAGAATCAACATAACAGATGATAAAATACAACAACGTGGGAATTTGGGGGTTCCACTTCAAAGTCGGCGATTAGTCAAGGGGTTGATATAATCGATGTAACGTGGCAAATGTGACCCTCTTTTGTGCTCGAGATATGAGGCTTTGGCGACATTAAAGCATCGACATAAGTGATGAGAAAATGATAAGACAAATGGGGAATTCAGCAGTTCCGTTTCAAAAGCGTCGAATTAATAGGGTTGGCAAGTTAACCGAGGTCAAGATTAGTGGGTTCTACTCCAACATGATTTATACCATCAAAGAAATATGCCCTACTCGTCTGCAGCTGGCGTCAGTTTAAACCAACGGTCACATTTTTGACCAAAATGGGCAGAGTTTGGCAATTAAATTTTTTAAATTATTTTTTTACATTGTTTTAATGCCTATAGCAATGCAAATAATTACACAAAATCATAAAATTGCATCATGTGTAGTATAGGTTAAATAAACTTTTATTGTTAATAATTATTATTTCTTAATTAATATTCATTTTATTATTTGTAGCTGTGAATTCACAACTTTTTAAAACCAGCAACATCATTTCAGCTTTTTCGAAAGGGGGCAGACCCTCATACAACTTGCTATGACCTTTTTTTGCATCTGGCCAAAAGTCAGGGGGCGGTAGCTCCCCGTTTAAAACAAGCAAACTTATATGGCTGCTTTAGCCTCACAATTCACTTATTAATAGGCTTATTTTAGTCTAGAAAACTCCACTAGGATTCAGAAATTTGATGTTGGGGATGGCATTCTTTCAAAATTAAAATTAAACTGGATTAAATCTTTTGTTATCATTGTCAGACAGAATTTCACTGATTTATGATGAAGCAAATTAGTTTTACAAAAAGTCATAGCCTTTTTATAATGCTTTTTAAATAATTACTTAATTGATGTTTAATGTCATTTCAATTACATATATAGTTTATTAGCAGTAATATAGTCCATTTGGATGAAGAAATGTCGTCATCTTATGATGGTTCCAATTTAGTACTTTTTTACAATCTTCAGTTAGTCATTCAATTTTAATAACATTTTTAACATTTTTCAAACAAAAATTGTTTTATTATAGATGGAATCACAACTTTGACATTCTGTTATTGTGGCTCCAACTCGCAGAAGAATGGTCCAAAAAACTATATGGCTTTAAGATCACTGCTGTAAATTGTGATGTAAACCCAACATTGGCCCATCTATATGAGGTGTTTTGTGGTTTATTTTGTGTTTTTTCTTCTAACAAATGTAATGAAATTCAGATACATGCCTGCCCTGCAATAATATACATCAAGCACAAAAAGAAAATGGGGGAATTCTCAGCCAAAAGTAGTCGCAAAGCTATAAATGATTATATTAGAAGAATTGTTGGTTATGACAATCTACATCATGATGCTCATAAAGACAACCAAGTTAAGGTTGCAGAGAAGGAGGAATTATAGACTGTTTGAAATTTTTTTTTGCTGTTTATTAATTGCTGTTGAATGGATCAACAAAGAATATATTTTCATTATGCTTTCGGGCAGATAGAATAATAATAATAATGTTGTTGTGAACGTTTGCACTTAGGCTTCTGCATTTGAAATGGAGAGCACGTGTGCCTTCTATTTGTATTTAAGCATGTTTGAGTAGGTATATTTTTATTGATCAAATAAATGAGCTCGAATAAATAATTAAATGAAAGCAATTAATTAGGCCTCAAATGAACTATTGTTTTTTATAAAGTCGACACATCTGACATCCTCTTGGGTTTTGCTGAAATTTGCCACGTTTGTTAACCTAGATGACTAAATTAAAAAAAAACTAAGATTTTAGATTTTTAGGTCGATCAGTGTTTGAAATATGGGCTGTTGAACTTTGACCAAATGCCAAGTGTTTGGTGACCTCCGATGGTTGAGAAGCTGTAAGTTTAGTTCTAGAGCACCTAGAAAGTTAATATTTAAGTTCAAAATTCAGAATGGGCACTCTTATAGTTTTTGTATAGTGAATTTCTTTTGTTGGGCAAGACTAAGTTCACCGATCGCTTCATAAGTTGTTCAGGGTTAATCAGTTTCAAAATTAAACGAGTGATACTATAATTACAAAGGCAAAAACTAATAGCATATTGGTTGTAAATGTAGTTCGTTATGACTTCAGAATGGAACGTTTTTTTTTTGTTACAGTGCATCTGCAACTCATAAATCCGTGTTGATTCCTGTTTATTAATTTATGTTGTGTTAGATCAGTGGTCCCCAACCGTTTTATCGCCTTTTTATGTTTTGTAATTTTACCGCGACCTGCTCGGGGGGGGTTTATTGTTTATATTTCAAAATACATACACAAAAAATGAATATAAAGTGATTTAAAATTTAACTCATTAGAACTAAATCAATGAAAACCCTGAGCTTGTTTCTTTCAACGAGACGTTTCCATCTAGGGGTAATCGGAGACAATGACACCCGAAGTGTGTTGCTTATGTCCAGTTTATTCCGTTGTTTTGTTTTGGTTGCTGTCACTGCAGAAAACCCCGCTTCACAACGATAGGATGTCGGAAATGGCAACAGGGATTTAAATGCTGTAGTTGCAATCTCAGGGTGTTCCGAAATGACTTTAATCCAAAACACCGGTAGAGTTGTTGTCTGGAACGCAGTTTTAAGGACGCTGTCATTAGCAATCTCCAGTTCCAAATCATCTCAGTTATGCAACGGACTATGATCAAATAAATAAATAAAGCAATCTCCAGCAGCTGATCTTCTTGCACAGACATGCTAGATTCGCCTGGTTTGTTGACAAATGGGTCGCGGATCCATTCCTTACCAGTTCGTGGGTCTTTTGTGGTTGGGAAGTAACGCTTGAACTCTTTTAAAAGCAAAGACAGGTGATCCGTAATCAACTTGGAGAATGAATGATCAGGTTCAGTCTCGCATAAAATCCCCGCTAATATTTGAAACGTGTCCAAAATGCCTCGGTTCGCGCGCTTTTCTCACAACTCCAGTTTGGCTTTAAATGCAGCTACTTTGTCTGCCAACTTGAAAACAGTTGTCATTTTTCCCTGAAGAGACAGATTGAGTTTATTGAGCAGGCTGAATATGTCACACAGGTAAGCTAGTTTTGCGACCCATTTGCATACCTTGTCACCGAAATGTGCTGCCAACCGTGACTTCTTTTCTGAGAGAAATCTTTGCAATGGCTCTCGCAATTCAAATACTCTGGTTAGCGATTTGCCTCTGGATCTTATTTCTGTATGTAAGAGCAGGCATCTGTGCTCTGCGTCCATCTCCTCATAAAGCTGTTCAAACAATCGCGAGTATATATTGTATCAAATTTAAGCTGCCCCGACAAATCCATATTTTAAGTAGGACTCTGTTAAAAGTTTTATGTTTCTTTGATGTCTTCTGTCTCTTCAGTGGGCGTTTTCTTTTTTCCAAAGAAACTTTTTAACGACGTCTGTTTACAAAAAAAAGGTCATCCTCACAACATCTGGAGTGACTTCGTTAATTTCTGCTTGGTTATCACAAGATGTTATGGGGTTCTCATTATCTTCGTTTGTAAAAACTAATGAAGAGGTTGAAGATATTACTTATTTCGGATGGATCATCTTCAATTGTAAAAACTGATGAAAAGTAGAGGCTGAAGATATTACTTATTTCGAATGGATTACGATTAACAGTTCCGGATGGTAGAGCAATCTAATCTAAAAGATATTTTCATGTCTCATTGCGCTCCTGACAAATGACTTGAGACCATGTTCCATAAAGAAGTCAAAAAATATTTTTAGATCTTGTTGTCTGGAGCTAGGTGCCCAATTAGTGGTAGGTTGAAATATCCAAGAAAACAGATATTTAGTCCACCAGTGCATAAAAATATAGACCCATTAATAGTACTTGCAGTAGCCAACAATGCTCCAGACTGTATGTCTCCAAGAAATATCAACACAAATTAAGTCGATGTGAGAGTAATTTTGCCTGATCGAAATGAAACACAATCTCTAATTAATAAAAGAGACCTCCGCCTCTAGAGTCCCGATCCCGTCTGACGTCATTTAAACCTAAGGCGCATGACACAGAATCTGGAACACAGAATCATTTCTCAGTCAAAGAAAATACCTGGATTCTCCAAACTCAAAAACATTAGTACTTCGTTAAACTTATTCTTATAGCATCTAATATTTGTAAGCATCCATTTACGTGTTTTAAGGGACTGATATGGAAAAAGCAGAGTTGTAGTATCCTTCCGAATTCTAGAAGAACGTTTTGGCCTCCCAGCGTCAGACTGCAGACGCGTGAGATCATGATTGAATTGGGAATCTTGTAAGGCGCGGGAAATGGATGATGAAATGTTTAACCATCTTTAAATTCTCCAATGTAACGCATTAGGAATATTATTATCTGTGCCTAATCCTCTCGTTGTGATAAATCTAGGCTTCACAGTCAGATGGTTTACACAAAAATCTCCTAACAAATCGACTTATTTGACATTAGGTCGAAAGGGTAGGCCTGACAATGACAATGAAATCGTTGGCCCTACAATCAATGAGTAAATGCCACGATGAAGTGGGAATTTTGCTGTTCCAAGGGATCTAGGTAAACCATGTAAAGCAGTGGTCCCCAAACCCCCCGGTCCGCGGAGTTTGTAGGGCTTGAGAACAACCGCTCTCATCTCTTTCTTAGCGTGTTAACGTTACTAACCTCACCAAAGCACCCTTAAGTCGCGCATGTTTGAGCAGCTTTGTGAAGAGATGAACGCAGATTACAGATGCCTGCTCTTACACACAGAAATAAGATGGCTATCCAGAGGCAAATCGCTAACCATAGTATTTGAATTGCAAGAGCCATTGCAAAGATTTATCTCAGAACAGAAGTCGTGTTGCCAAAACATTGCGGTGACAAGGTATGGGTCGCAAAACTAGCTTACCTGTGTGACATATTCAGGGGAAAATGTTTTAATTTGGCAGACAAAGTAGCTGCATTTAAAGCCAAACTGGAGTTGTGGGGAAAATGCGTGAACAGAGGCATTTTTTGTTTCAAACATTAGCAGAGAGATTTTATGCAAGACTGAACCTGATCATTCATTCTCCAAGTTGATTACGGATCACCTGTCTTTGCTTTTAAAAGAGTTCGAGCTTTACTTCCCAACAACAAAAGACCCACGAACTGGTAAGGAATGGATCCGCGACCTATTTGTCAACAAACCAGGCGAATCTAGCATGTCTGTGCAAGAAGAATAACTGCTGGAGATTGCTAATGACGACGTCCTTAAAACTGCATTTCAGATAATCGGTGTTCTGGATTAAAGTCATGGCGGAATACCCTGAGATTGCAACCACATCACTTAATTCTCTATTGCCATTTCCAGTATCCTATCTTTGTGAAGCGGGGTTTTCTGCAGTGACAGCAACCAAAACAAAACAACGGAATAAACTGGACATAAGCACACTTCGGATGTCATTGTCTCCGATTACCCCAGATGGAACTGTCTCGTTGCAAAGAAACAAGCTCAGGTATTTTGAAGGTGTGTGTAAATACAATTAAATTAACGTTATTAAATCAAAACGATCTAAAATATACTTCCCTCCCCCCGAGTGGGCCGCGGTAAAATTATCAAACATTGACCGGTCCGCGGCGATAAAAAGGTTGGGGACCACTGATGTAAAATAGCGAATTGGCTCTTTTGTACTCCAGATAATAGGGTTCGTCGACACAAAAGAATTGACATAACCGATGAGAAAATGATTAGACAAAAATGGAATGCTGCGGTTCCATTTCAAAACATCTATTTATTAGTGTTGGCGAGTTAACCGAGGTCAAGATAAGTGGGTTCCACTGCATATACTTCATTTCCAGTTAGCAACAGACCTTATAAATAAAACCTTTTGTCAAATTATAATAGTTCTTTTATTTTTCCCTTTCACTTCTACAAAGTGTAAATGGGGGACCGGTCAAACATCAGACTTCGCATCGGAAAGGAAGAAATCCAACGGCCACCTTCTTAGGAATCGTCCGAGACTCAAAACTAAGTTGGTCTGCTCACGCAGAGGCTGTCAAGACACGTTGCTTGAAAAGAGTCAATGCAATGAGAGCTATCTCGGGAAGCTCATGGGGTGCTAGCAAATCCACTTTTTACAAGTCTACAGAGCCACTATACGCTACGTCCTCGACTATGGCTACGACAGGCTTCAGTACCAAGCGCTGAAGATCTGCTGTGGTGGCATGAGGGACTTGTGCCTCGTCTCTACTAGTGGAATGCGTTGAGCTTCCCCTCGACCTACGTCGTAAGAAGCTCATGGCAAACCACGCCCTCAGGTCTATTGCCATTAAAAATGAATCAGTTAAATCTAAATACTTCATTTCAGACGGCAAAAAGTCCAAGTCCAGGCTAGGCTCCACTTCAAGATGAAGAAACGAGAAGAGACAACCCCGTAATCTCTTAAAGTCGAGAAAGTCGAGTCTCTTTTTCCGGCAGACATCCTAGGAGATATCGAAGAGGAAACTCCCACAATTTCTACTGGGAGACTGAGGAAACCTGATTGATACCTCGAATCTTTCCTTAACATCCGACGATCCTCTGAAGAAGCTGGTAGCAATGGAAAAGATATGGGATCTCCAGGGAAGTCTCCTTTGTTATACGGATGCCTCGAAGACGACGGACAACAAGGCAGGAATAGGGATCCAGATCCCGAAGAAAAACGTGAAATGAAGCCTCAGGACATGAAGTCACAGCTGAATAAGTTCTGTCGAACTAGCAGCCATTAAGAACTGTCTGATTCACGTGAAGAACTCCTATCAGGGGGAGACCTTTGATATAGTTTTTCTGAGCGATTCGCTTAGTGCTTTAGAGGAACTAAAGGATCGCAATAATGATGCTCCTGACATTAAGAAAACCCAGTTTCTAATTTCAGATATCCTGGAGAGCGGCAAAAAGGTCACGCTCGTCTGGGTTCCTGCTCACGTTGGAATCCCTGGCAATGAGAAGGCCGATGCTCTGGCAAAAGCCGCCACTGCAAGGGATCAGATAGACCGCTGGATCCCAGCGTCTCTCAAGGATGTCAAAAGGTCGGTGGCCCGCAACATCATCCAACAGTGGCAAGCCAGATGGGACGAAGACCCGCAAAGCCAGCATTACAAGAACATAGAGAAACTTGTGTCGACTAAGAGCAAGTTCCAATGTGCCTCAAGGAAAAGGAGGTCCTTATTTTCAGACTCCGAGTTGGAAAATGTGCTCTGAACCAACACCTGTTTCTCTTAAAACATCATCCAGACGGAAAGTGCAAGACTCAGGAAAATGAAAATGTGCAGCATTTCCTCATGGAATGTCCGGCCCAATCTGCCTTGAGGAGAGAAATCAGTCTATCTGATATGCGTTCCTTGCTTAGCAATCCAGCGAGTGTGGACATCATCTACAGATGAATTTGCAAAAATCAAGTCAATTACTTAAGTGATTTTTAATTAAACTTTATTTAACTTATTATTATTTCAGCCCTATTATTACACTAATACATATTATTAATTTTTAATAACTAACAAGTCCAAATCATCCTAGTTAAGCAACGGACTTTAATCAAAGAAATAAATAAATAAATAAAATCATCAATTTTGGCTGTACATACAGTTGATAAAATCTCGCAAGCTTGTCATTTATTTCTGTTGATTGATTTTTGTAATCCCTTCTTTGGAGCCTTCCTCATACAGGCTAATCTACTCTTTGCAAGCTCTTTGAGAGTGTTGTCGCAGCAATGCTCAGACAGCATTTTGTAAGAATTTTGGCCTAGTCTAAGTTGATTTCAGAAAAGTAAGATGTTTAGATCAACTTAATCTCTCAAGACTTAGTTGCTCCTTCCACAAATAGTTTGATTTGCAAGAATAAGCTCAAGGTTATTTTGCAGGACTTCTTGCAATCTTGCAATCTCAAGGAATTGTCCTAAGTCTTCTATTATTCATCAAGATGCTCGACATTGCAGCTTAATAAATTGTATAAAAAATGTGCAGGATGGTTGCTGATTATGAAAATATGACACCCCACCCCCGAGAATAAGTCCTACAGTATTTTTTTTTTAGCAAAAATTAATATAAAACACTGTCTTATTTTCGGGGAAACACTGTAGTAATAAATCAAGGCTAAAATCCTCCAGGACAACATTTCTCATAGCTGAGGAACAAATTCCAATGACATTCGTTCGACTGGAGCTTAATATGATATTTTCATCAATGTCAATGAACCTGTACAATGTAAAAAAAATATTTATATGAGTTGAAGACATTAACCGATAACTAATTTCAAATTTGATTAAATGAAATGAGTTTTATGTTTCGATGGGGCTGTTTTTTTGTAATCCCTATTATGATGGGGTGCCCTAACAGGGATAAGAATATTGTGATTTTAAGTGATTTTCTTTTAGCCCAATTCTATGCTTACACTATGATCCTAAAATTTCTAGAAATTTATCTTTGATTTCATATTTCAAGAACCAGCAAGTCATATGAATATAGCTTAATAATAATACCTATTGCATAAATAGAGGTTCGATGAGAGCTGATTATGACGGTGACTTCGAGTGGACAACGTGACACGGGACGGCTTTCGGATTGACAGTTTTTATTGCATTATTATAAAGGTTTGCAATAAAAGATGTTCTGTAGTGTAAATTGTGTTTTGGTTTGCTATTTGTAATTTTATAATTTACCTCATTCGGAACATAATTTGTAATTTGTATCTAAATTACATGGAGGCCAGAAATTCACATTCCTATTGACGAATCCTAATATCTCGACCACAAAAGAGAGCCGAATTCGACACTTTACGTCAGTTATCTCGATCCCCGTGCCGCTGACTTTGACGCAAAACCAAATTCCCTACTTTTGTCTTATCGGTTGATTCATTTATATATTATATTTTTATAATTTTTCATGGTTCGAGTCTCGAAGATAATATACAGACATTTGCATTATCTACTAAAATCGAAGTTAAGGCTATTTTAAAATTTTTTTAACATTTAAAATAAAATGCAAATGTAAATAACAAAAATTGAGCTTGATCAGCAGTATGATTACATGCTCATATAGCAGATTTGGTAAATAGCATATTGTAATGTAATTGCTGATATTCCTAAGATGGCAATGGCAACCTATTGATTTGAAACGCATGCCATTTGATCCTCAAAATGCTACTCAATACAAAGGTATGTCAAAATTATGTCTTCCAGTTAATAAATGATTACACACATACATATATTTGATAATAACAATTTCCATTGGTGTCATTGATAAAATCAGTGTCACTCATGTCATAAACTTTGAACTTTGCTTCAGGTCAACTTGCTATATTCGTGGACTGGGGCATTTTTAAATTCTATTTAAATTGTAATCAAAATTAATTCGATTTAAATCGAAATCAAAATTAAGTTGTTGAATTATTCATCAAATCATTGTAAATAATTTAAGAATTTCATTTGAAAAGTTTTATTACATCAATTTTTATTATAAATAAAAAATATTAGTTGATTAATTAATGACTATCATTAGGTGCAAAATAGTTTTAGGTTTAGAGAATTATAATAATTTCTTTTTTAATTTTCTTTGTCTTAGGTGCGATGATACAGAAAAATGACTTATGCGAAAAAGCAATAATGACAATTGTAATTTCTGAAAATTCCGCAATTAATCGCAATTATCTCCAGGGAAATATTGATTTGTTTATAATAAGTTTTTTAATTTATTTCAAATAAAACACATAAATTAAAGTATTTGTTGTAGAAACCTTAATCATGAACATTGCGATTAGTTACTTTCTCATTTTGTTGAAAACATGTCAGCTGGTGGAAGTATCCTTGAAATACAGTATACTAAAAGATCAAAATACGGGTGAAAATACATGCATGAAGTTCGAGGATTCGCAGACATTCTCAACATCAAGATCCGTCATCGAATGCTGTTCAATAAATTTTGCGTTTACAACATACAACACCATTACTTTTTATCAGGAAAATAAAACATGTTTTTTATCAAACATCATAGAATACAATATTATAGAAAGAATGAGCCAGGTGAAAAAAGGATGTCGATCATACATGGTAAAACGGCCACTACTTATGATTTCTAAAATCTAATTATAATTTATTTCTTTGCAGAATTTAGATATACATCGAGAAATTGTAAAACGTAAGTAAAGCGATGTTATTATACATTATTATAATTTCAATTACAACGTTAAATAATTTTGAAAATTATTAATTTACTTCAAAGTATCTTTTACGACAACCAAAACTTATCTTCCATCTTCCGTTACTCCTTGTCAAATGGGTAAGTAATTTCTTAAAATAGATAATTGGCTGTAACAATATTATCAATATTACCTTATATAAAAAAATATTTTCCTCGTTATGGTGAAGTTAGAGTTAGAATATGGTTTTTTACTTCATATTTTACGCACTTTATGTTTTATTTTACGTATCGCGCATCCCGCTCTGCGTGCTAAAAATGTATGCGTCTTATGCACAGGCTTTTGATTGGTTTTTGTAAAAGATATATCTTAAATTTTAAATAGTGTTTAGTTGGTTGGGTGTTAAAATTAAATTTTTTTTGGTCGGAAATCAAATGCAAAATTAATTTATCATACATTTTATAATTTACGCATACAATTATAGAACGCAGAGCATACCTAAAATCGAACATAACGCGCGTAATATGACAATACGGTGAACAGTTGCTCCAGAGTCTATCTGGAGATACTTTACATATTCAATAATTGGGTTTTGATAAAATTACAAGTAATTAAATTCCATAGATATTTGTATTAAACTCTGGCGTGTTTGGTATGACTGTTCTAGAGCACTTAGAACGATAACATTTAGTTATATTTAAATATATTTAAATGCTCTAATTGTGTAAAAATCTAACTTACATTTTTTTCAACGTTTTAAAAAATCTTTAATATATTTAAAGGTAAGTTTGGAATGGCACATACTATTTCTGCCTACTTTTTTAGGTTCTAGTTTTCAAGTCATCAACAGTTCCCATTGTGAATTTCCGTTTACTTACAAAGGTGGATTGTTTTATAAATGCACTGATTCACTTCCATTTCTGAACAATTTGTGCAAGAAATTTTTTTGCCTTAGTAGAACTAGAGTACTTTCTATTTGTCGCAATCCTTTAGGTAATGAATTTGTAATATGGCGATTTATAATTATATCTAATAATTAATTAACAATTGCAGATTACTATGGTACAAACGTCACAACAGTTATAGATATTTCAAACTTAGCTCCAACTATCGTACTCTCAGTAAATAATTGGATCGTAGTTCAACAAAGAATAGATTCTTCTGTATCATTCAACAAAAATTGGACTGATTATAAGAATGGTTTCGGGACATACAATGGTAATTTCTGGATGGGGCTTGAGAAACTGCACCAGTTAACATCATCAGCAATCTATAGAATGAGATTTGAAGTGCTTGTGTCAGGAGAATGGATGACCGATGAATACGATGAATTTTCGGTAAAAATATAAGATATTTTTGTCCTAACACTTTATATCTATACTTTTATATTTATATTATGATATAAATAATATAATATAATATAATATAATATAATATAATAATATAATATAATATAATATAATATAATATAATATAATATAATAAATATAATATAATATAATATAATATAATATAATATAATATAATATAATATAATATAATATAATATAATATAATATAATATAATGTAATGTAATGTAATGTAATGTAATGTAATGTAATGTATGTAATGTAATGTAATGTAATGTAATGTATGTAATGTAATGTAATGCAATACGATACAATACAATACAATAACAATACAATACTGAAATAACCCGGGAGTCCGCAAATAAGTAAGTTTATTAGAGCAAGTATTCAGTTAACGGAACTGAATAATAGAAGTTAAGTGTTTAAGGAATGAGGTACTTAAGTATGCAAATAGATATTTGGGCTTCCAAGTTGTCTTGATTCTCGTTGCTTGTCAGGTGAATATCGAGAATGCTTTTTTGTAGCAATAACAGATCCCACGTGCCCGAAAATGATGCCAAATATAATTAAATATAAATAGCAATATAAACTTAATTAATTTCCAAAAATCTAAGTATATAACAATACAAAACAATATAGTAAATTATTACATATAATTAGTTATTATATTATATACTTCTGCATTAATAATGTTTAATTTAGGTTGGTTCGGAAAGTACAAGTTATGTTCTAAGGGTGAACGGCTATATTGGAGACAATCTCGACATATTGAATCTACCCAATTTTGGTGCAACACTTCGAAAACAAAATGGAATGGCATTTAGCACCCCAGACAAATCCGATTCTAATAAATGTGCAAACTTGTATCTATGTGGAAATTGGTTTGGCAACTGCTTCGCACAAAATATAAATGGAGATTTAACGAGCCCATATCTTTACACAACAATCAAATCAAATTATTGGACACCAATGCAGCATTCTCGCATTATGATCAAACTGAGTAGCCTTTGAATAGCAAATTACAGCTGATTTAACAAAACATTAATTATTTCAATCAAAAACATTTTAAATGATAGCAGTCATATTTACACGCAGATTCGTTTTAGTTTAAAACAGTTATTTTTATTTCATAGCATATGTGTTAGGAAATGATGACAATCCTAAAAAAATCCTTGTTAAAACTTATCGATTTGAATGTGACTTATTAGAAACATTCACTATTGGAATGATTAAATTTAATTAATTATTTGTCAGAAGACCTAAATTTATTGTGCTTAAAGTGGTTGTTATTTCAGTGGTAAATTCGTCATCTTCATAATAATAATAATCATGGTTGCAAGAGAGGTCTTCTTGTTTTAATTGCGAAATCAGTGTTCCTTTTAAAAAACTTGGTCTTTCACAGGTGGGATTGTCAGAAATAACGTTTATTATTTGATTTTCAATACCAAATATTTCTTTTCTATATTTGTGACCGCCTTCATGCTTCCCACGTTTTCCTCTGATCCTTTGAGATTGAAATACTTTGTTCAATTGTATGCTTTCTCTCAACCAGTTTAAGACGCAATTGCATAACCAGGGATTCCCACTGAGTAAAACCTGATTGTATAGAATATTTACAATTAAAAATAAATATCAACTTTAATTGGCCGTCTATAAATGCGAAAAAAACGAAGCTTGGATGTGACAAAAAATTGAAGTTTATAACAAAATCTAGAAATCAAAAATTTGTTTTTTTTTGCATGTTCCTTCTCTTGTTTCATGCATCAAACATATTAATTACGAAATCATAGTAAACCACTGCTGATATATGAATAATAAAAAAGAGAATATATATTAAATAAAATGTGTTATTTTTTACATCACCTGCAATATCATTATTATAAAATCAATATAAATTTAACATAAAAATGGTGACAGTTACAACATGAGAAATTTGGAATGCGCTCTTTGGTACTAAAAGATTGGAGACCCCTTGCTTTATATGTATATGTAAGTCATAATAGTTTATAAGTACTTTTAGAAAAAAGTTTTTCAATACAGAATAATGACTAATTTTTAATGCCAAAGGAAAAATTATATAAATATAAATAATTAGCTACAAAATTATGCAAAGTTATGCAAAAGTAAAAAAACTTGTTTTCCGGTAACGATTTTTGGACTGAAAAGGTTCCATCCAAAAACACGGTCATCCAAAGTTATGAGTCTGTTATTCCTAAGATCTAGTTTCTGGATTGAGTCCAAGCCAACGAACGCTTTTTTGCTGATTCTGTGTTTATGAGAAATGTTAAAAATCATTTAATTTTCTTCTTGGCTAAATCGGTATTTTATTCAATTAAACAATAATAGTGATTAACAAAATACATTTTAATCTAGGTCAAGATAAACTTGCAGAGGCGAGCTACTGGACAGAAGGGATTGAAGCACTACCCCAGATAAGAGCAAAGAGGCCGGATCTGGTGATTGTATCGCCGTCAACGGATGCCATCATTCTGGTGGGGCTGACGGTTTCGTGGAAGGACAGGCAATACTATACAACAATGCGCTTAAAGAGGATAAGTAAGCAGATCTAACGATGGGCCTGAGAAAATTAGGGGGAGAATGACGGACAATCAACGACCTCAAGGATTTGAGTTTCCAACGGACCTTCGATTCTGAATAACCCAGGACAATGGCGTGCCAGTAAGATGTTTGTGTGAAAGAGTTATCGCAACCGAGAGAGAACAAAATCGATCAAACAAAATCAAATTGCGGGTATGAGGCATTGAGACAGCTTTCTATCGCATAGCCCTCTATGACCACGAGACTGCGACTACCATATCATGGAAGAGTACAAACTATCCAAATTAAGATCGCAATGGATGCTCAACAACTCCTCAGCTAGCAGAATACAATTCCTAGCGCAAAATATGATTGATGAATATTCGAGGAATTGTCCGACCCAGACTGACCAACCTCAAGCAGTTTGATGGAACCACCTGCCAAAATGGTCCCAGGCTCTGCGAAGGTACCGAGACACTGCATTACGTGCTCAGCACATTCCATGACATTGGTCGTTATATATGGTGACATAACCATGTCTTGCGAGAAGTATATGAAACCGCAAACGAAGCAGACTACAAGGCCAACTTGCATATGATCGCAAATCAGCAAAAGATTTACTTCTTACGCGAGGGCTTTGCAAAAAAATGTCAAACCTCCACGTTAGATATTCCTGCAGAGGCAAGCGACTGGACCTTCGCAGCCGTCTTAAAAGGGATAAGGCGCTACCCCCAGGTAGAGATCTGGTGCTCGTTTTGGCGTCGACTGACGCCATAACTCTGGTATATTGTAATACAGCAATGCGCTCAAAACAGATAAGTGTGCAGATCTAACGATGGACCTAGAAGCGAGATAACACCATAGAGACGTCTTCCCCATCGAGATTGGCGCAAGAGGCCTGTTCGGCAAGACGACTTTAGCTTTCCTCACCAAGATTGGATTGTCCAGTCGGGAGAACAAAGGCTATGACCAGGATGTCTGAGGCCGCTTCAGAGGCTTCATTCTGGATCTGGCACGTGGAGAGCCAGATTGAAGTCTTAAGAGGGTACTACAAGAAATCGGGGAAAACCGTCGGTATGAATGACGGGGCCAAACCATTGGTGTTGTCGATAGAAATGGGTCGACCGCGGTCTAGTCCCGAAAAAATCGTATTTCTTTCTTGAAAGCTTTCGCAATCGCTCCAGTCCAGGCAGCAGTGACCGTCTTAACAAAACCAACGATCACCAGATATGTTGCCCTCTTATAAACGTAAGGGTACTCAAATGTTTGAATACGGTGGAACACTGGAATCCTCTGAGGATCCCTGTTGGAGCACCAAGACGGAGTAATAAATAACATTTAAACTCAGGTCGAAATAAGTAGGTTCCACTGTATTTAAATATCAATTTATTTATATCATTTTATTATATAATTACAATTTATTAATATTAGCATAAATTTTAACTTAAAAGTTTAATCGCGATAAAGGCACACGCGTTCAACATCCGTGTCAGGCTATTCTTTCGACGAGTTAGAAAATAGTTACTTAAATTGTTAAGAAAGTTATACTTGCTAATTCTATTGTGACTAAGATCAAGAAAATGAAGGTTCTTCGATTCGTTGAATGATCTCTTCTTCACTCTACTAATTTTATTACCGCTTAAATCGAGCATGTTCAAGTTCATCAGTTTTCTCAGTGTCAAAATAGGAATCTTGGAGTGAAAAAGAAGAATTTTAAACAAAATATGATTACTTCTTTAGTACGTAAAGTTATACATACTTTGTTTAATTTATTATGATGTAAATCAAGGTTTTTCAAGGAATGATGGACACCATAAAAGGAGTCTTCTTGATTTAAATCTGTGATGTGATTATGTCCCAAATTTAATAAAGTTAGAGAGGTGAAGTTTTTTGTCCATCGAGAAGGGAGAAAACTAATGCCGTTTCGAGCAAAAGATAAACCTATGTACATAAATAAAAATAATTAATGACTTTATTACCATTATAACATCCTAGATTTGATATTAATAGGATGATTTGTTTTATAAGATTTAAGATATTTATTGTGTAAATTTCATTCCAATTCCTTGTTTTGGGTAAAAAACTTTGCGTTAGTAGTGGCAGCGTGTTACGGGGTTCGAGTTGATCGATTAGATTGAGGGTCTAAAAACTACATGCCTTCCACCCGGCTGGAGGTTTTGTTATATATATAAATAATTACGGAAATGTATGTGTATTGTGCCAGTTCTATAAAAAAGAAGATATTCAATGAATTGATACAAAAACATTTGCTGACTAGACTGAATTAATTAACTGTGATTGTGATTGATGGAGGAAAAAAACATTGATTGTTTAAAAACAAGTAAATCAGAACAAAACATTTCACAACCAATATTCTTCCACTGTAGTATTCATTACTTTATGGCTTTGTGTGCCAAGTATGTTGACATTAGGAGCTTACTTAATCCTGTGGTGAATTTAATAAGGTCACATGGGCCAACCATAGACAAATGAACATTAAAAGAGACATTTTAAAAGATCTACATAGAATCGAATTACATTTACACATCAGTAAGATGGCTAAGTTATGAATTTTTTAGGCATTTAATCTCCAAGTTAATATTTTAATATCTTTACAATCACATCTTCGCAGTTTGTAAATGGTCCCTTTTATACTGCTATCACACCAGCCTAAAAAAAGTCATCTTATTCTAGGAGCCCAATTACGACATACGAACACATTTAAATATCCATATTACTTTAAAGACATATAATATAGATAACTTAAAGTAACCTTTAATGTAATTAGTCTCCATTCTTGAAATGTCGTAGATTTTGTTTGCTAACTTTAGATTGTCAAGGCTTAAGAAGGTCAATGTTTTTGTTCCAGCAATGCAACTTGAATGAATTGATAGTATTGGATTGTTATCTAGAGTTAACACTTCTAGTTTTTTCCAGAATCTGTCAAAACAAAGTGAATTTAAAGAAATTTATATTTTGTGTTAATTTTCTCATTTGAAACCCAATATCATGTGCTCCAAGATGTTCAATTTCGTTGCCAGTTAAGACCAGTGTTTTTAGATTAATTAACAATTTGGCAGATTCTGATGGAACTAGCCTGTACAATTTGTTAAAGAGACACAAAGACATTAATGGAATGTTTTATTATAACAAATGATTTTTATTTAAGTCATTTATATTGTAATTCTAGCGAATTTTAAAATCGGGCAACACTTGCACATAACAATGCACTAAAAACCACTTTAAATTTGATTAAACTTGCTAAACGTTGAAGAATATTTTAACTTTCCTTAATTTGTTGTAGCTCAGATCCAGTGTTTCGAGACTCGTTGTTAAACCCCAGAATGCTAACAACTTTAGATCTGCCAAGGAATTATTTGCCAAAAGCAGACGTCTTATCTTCACGCCATAAAAATCACCTTCGTTAATCTAATATGATAATTGTTTACAATATTCAGTAATTGAAAAAAAAAAGTATTAGATCTTTTATTTCCAAAATCGCGACATTATCCAACATAAAGAAGATATTGGGGTCACAGCAATCAATCCTTGTAAGCGTTAGAAAACAATGCATTTTATCTTAAATCTAAAAGAAAAAAATAATAATTGGTGCTTTGGATAGTGAAGTTGAATAATGACGCTCAATTATGTCGATAGTGTCAATGTTAATAATAAATAAGTGCGAAAATCTTTCTTTTCGAAAATCATTATATATGGAACGAAACATTTATTTTAGCTACGTGCTATTTTTTAGTCCCATGTATTCATTAATGTTCTAAGTGTATGTCCATATTTTCAATGATCATAAAATTCATATTTTCTGTGTTGTTAAAATCAGAGAAAGTTTCTAAATAAAAAAAGTACTTGAGCTACATTTTATGCTCAGATTAATAATCCATTCAAAGTTCTTGAAAGGGAGACTTTAACTTTGGAATCTCATGAAATTTCATGTTATAGCTGTTCTATTTAGATGTACTGTTGTGAACCTCAACAATTCTATATCTTCCAGTGAAGCAGTGCCACAGCATGGTAACTGCTAAACTTCATCATATACACCAAGAATTGATCTCAAAATTGTTAACGAGTTCGTTACCGCTACTTCACTTTTGTCTGACAAATTATTTAAGCGTGAGCAATCTGCATTCCAAAGTAGGAAATTGATGCGAGCTCTTTGAAAAGAATCCGCCATGTCTCGTTTGAGAACATTTCTGAAACCAGAACTTCATGCTGTGTCTATCCAGTTTTTTTTGTTGTGTTGAAAAAAACGCAACTTGAGAATTTTTCGCGTGGCATTGTCTCTTGAAAATCAACTTTAATGTAACAATTATTTATAGTGGTTAAGAAGACCTGGATCTGTGTAATAACCACTTAGACACTTCGCATAATTCATCATTTTTGCATCAATGTTTTTTATTGAATTTGAACATGATGATTAAATAAAAAAAATCTTTTAAAAAATAGCCATAAAATGCTTGCACTATAAAAAGCATCTTGCTAACAATTGTATATGTTTCCGTCATAATCATCTAGTTATGAAATTGAACGTTAGTAAAAAACCAACCCTACCACCTCGTATGTGGGAGTCCCATTCATCCCTGTTATGCAACGGACTATAATCAAATAAATAAATAACTTATCATTATCATCATCGTCATCGTCATCACCGTCATCATGATGAAATTATTTTAAAAATAAATTAAAAATTCGAAGTTCTCAGTGTCAAACTACAAAAATAATTTTAACTAAGTTCTTTATGATTATCCATGCTTATTCGTGGCTAAAAACAATTTTTTACTTGTAGTAATAAGTATAAGTCATAACAGTACAACGCCTAAATTAATTACAACGAGTCATTTTATTCCTGGTTTCAATCTTTCTTTTCCATGTGGCTTACAATCAAAATAATAATATCACATTTTAATTCCATCTGACTTTATACTCAATTTGTTTAATTTCATTAAATATTCTACTTCCTATTACGTGTAATTAGCCGCTTTGATTTCATTAATCAATTTTGATATGACCGTTTGTTCCAATAATATATCGTATTAGCCAACAGCTTCAATAGTTTATATTTCTTTTCTTTGTTTCCTACAGACAAATAAACAAATTTTATAATAAACGTTTAATTGGTAATTCAATTGTGCTGCTAATCTTGAAAACGTACCAATTTGTGGAAAATGGCCCAAGAGGCCTCTGCTCCCCTAGCTTCGCCTCTGTGTCTTGTGCTACCGTCAGGTTGCACCATATTCTACACTAATTTAAGTGCTAATGACTCGGGTATATTAAATAAGCGTAACTCACATAACATTAATTGTTGCTAAAAAATTTAGGCTTGAAAATATGATAGCGCTATTTTGCCCATAACGAAAAAAAATTTAGAAGGATTGTAAAACTGTTAACCATAACAGTTTAATTTAATTACTACCAAAACTATTTTGATGTTTAATTTTCTAGATTATGTAAATCTTTACATTATTCAGGTCTGTTATGCTCAAATTCTCACACTACAGTTTAAATATATTTTATTAATCTTTCAATTCATTTCTGGCTTAAAAACATCAATTTAGAAAAATTTACATGCCCATGCTTTACATTACGATGTTCAATTGCTAGTTGTATGTAACAGAATTTAATTAGTTTAATAGAACCGCAACACAACTTTTTCTTATGAATACAGCGTCAAATATATACAACAATAATTCATTATCATATGTGTGGCTTGATAAGGATGAAAGTAAAGAAAATAAATTCAGATAAATTTCAGAAAAAGGAAGTTTGGACCAAAACAAACTTTGCAAGTAATACAAAATTAAAATCTAGTCTTTGGATGGCATTTCATGCAAGCTCTTTAAGAAAATATTTGTATTATATTGTAACACAATATATTATGTAACAGTAACAATCGCTCACTTCTTTTATATGATTTCTTTCTAGGTTAAGTGTTGTTATAAAGTCACCAATTTCTGTCCACTTTTTTGGTACACTGTGCAATCCTGCGTTCGAGCAATTGATGCTAAAATTGTTGTGAAATTTCGAACACGAACATCCTCTGTGATATTGAGATACTAAGCATTCGGTACGGTTACTAAATTTGTTTTCACTTGCATTTCCATGTTTCAGAATTTCTGTTTTTTCATGGCGAAAAAAGTTTGGATTATTGTTCCAATAATTTTCTGCTATTGATGCTGGTTTTTTTAGATTAGAATGTTTTAAATTGTGAAAAATTGTAGAGTCTTTGTTAGCTGGAAAGTCAATTAAACGATGTTGAATTTCCTTTGAATCAGTTTTCTCTGTCGAGCAACTAATGAGAGTATCAAATACAAAAATCAAAGCACCTGCATATAAAATTGTGTTAAAACGTATAAAAAAAGCTTTAATTAACTTTATTTCTTGATTCAATCATAGAGAGAGAAATAATATTGTTATTAAATATCATATTTCATAGTTCATTCAAACGCGAAAGAGATTGTTAATCTTATATCGAAAGGCAAAACGTTTCAAAATCTAAAATAACTCATTACACGTTATGTTCGATATTACGTAACATGCATACTATAATCGTATAAGGCATGGGTTCCCAACATTTTGTGCCCATGGCTCCCTTAGAGGACAAAATATGGTCCACGGCCCCCCCCCTATCAAAATTTAAAAATAAAAAATAATAAACAATAATTTACTGTCAAAAAAGAACCATACGATGTATTTTGAAAGAAAATTTTTAATGGGAAGATTATTCCTGCTTCTTGTACACAAGTACATGGAATCTGGGCTTTGATTTTGACAGGGCCACTCTAATGTCATCTTTTGCGTCAAGTTTGTTTTGCGATTTTGGTTTGTTTGTCAGCAGGGTTGAAAACCAAGCTTCAGAAAGGTAGGTTGTCACAAAAGGAATGATGAATGTCATGGCTAGAACTGGGTATGGTATCATCAAAAGCACCAAAGTCAGCCAAACTCTTGACCTGTGTGAATCCCTCTTTAGCAACTCTTTGTACCTCAAATCAATGAGATCATCTTTGGCCAAGTCCTGATCATCCACACTTTCCAAATTGGCAAACAATTGGAGCTGCAACTCTTTCGTAATAAAGTAGTCATGAAATGATGGCATCAGAGTACCTAGGTGAACCAAAATGTCGCCTTTAAGAGAAGCTCGTATGGTGCCAGCTGCATCCAGACTGGGTTGCAGAGACTTCTAATCTTGGAAAATTGGCAAAATTCCATTCGTTATTTTCCATTCTTCCGAGCCACAGAATCTCTAGAAATGAGCCTGCTTTCTCACCAGCATCAATAATAGTCATGTTAGGACCCTGAATCTTAGTGGGTGAAAATGTCAGCCAGATATGCCAGTGATAGGCTGAATTTTGGCAGACAAAATATACTTTCAAGGTCACTCTTGTTTTTCTTGTGAGAACATGAACACCTCAATCTGCAGTTCCATTAGTCGGGTGTTTTTAAATTTTTTTGCTAAAATTGACACTTTCCTAATGGAAATTATCATAAGGTTCTTTACTCGTTGCTTGCATATAAATATTATTCTCAGACTTTTTAAAAAGTTAGTTTAAAAATAATTTTGAAAATTTTTTATGCTGATTTTTCAAAAGTACTCCACGGGTCCCAAGTTAGGAACCCCTGAGATATGGGCTTCGAACAAAAAGACGTGACATCTTTGATGGGAAGTGGGCTCGAAAACGCCATCACAAGGAGAATCGAGAAAAGTATCGTCATCAGTATCAACTGAGCCAGGATCAGCGAATCAATTTCTGAGTAGTGGCCTACCAAGGGGATAGCCCGGTCGGCAAGTGCCAGTGGGCGGCATTTTGATGGGTACGTACACAATAAAAAATAGTAGATTTAACAGAGACACGTGAGGAGAGGTATGATTGTTCGCCTTTCTCACACCGTCAAATCCGCTTGATGATAATTGTGATTGGCGTAGTTGATGAAAACATAAAGGAAAAAAAGAGTTCTTAGCAGAAAGTAATTGATTTATTTATAGAAGCTCCAGGAAACGATAAAATCGATAGTTCCTTTCAACTTTTGGGCTTCATATAGAAATATCACCATGGGAATTCTGATCATAAAATTGTGATCTTGATTCAATATTGCATATACCAGAATAATTTTCAGAATATATTTTTATTGAATAAGGAAGTTATATTTTGACGCAATGAACCTTTCAGTTTCCCTGCTTATTCAATTAGAAACTGCAAAAACTGCACTTTGAGTTTTACTTTGCAACATAGTTTTCCGGTGTTTTATGTAAACTACATGTTAAATTTGAAAGTTTTTCTTATATTAGGATGTATTGTTTCTTGATATAAAATATTAAAATTGAAACCGCATATTTTATTCTTATCCACGAACAGCTTTATTGATCTGGCAGCGAATTACGACTTTGTGCATGAATGAGAGTAGAATTAAATATTCTCACATTTATTTTTTTTTATTTTTAACTTAAAAATCAGAAAAATTTAAACTAAATTAGACATTTTCTCAATTTATAAAATGAGAAATAATAATTAGTGAAGCAAAGTGCGTGGCTGCATAATCAAATATTTTAAATGAGTTTACCTTCTAATTGCTAAATGAGAATACGCAACTAACTCTTTCTGAAGAAAAAGACAAATTCTAATTGATGCCACAGCTTCAAATGTATTTTTAATTTCATTATGGAAATCCGTGAAAACAAAAGTATAGCTTTAAGCATACAACCTTGAATGCATCCCTCGAAGCATTATATTCGCTACATTCACAACAGAAAGCAAGGTCGATTCAGACCTAGAATTTTGCAAAGCGCATCAAAAATTGTGCATGATGGAAAATATTGAAATGTTGAAAATATTTTTTAACACAAATCGTACTCGATACAACAAAACCTGAAACTTGAAGCAGCTCGAACTCAAAATATGTTAAAGTTCTAATTTAAATATAACCAGGTTAGAGGATCGTCACAAATTATAGAAATTACTGACACATAATAAAAAATTATAGTCGAGTCTGTACCTTTTGTTGAAGAAACTGTATTTTACCCTACAAAACTCATCAAAGTTATTAAGTAAACTTAATGATTGTAATTTAGGGCTTTACTTTAAATGTCACCAGAAAGGACATTCAATCTAAGAATGTACTTTGAATACCACTAATCAATATTTAAAAGTTTCGTTTATGAATTCTTTAATTGTTGATAATAAGGAAGTACCGTCGTCAGGTAATGATACTGATAGTGATAGAGAAATGATAGATGGGTCTTCGAGCGTCTTTTTGACAAAAGTTAGGAGGGATCAAGACCACACCAGACAAGTTGGTGGTGGTTGAAACTACAAAAGTGGCGTGTGAAACAAAAATTGATGGCAATAATACCAGCAAACTTGCTGCAATATGAAGCCTTTGGCAAGCAGGTCTGGGCGAACTGCTTGAACAAAGAAAAAGTAAAAGGAATTGGAAAAAGTTGTAAATCGTGTAAATTCACATAAAGTTAAGTTACTGTTGGAGATTTATTGTCAACATTTTATCAGGTATTTCAGCCTGTTTCTATGATGTAGCTGTCAATGAGCCCAGACATAATTTCCTCAACTTGATCTATATCAAGATGAGAAGAGATGTTGTCTGACTGTCTTTCACAAAACCTTAAAAAGCAAGGGATTAGATATTGTTAAGGTGCGATATGTGAGTTTAAGATATTTTGTAAATTATATGAGATTTATGGGTACCCATTGCAGTTGCGTCAGGGCCTCGGAGCTGAAAGGGGAAAATGTTTAGCTAACTTGTTTTGGAAAGACACATTACGCCTACTATAAATGAAGTAGTAATAGTATAACTGATCAGTAATCTAAATGGTGCAACAGTTTTCTCAAGATTGGATTTAAACCAAGGATATAATAAACTTGAACTTGCACATGAATCACGTTACAGTACAACATTCTCCACGCATGTTGGTCTGCGTCGATACAAACGTTTCAATTTCGGTATTTCATGTGCTGCAGAGATCTTCCAGAATGCAATCATTCTGTCACTCAGTGGATTAACTGGCGCAATAAAGATCAGTGACAACATTCTTGTATACGGTAGATGTGCATGTGTAATAGAGTGAGAATGTGAAAGTAATTATACTTAAGAAAATAGTTTCCACATTATTTGGTAAAAGTCTTCCTTCACTCTCACATGGGCTGGCACTTGGTGCTTACGCCAGTAAATCGTTGACTGAGGTCAAACAACGATACTCAGACACAGAACCAGAAGCGCTCGCAGTCGCTTTGGTCTTGTGAACATTTTCATATATACATCCATGGCAAGCCAGTAAGCATTTATACTGACCACATATTATTTAGTTTCCACATTATTTGGTAAAAGTCTTCCTTCACTCTCACGTGGGCTGGTAGTTGGTGCTTACACCAGTAAATCGTTGACTGAGGTCAAACAACGATACTCAGACACAGAACCAGAAGCGCTCGCAGTCGTTTGGTCTTGTGAACATTTTCATATATACATCCATGGCAAGCCAGTGAGCATTTATACTGATCACAAGCCCTTAGTCAGTCTGTGCAAAAATCCAAAATGCAAGCGATATTGGATGATGTGAGATGATAGTCGGAGTACGTCACACCATTATGATTATGTTCAAGAGTAGGTTGTGGTATGATGACGTGAAGAGAAGATCGAGTGTGTGACCAGGGGTGTGAATATATTTTCAATGATGATGTCATTGATGAAATTGAGTCGCAGACTGACACGAATTTCGTAAAACAACGTTAGCATCCTATACTGAAATCTTTTTGGTCGTTCGGTAATATCATATGTAAATACGTTTATATTGATAATGGACTCTTGCATTGACCCTATCCAGTAAATTATGCTGTTGTCGAAAATGTCGAAAATATTGGGTTTCCCGATGTGGATAAACTAGTTCAAGAATATTTTAATCTTGGTCAGCATGCCAATTGCGGGCACCTATCAAATTGGGGTTAGAAGAGATGAATTCATATGGCTAAAATACATTTTCTGACCCTTGAAAATCTTGAAGCTGCCTCACGCTTTGTAGAAATGGCTGGAGATCAAGAGCAAGAAAGTTATTCTCATAGGCATTCTTTGATCACCCATGTTTTCAATTTCATGGGGAATCTACAACAATTGAGGAGCGAGATTTGAGGTTTCGTTGGGCATCTTCTGATATGTTGGCAGTATCTCATAACTGCCTAACGTTTTCAGGAGATTTCCGGAGATCAAGACTAGGACTCTTTGAAATACCATATTTGGAGTATCGACCGGTCATTCCAAATGGGAAATCAGATACTCATGCTATCACAGGTAGGGGACTGCTAAATTCAAGAAAAGATGGAGAGGTTCACAACTTGTTAATATTTTCAGCGAACTTTTCAGTCATCCAAATCAGCTATTACTGAGAGCAAGAGTAGAAAATGGGTAAATGTTGTTCTACTCAACTGTATCTTAAAAAGTATTTTTTGCTTCCGCCTTGTTTTAAAATAAAAAGCCGAAAATATTTGCCGACATTTTCTAGAACAATTTTCTGTTGAACAAACTGTTGTAATGTAGTAAGATTTTATATTGAAAGTAGAGTAAAGACAAGGTAGTTTATATTTTCCTGTGTAACATATAGAATCTTTCCTTTATGTTTTCCCTTCTTTTCGGGCGTATCTTATCATTGGTTTGCTATTTATCAGATATAAAAGATCAGTTCAAGTATATTGTCATGAGGGTCGTTCTACGTGAGAAGATATAACATAATCATTATGCGGTTTTAAAGTTCTTGCTTCATACTACCGGGATATGTCATAACGAGCAGAAAGAAATTGAAGTGACAAAACAAGAATCTAATATTTGGATTCCAA
The DNA here is from genome assembly GCA_021613335.1 of Whitmania pigra. NCBI lineage: Eukaryota > Metazoa > Annelida > Clitellata > Hirudinida > Haemopidae > Whitmania > Whitmania pigra. The sequence goes on along the minus strand of JAJTWR010000278.1, from coordinate 1,052,697 downwards.
ATCACAATGCGTCAATGTCAGTACAAAAACAAAATAACAGCAACTAGATACAATAATATCTGCAACAGTCGCTCACAAAACTCTTGTGCCACTTTCGCTCGTGACGCCTCACCATCACTCTGATCTTCGACAGCTGCACTGTCGTGTGTATGTGTGTGTGTGCAAAACTATTATATCTGATCTTGTTCCTAACGTTTTGCCCACACTTCCAGGTTTTCCAAAAAAGTTCCAAAAAGATTGTAGCATTCTGTAAGTAAATGGGGACTTTTTTTGGTTTTGCTACGATGAACTTTGAATACTAGCTCGATTTTTTTCAAAGACTCCACTATACCGATAATTCGGCAAATTGAATTGTAAATTTATTTCTTCAGCTATTTCAAAGTGAACGTTTGAATTTATTAAGTTTGAACCAAACTGTTCAAGTTATGAATAATCATAACAACTGTGATTTTGTCTTACAATCGTTGACTCTACGTCACATAGACCTTGCGTCATCATAACATGTTATTTTGATCGGACAAGTTTCATCTACCATTGTTTAATCGTTTGACATTTTTGAATCAATAAATCGCAGTCTTACAAATATGGTACAAAAGGGTATAGATCCTTGTGCTGGGGCAACGGTAAGAATGCAAAATTCGTTCACCTATATCGTTTTTAAATATTTAGCGAGTTGTTATTTATGCCAATAAAATAAAAGCTTTTTTTTTTATTGTCAATAATTGAAATACATTGGAGCCCATTAATCTCGACCTTTTACCAGTTGACGATTTTGCAGTGGAACCGCCAATTTACCACTTTGACGGTGGCATTTCACGTCGGTTACGTCGATTCTATTTTGACGCCAAACTCTAATACTATAGCACAAAAGAGGGCCAAATTTGTCATCATACATGTGTTATTTCGATCGCCCACTACCAATTTCCCTCATTGTTGTAGCATTTTATCATTGGTTTTTGTCAATTTTTTCATGTCATAAAACCAATTCTTCATAACAAGCAAGATTACAAGCAGTAGCTGTTTATTTTTTCGTTACTAAGATGTCTGGAGGTGTTAAGACAAAACTGAATAGTCAGTCAATAGGGTCATTTTAGCTTTTTTCACCAAAAGCAGACATTTTCAAACTGGGGGAACCGGTTAATATTTGTGAATACATGTGAAATCATGCTATTACACATAAAGTGCTCGGTCTTCGTAATAATATTTCAAGTTTAGAAAACTGAACAGAAACTTTATTGGCAACATTAAAACTTCGAAACTGAGTGACGACTGAAATAGCCCGCAAGTCAGTCAATTTAGCAATCCCTATCGAACTCGAACTTCCCGCTCTGTCCAGACTGTTTCTTTAATCTTTTTATATTCGAACATGGCGTCGTAACATAAAGACGTTTCAAGCATACGTTAATGCATATTGATTTTCTGTTGTTTCGACACTTTTTGGCTGCCGACAAAACAGTGTTCTATGTTTTTCACAAATAATAAACTGAAAAATCATTTCTACATTTTATTTTTTCTAGAGTTTAGCGCAATCTTAAATTTAACTTTAAATAAATTATTAAATTCTGGCAGTGGCCTCCAAAGCAAACCGGAATTTTAAATTTGACAAGTCAACGCGCCACGTCACTTCAAAGATCGCCGGGCCCGGCTTACATGCTCCCAGGTCTAGTCGGATATCTTGGTCATGATCCCAGAAGTGTTCACCGATTGGGACCAGCGTATACTATAAAGGTTAAAAGTATAACAACTCCGACTAAAGCCATATATTAGAATTTTCACTAAAAACATCTCATCGGCAGGGCCGCCATTGCAGAAAAGAACTTGATCATAGTCCTGGACCTATTTATCTTCCTTTTATTAAACCGTTTGGAAATGGAATTTCTATCAAAAGTCGCAAAAAAGAAAGATTGACAAATGATGGTCCTGGACCTGCCGCATATATGGTCGTACCTTTGAAAAGTTGCAATCTTGGTATTTCCATCAGACAGCGATGTAAAGACAGCTTTTCATCAAATTCGCCAGGTCTATTTTGTATTTCTTTACTGAACTTAAAACCTCTTCCAAAATTCACAGATGAGACTAAGACAAAAAAATGATCCCTATAAATTCAACAGGTTCAAATAGAAAGGTTCAAATTTCCCAAACATAGTAAACGATATGAATAAGAAGGTATGTATTGCAATGGAATATAATTCCCGTCCATGAAATAACCTATGACATTACAAAATTATTTTAATGTTATGACAAATGCATAAGATGAATTTACTATTGAAGAATATGAACAAATTTACGAATTGTCAAATAACAGTGAAATATAACTGGAGAAAAATTATTAAGCAATAACAATAAACAGAACAGGGGATAGTTCCATGGCACCGTGATTTTATAGTTATCCATACACCTTGTCACTGCGGATCTCCATAGCCTCCTCAATTTTTGCTGTTTGTTTATTCATCATTGTTCGATTCGTAGTTGGAGCCTGATAACTAATAACGCTTGTGCACTATCGCCAACTTAAAACATTCAAGATTTACAACTTCGTCTGGGTTCTTTTGTACAAATGTCTCATTTGGTTTCGTTGTCTTGATGTGCGAGGTCTCATTCGTCCGTCACACGGCAATTATTTTCCGAACTCTATCTGGACCTCGGCCAAAATTGAAATAGGAATTGAAATAGAAATTTTTTCTCGATAATGGAAATTAAAATTTGGAAATGGAATTAGGAGTAGGAATGGAAAATGCCTGAAAAAAATGAAATTAGGGTGCGAAGTAGGAATTATTTGTTAATTTAAATGGAATTAGAATGAGAAATGGAATTTATTTCTGAAGCCACTTCGATTTAACTCTGGTGAACTGTTTGTGAAAGTAAAGAAGATTCAGTTGAGGCAGTTCAGGCGTCTGGTTCTGGTAATGAATATACATCGTCACTCTCATTGCCAAATTGGACTTCATTGAAGAAGTTTAAATTTCTGACATATAATATTAGGTCTAGTCAGTGATGGGCAAAAATCGAATCAAATATCTGATTTGTCAAATCTCAAAATGTAAAATGATTTAAATCTCAACAACCAAATCTCAAATAGAATCAAAAAATTTCAAATAGAATCAAATCCCAAATACCCAAATCCCAAATCGAATGTCGTGTGTTTCAGACCGAGAAGGGACTTAACATTAACCAGACAAAGCTGAAATGCGAAGGGGAGGTAGAGAAACAGCGTTCTGATGCGACTGAGCCTTCAGGTAAAACGTCGAACGATACCGGACCGGAATCTCACCACAGTACCGAGTATGTTCGAGACCCTCCACGAGCTAGAATCAAGTTCCCTCGAGGTAATGATAGGAGTGGTTGGGACGGATTGGATGTCGTTCTCAAAAGCGATCTCAAGAAAGTAATGAAAACTTTACTGACTGCATATATGGTAAGTGTTTGGAGAGGTTCGGGGTCGTTGCTGAGAAACGACCTGTACAACCGCAAAAATCTCGACGGCAACGTGAGCTTGAGTGGTTGAAATGCGAGAAGGCACTCCGTCGTCGGTGGAAGAGTGCCAAGGAGGATGAGAAAGCAAGTATTTCAGTTGTATGGGAAGAGGAACGTGTGAGAAACCTTCGCCGTGCCGAGTGTGTTAGGCCTTTTGCCTAAACTCTCATAGAAATATGAGAGGAGGAGAGCTCATAGAAAGTTTTTTAGTGATCCTTATAGATATGGGAGAGCGTTACTCGACCCTCCGAAGTCTGGTGAGCTTTGTGTAGGTAAAGACGAACTGGAAGAGCACCTTACTAATACGTATCGTGATTCTCTTCGTCACATTCCCCTTCCTGTGAGACAAGACATCCCAGTGGTGCCTCTCCCTACCAGTGTTTTTAGCTTGACATCTCCGTCGATTGAGGACGTGAGGCGTGTTATTAGGAAAGCTAGGAACCGTTCGGCGCCGGGTCCCAATGGAATTCCCTACCTTTTGTATAAAAGATGCCCTAAGGTGCTGTATTTGCTGCACTCCCTCATCGAAAGGGCTTGGCAGTCAGGCATTGTAGATGATGTCGCAGAAGGCGTCTATATACCAAAGGAACGGGACTCCATTCGCCTAAATCAATTCAGACCTATTTCGCTGTTGAATGTAGAAGGGAAGATACTTTTCTCTGTGATTGCATCGAAACTCACTGAGTATGTTTTGTCCAATAAGTATGTTGATACGTCGATTCAGAAGGGAGGTGTTCCAGGCGTGCCTAGTTGCATAGAGCACTCCTCCATGATTTGGGAGGCTATTCAAAGAGCCAAGAGGCGCCGCCTGAGTTTGTACGTTGTGTGGCTCGACTTGGCGAATGCATACGGGTCGGTACCACACCAACTCATATGGAAAACGTTGGAGATTCATCATGTGCCGCGTCACGTAATTCAAATTATTCAGACGTATTTTGACGGGTTTATGATGAGGTTCTCCACCAAGACATACACGACTAAGTGGGTTCCTCTGGAGGTGGGTATTGCAATGGGTGCGCAATATCACCCTCCCTTTTCGTACTGGCGATGTAACTTTTGCTAAACGCAGCCGTGTCTAATGTTCCAGAGGCGCATTTAGGTCTCTATATGCCTTTGGTGAAAGCGTTTATGGATGACACCACCCTAGTAATGAATAGAAGACCGGCAGTTCAGAAAACTTTGAACAAGTTCAATGGCCTTCTTGGGTGGTGTCGAATGGCTTTTAAACCTGCGAAGTCAAGAAGTCTTGCCCTTGTTAAAAGGAAAGTGACATCTCGTTTGTTGTAGCGGGTCAACGGGTTCCTACAGTTTCCGAGGAACCGGTTAAGAGCCTAGGCCGAGTGTTTAATGATTCGCTGAACGATAGGATCCGAGAGAGTTGCACTGTCGAACAGGCTGTTGTGGGTTTGAAGGCAATTGGAGAGACACCATTGCAGGGAAGGTTTAAGGTGTGGTTGTTTCAGTTTGTGCTTCTCCCAAGGTTGCTGTGGCCATTGACGATCTATGAGATCGGTTTGCCCACGTTTGTGTTCGACGGTTTGTCGAATATGCCCTCGACAATGGTCGGTACACGTGGCGACACAATAAGGTCCTAAAGGAAGTGGTAGAAGCTAACCAAAACGGCGGTAGCTAAAGCAAATTCTCTCAAGATTGCTTTACAGCGGAAGGTATACTTCCTGCGAGAGGGCTTTTCACTACACTGTAAGAAAAATAGACTCCCTCCGAGGAGAGACATTCTTGCAGAAGCTAATGATTGGACTGTCGCAGCCGACCTGGGAGGTTTGAGATATAACGTTACGATGAAGTCGGATAGGTAGGGTTTTCACCGACAGGGACACCCGCCTGATCAACGGGTGTGTGGCCCACCCCTCGAGAACGTCAGAAGTTTGGGCCGAAACGTTTGATGACGGGGGCAATCCTCTGATGATTCCCTGTCGGTTAGCTCCGCGGTAGGAGTTTCTAAGTTCAGTTTTAATTATAATTATATTCGACGGTCAGTTGGTATGTAAATTAAGTTGAAAGAACTTAATAATAATCGAGTTCATAATAATTATGACAGGTAACATTAAACTTTTAATGAAATAATTAAGAATCTTATTACCAAATTAACAACTGGTTTAGTTCGCATTTTCAAATGTAATGTGCATGTGTATGTAACAGAGTGTGAATGTGAATTAAAATGACAAATACACCATGTATTGTCATTAACTAAAATTTTTGTAATGGTCCCACCCCCCCCCCCCCCCTATGAAAAAATATGGGGTCGACCAAATATTTCTGTATCAACAAATGGACTGCTATTTGACATGATGCCAAGATTTTTAGAAATGTGAGGGCAATATAATGAATACGAACTGTTTAATTTATCGACGACAGTAATGCCGAAAAATATGGCAAATATGTTTAATGTTTAAATAAGATGAGCGGATTGTTATAAAATTTATTTTAGATCAAAACAAAGTGAAATTTGTCTTATCGATATTTATCAACAGCTCAAAATCAAATGTTCACATTTGTTGACAATAATTAAATCATACGCGAATAATATTTTATTTAAGAAATTATACTTTATTTTAAAACATAGTTATTGAATAATAATTACATAATAATTACATAATTAATAATTAAACAATTTAAATAATTATTTAGGACCAGCAGCCTATAATCTTCCATCTATGATTGGCTGCCATAAGCCACCAACTAAGCTCGCAGCACCATGTTATAGCATTATCGGCAAACCAAAGGTTCTTGGAAGAACATCGGTATGAAACTTAATAAATGAGTGTGATGATCGTTTTAATTAAAGATTTGGATGGTGAAATTACTTTATATGGCAGACATTGCAATCAAGTCGAATATATCCGGGAAAAGGAGAAAACTGCCAAATACAATTCATATTTTTCTAAAAATATAAAAACTAAAAATAAAAACCGCTGGTGACATTGTTGTCAGTGTTTTTCCGATTTAAAATCCAGAAATAATTTTGAAGCATGCAGTAACTTAGCTTCCTTTCTAACTGTCAAACAAGAAGCTCATCGACAACCAGACAACCCTATTGGTCGTTGGATCCATCGTCGCAGCACCTCCACCTGGCGCGAGCAAAGAACAACCTCATCATAGGGCTTCTGGACAAATTTCCGTCACTGGGTAGATCATCCGATTTCAAAGACAACATCATTCTTTAGTGATAGCAGCACATTGTCACAGATGGTCTTCTCAAAGCCACGACGACTTCATCTCTACAAATTCAAGATCGCCAAGGCTGAGTTCGAGCACATGCTTTAGTTGGGAATCATCCGCCCCTTTACAATGGTTGTAACCCCTACCCATGGTTCCAAAATCTTCAGGTGACTGGAGAACATGCGAAAATTAGAGCACTGTTTGTCCTATTCCGCATCTACATGACTTCACCAACGGTCTGATCAAGGCATAGGTCTTCTCAAGAATCGATCTCGTCAGAACCTACCATAAAGACTGGACTGCGTTCCTGAATCCGAAATGTAGAAGGATGAATTCGTACAGACCGAACGGTCTTGGTAATGATGGCGGTCTTGGGTATGTCCTTCTCCGCGATGGGGACGTGGTCGTCAGAGACCTGACGAGATCAATTCTTGAGAAGACCTCAAATTCACGCTTGTCCATGTTCACCGTGAGATAAATATGGCGAATCTCTTCAACACTTGCTCCAAGTGTCCGAGATGTTTCTCCATTGACGAACTGGCAATTAGAACGTCGTTGATATAGGCAAATGCAAAATCTAGGCCCGAAGTATCTTTTCAGCGCTTCACTTCTACACATTCCTGGGGCACTATGTGAGCTCAGGCGGCATACAACCACTTCCGGACAATGTCAAGGCCATCACAGAATACAAGCAACCGAAGACTCGTACGCAACTCCGAAGGTTTGTGGGTCTGGTTCTACAGGGGGTTCATCCCACACTGCGCCAACGTGCTCGCTCCTTTGCCGGCATTGTTCAATAAGCAGAACACAAGAAGCAAGTCAGCAATATCTATGAACACGGTCAAGTTGCAAGCATTCCAGCAAGTCCATGAAGCTGGTCCGCCACCCGCCTTGCGTTCTTGGGAAAGGACAGACACCTGCGACTCTCCACAGACGCTTGCGACGATGCAGCTGGAGCGGTCTTGGAACAAGTGCAAGAAACCATCACCACAGATCGAGCACTCATCGCTCAGAACGCCATAAACACCTGAACGGATCTCCTGCGCATGATTCTGAACATCGCCCTACTTACATCATCGTATACTCAAGGAGTGAAGTGCAGGACACTAAACTTTGTCCAACAACTTCTCTAGGCTCCAAGCATACAGGACAACGAAAATGACTCAGCGCGTAGCAAAGGAGTCCTTTGTTTCAAGGACTAGCGAAAGTCTATTTAAGGAGCCAGAAGGATTCGTTCATCCGTTGAGTGCGCCCGCATGGCCTAAAGCGCCTCTCACGATTGTCTCCGAGCCACTACGTAGACTAACACGACAGGACACACCATGGCAGTGGACCAATGAGCAAGAATCTGCACTCGCACAACTCAAACAGAAACTATGCAATGCTCCAGTAATGTCGTATTTTGACTCTGACAAGCAAACAGAAATACACACTGATGCTAGTCCAGTCGGACTCGGCGCCATCTTGATTCAACGTGGAAATAACAACGAAGAACATATCATCGCTTACGCCAGTAGATCGTTGACTGATGTCGAACAACGATACTCACAGACAGAACGAGAAGCACTCACAGTCGTTTGGTCTTGTGAACATTTTCATATATACATCAATATGTGACCAATCATACTGATCACAAGCCATTAGTCAGTCTGTACAACAATCCAAAATGCAAGCCGCCAGCACGCATCGAGCGTTGGGCACTACGCCTTCAACCATATGAGACAACCATCATCTACAGACCAGGTCATGACAATCCAGCCGACTATCTATCACGACATCCAACTTTGTCAAGTGACCGATCGAGTCGTGAAGAACAAATCGCCGAAGAGTACGTCAACTACCTCGTGGGTCATGCAGTACCGAAAGCTATGACTCGCATTGAAATTGCCACTGCGACCGTCAAAGACAAGACACTGCTCGCTGTCATCGATGCGATCCGTACAAACGATTGGTCACACATCGCTAACATAAACACTAACGAGTTTGACACGTTCGCTAGAATGCGTGCTGAACTGTGTGTCAGTGGAGACAATATACTACTACGCAATAGCCGCATAGTTATTCCAGAGTCACTGAGAGAACGTGCAGTCAATCTCGCACATCAAGGACATCAAGGCATTGTCAAAACCAAAGCTTTGATTAGGGAAAAAGTCTGGTTTCCTGTGATCGACCGTTTGGTGGAAGAACGCTTCAAAGCATGCATTGCCTGCCAAATCGCCGTCGCAACCCCGCATCGTGAACCACTACAAATGACCCAACTACCGTCATCACCCTGGAGTGAATTGAGTATTGATTTTGCTCAGTTAACAACTGGTGACTACCTACTCGTGGTCATTGATGACTATTCACGATTTCCTGTGGTTGAAATTGTTCAGTCAACCGCAGCAGCCAGCGTGATACCAAAACTTGATCGCATCCTATCCGAATTTGGTTCGTGTGACATTCTGAAGTCGGATAATGGACCCCCCTTCAATGGTTTTGAATTCACCCGTTTTGCTGAATATATGGGTTTCAAGATAACTCCGCTATGGCCGCGTGCCAATGGTGAGGTCGAAGGATTTGCGAAGACAGTCAAGAAGGTTATCAAGACAGCGCAACTCGAACACAAGAATTGGCATCAAGAACTGAACATCTTTCTTCGTCAGTATCGTGCCACGCCTCACAGCACAACTGGTCGTCCTCCTGCGACAATGCTGTTTGGACGTCCCTTCAAAACAACTCTACCATCAACAGAACCATCTACAGTCACTGATACACAAGGCGATAGAAAATTTCGTGAGCGAGATGCTCTCATGAAGTCGAAGATGAAGGACTACGGTGACAACAAGTCCTATGTCAAACCTTCATCAATCAGCGTGGGTGACACGGTCATTGTGAAACAACCAATCACACACAACAGATCACTCACACCGTACATGCCAGTACCACACACAGTTACGTCAAAGAACCACTCGATGATCACTGCTACACGCAACACTGACGGACAATCAGTGACCCGCAACTCGTCACTCTTCAAAGGAATAGATAACCGCTTGTCATATGCAAAATTCAAGGAACCATCCGAAGACGTGGTGGAACACTGATGTCACATCCAGTGATGTCATGCCGCAAACTGCTCCGGAAGGCGAGTACAGCACACAGCAAGATCAGAACGTTGTACGCCGCTCCAAGCGTGAACATAAACTGCCTGCCCGCTTTGCAGACTACGTTGTGAACTAATATTTGACTAGGTTTTCCAAAAAGGGGAGGGATGTAATGTTGTACCGATACAGAGGTTGACAGACAGGAACGATAGGGGATCTTTGTTTATATGGCGGCGTTGAAGTGCGAAAATAAAAAAGGAACGGTTGTTGGTTTTCCTTGCTATCAATGACATAGAACAGTGTGTCTGACTTTCTGTCTTTATATCTAACCACAGCACGAAAAGTCCCTAGCACCTTGAGAGGGCTTTGCGAACAGTATGCAAATACTTGTTTGTAGTTGCTGTGCAGCTGAGGTACAGGTTTAATTTTAGAAAAATCGAGTTGGCTCATGATGCTTACACTTGCTCCTGAGTCTGCGATGACATCGATTGTAGTGTTGTTTACATTCACTAAGAAGTGTGGTAGATTTCTTTTGGTATCCAATCGATTTGAATGAACGCTCAGTGCATACACATAACGACTCTGCTCAGATGAATGTTCACTGTTGTCAGATGAACTTCCGTTGCTGTCGGCATTGACACGGCGAACACGATGGTATTTGCCATGACGGGTTTTCGGCAGTCGGCTTTGCGGTCTATCATGTGATATGCTGTCGCGATGTCGTTGATGTGGCGGCTGTTGTGATGCACCATCTTTCGAACGACACTGTGACGCAAAATGATTTGGCTTCTTGCACGAATTGCAGTACTTGCCATGCGCCGGACACGATGTCTTTCCACCCTCGTGTGGCCATGTGCCACCACAGTTGTGACACTTCATGTCAGCTGTTTTCTTGGAATTGTTGCAAATCTGCTTATTGCGATTCAGACTCAGTTTGTTAACATGCTTATTCTCCATACTCTTTGCTTGGATATCGGAGAGTTCTAAACTACGACCAACATCTATGAGTTTAGTGAGAGTCATGTCAGGTTCGCATAAGGCTTTACGGCGTAGTGTACTTGATAAACAACCTTGGATGATTTGAGATTTTATCTCACGATCAACATTGTCGAAAGAGCATGAGGTTGCCAGTTGTTTCAAACGGGTGTAGTAGGCTGTTAGTGGTTCATCTGTTTGTTGTTTAGATTGTCGAAACGTGTAGATCTGGTATTCGATGTTTTGCTTTGGTGTGAAAAACTTGTTGAGAGCAGTGACAGCCTTTTCGAACGGATCCTCTCCCTCTGCAGCTTCGGCATCTGGAAGAGTATCAAGGATGTCGTTGACTTCCTCACCCGCGTAGTGGAGTAAGAGAGCTCTTTGACGTTTGCGATCAACAATATTTACGGCCACCATCAGGTTGCGAAAGCGAGAAACCCATTTTGTCCATCGAACTCCTGCTGAGTCGTCTGAATCGATTACAAACGACGGAAACGTTGGTAGTGCTTCAGCCATGGATTAGATAATGGTGTTATCGATAGTAGCTTTCGATGACTTCGATAACGCTCGGAGGCCAGACAACAGCGTCTATCCGAAATGAACAAATTTCCGATTTTTGTCGATAAAAATTGGTGCAAACTATTTGCGAAGGTCCGTTTCGAAATTCTCGTCGCCAATGTGATGTTCTATCGTTCCTGTCTGTCAACCTCTGTATCGGTACAACATTACAACGATCGCAGCACGGGGTTCAAACCGTCCTACTCATCTAGATATGCAACGGACGTTAATAAAACATTACATTATCGTTCATCCGTTCGTTTAAGTCCAAATCATCTCAGTTATGCAACAGACAATAACCAAATAAATAAATAACTCTCGGATGTTCGCCTGTCATCGTTCGCCTTCAGTGGTCTCCTACCTCGCTTGATTCTCTTCTCGCTGATCTTTTCTCAGGACTCGTTTGGTCGATTCCTTGATTTCTTTGTGTTCCTTGATTTTCTATTTTGTTTAAGTTAAGACGCAACACCACGTCCAGTGCATGCCCCCCGCCTAAGTGGTCTAGCTCTATCTGATCTATAATCTTACCTCGTCAAATAACGGGTGTAGATAGTCGTGAGAAATTATACTAAATAAATCAATTGTTTACCTCATTTTAAATTGTCGCGCGTTTAAAAATTCCAGGGTCCTGGACCGGGGGCATATACCATAGTGACTGATTGTTGTTACAAGCCATGTCCCCCAAAATATTCCATCTCGCCGAGAGTATACCCTCCTGAACCAGGATGCATAACACCTGGACCCGGTGCTTACTGTCCAGAAAAAGTGAAATTAACTAATATATTAAAACAAATTTTACTATTTCTAGCTTTTTGTTATAAATCCAAAGGTTCGCTATTTAAAGGAGTCCCCACATTATTCATTCGGTATAAAATGGAGTGAAAATGCCAACAGAGAAAACCTTGAGAAAGAACCCTTAGAAGTAGAGGATAAATGCCCTGTGACATGTTGATTTCCAACAACTCCAATTGGTTTTTCTTCCAATACATTACACTTTTTTGTAGTTGCTCAGATGTTATCTGTTTACCTAAGAAACAGGCATCTTTCGATTAATTTTAGATTAGATTTCAGGCATTTAGGTTCGCCCAGTTTACCATATAAATGAAGGCGCTGAAGGTCTTAATAATACCAAATGTCTCCAAATCTCAAAACATTAATTTGACATCTTTCATTCATAGAAAGAAAAAATATTTGTAGACTAAGTTTAACAGACAGAAATAAAGAAAAGAAGAGCCTTGTTCAATTTCTCAATATAGGCCGGAGTTAAATTGAATTTGAGAAATAAAGGCAGCATGAACGTTAATGTCAATGCTTCAGGTAGTACATAAGGCAGGTCACACGTAAAATAAATTTACTTGGATGGGGCTGATTTCATTTTATTGCAACATTATCGGATTCAAGGGCCACAACCTGTATCTGGGGATAGCTTTTGTCCCAACATACCTGGAACCAGAATGTCAGCGAGACGGCTGATGTTTCAAACCCGCTTCAGTCAGTCCGATTGCCATAAGCAGAGCTCAACGACTTATTCGTGGCACTTGCTAAATATGAGCCAGCTGATCTTCAGCTGTGCGAAGCTCAGTCTATAAAGCTATGTAAACGGATCCATAAAATGGTTAAATTGTGTTAAGCCCAAATCATCATGGTTATGCAGCGCACTTTAATCGAATAAATAAATAAATAGTTAAACTGTGTTGTGCGCCCACACGGCTTAACAGTTAAGGCTGCTCCCCTCATGATGGCAGCGCAGATTCAAACCCCTCTGTGGGAGCAAGGGTTGTGCTCAAGGGTTGATCCTAATCATCTCGTTATGAAACGGACGTTAATAAAGAACCAACCGTTAAACTGTGTTGAACCAAATTAGAAACTGGAGAATGCATTTTAAAAGCACCAAAAACAAAAAAAAACATCTATGACAAAATATTCATTTATGCTTCCAATGTTAAAGGGCAAAAAAATCAGACTGCTAGTAATATCTCTGCAGCAATGTTTAATTAATGAATTTCTGTTATAATAAGATAACTTATGGTTCAGAGAATCCGAAGAAAAAAAGTAACATATATTGCTATTCTATATAATATAATCTATTAATCCTGACAAGAAATGTCATGAAACAGGTGAGACATAGATTCTTGATTCTGAATCCTCCTGATCGCTTCAGACAACATGCTGCTTATATCAACAGTCTTTATTTTGCGACATTGCATTTTCTGGACTTCATGAGGTACTGTATTTGTTACCACAACCTAGATAATTATAAAATGAATTAGATTAATGTCATTTATCATTGATGGATCACTTCCACAATTAGAAATAACAACCCTCAAAAGATATTAATGTGCTACCCAGAAAAAAATCTTTAGGATTTAATGAATCTTCAAGACATTAATAAGAACCCCAGAACTGATGGCAATATTTTGATAACTGATGGCAATATTTTCAAAAATGTCAGGTTATGGAGGTAATTGGTTGACATTTTACAACTTTTGTCATTAGAGAATATTTATAATTGGGGATGCCAATGATTAAAATTATCTTGTTCAATTAAACAAATTTATTTTTAATTGATTAAATTCAGTTAGTTACAACTAATTTTAGCTTATCTGGACATGCCATAAATAATACCATGTTGTTGGGGTTTTGAAAATAGTTCCCAAGCTTTCACTTTTTGAAACAATCTCCTACATATAATATAAATATAAAAATAAATATAGTAACCTCATCAATAACAGAATCCTCTAGCAATCTGGGAGCTTCAGCAGATAGAAGGCCATGTGTTGCCAACACATAAATTTTATAAGCTCCTCTATCTTGCAAGATCTGAGCAGCACTAACAAACGCTTCCACATCATCAATCATGTCATCCTGTTCCATTTTTAACACAAAATTATAAAATAAATGAATTTATCTCTGATTTATGTAAAATGTAGACATGGGAATAGATACTGGGCTTAGGGTATGGTTGCAGAAAATATCAAGAAATATTGAACTACTGTGAACAAAGAAAACAAAAATTTCCTCAATTACAATCTGATATAATGTAAGTGAAAACCATAGAAAACAATAGATAGGCTAAATACAGAAACTAGCGCCACATTCCAAAGGACACAAAGTAGGCATGGCTGAGTAGGTGGCAGTATTTTCTTAATGTCCTTATCATAATTAGATAAATTGGAAAAAATGGTTAATGAAGTGGCGATGGTATTTTAGCAATCTCTTCTGAATAATGAAAATCTTATAATAGGGCTGTCCTAGCATGGTTTCTTATAAGGACACTTGAAATGTAGGACCGTTGTTCCAAAACAAAGTAGGCTCAATAATAATACAAAGCAAATATCAATGATTCATATGAGCAAGGAATTCAAGTAGAAGTGCTTGAAAACTCAAGTATTGCTTTAGTAAAGGTACCTAGTACACCATTGTCTACACAATTGTTTAAAAGTAGTATCTAATGATAAACAGGCTAACCACAACTATTGCAATATGACCACTGACATCACCAACAACAGAAATAGGTGGTTTTTCCTTCTTGTGCATAGCTAAACAGATGTAATAGAAGCTTTAAAGATTAATAGATAAAAAATGTGTTAACCAGGAACACAACAAACTATTTCTAAATTATTCTCAGCCTTAAATTAAGCTCCTTGTAATAAATTAACCAGAAACTTATCATCTAAAGACCTCATAAAAACAACCTGGGAGAAGTTCAAGACCAGTGGAAACACTTAGATTTCTTTTCCTTTGGACAATGGGTGGTGAATTACGACCATCTATAGAATCTGAGTCAGCTACTTTTTCTTCTCCATGGATGACTGCGATGTTCAAATGAAGACGCTCTGCATAAGAGGATGCCCTTTTAACACCACCTGGATTCCTGGCCACTATAACAGCATTCCTATAATCTGGAATCTGTTACAAATAAAACAGGCATAAAATATGCAAGGAGAAACTGACCAAAATTTCAAAATCTGACAAAAACTAAAAACTAATAAAATAACTGACAAAAGACCACCAGTCTTCACACACATACACAAGATTGGAAAAATGAATGGATTTATTAAACTCAGATAAATACTGGTTCAAGTTTAATGACAAATGAAGTAAAACACTAAATAAACTGCAAAAATCAATAAATAGCACTAGTATGCTTAAATTTTATTTATTAATTTGATTTCATTTCAAGATCGTAAGTACAGTGCTAGAAAAATATGTTACGATAGTCCCCATTTTTTGTAGTAACTTAAGTTTAAATTATCTTACGAAGCTCAAATTTAGAAGAACTGTATAATATCCTTAAAGAATATAACTCGTATATTTTTTTCACTTTGATCAAGAATTAAGTGCAAATCCCTCAAAAATTCATTTTTTTGCATAGAAATATTGTTCCGACAGGTTACAAAAAAACTCATGAATTTCAGTACCTTGGCAAAAATTTTTAATTTAAAACTAAATGAAATAATGTTTCAACAGGATGTCATTCCTCCTTTCTTAGAAATAACATCTATGCACCTATTCTTCATGGAGAAAATCAGTGTTTTGATGACCTTTTCATCCAAATTTCTCCAAGCACTCCAAATCGCTTCTTTCAATTCATTTTCTGTGTTATATTGCTGTCCATTGCCATAAACTGATCTTGAAAGAAGGCCCCAGACATTTTCAATCGGATTCAAGTCGGGTGAACATGCATGTTGGACTCCTGGAAAAATGCTCTGGTTGCCTTGGAAACATGAATAGGAGCATTATCTTGCTGAAATTTATGTTGTTTTGCTTCAGCAAAAGGAAGGAGATGATCCTTGAGCATTTTGATGTATTTCTGAGAGTCCTGCCTCCCTTTCAAAATCACCAGTTCAGTCATCCCAAATTCTGAAATTCCTCCCCAGACCATCACAGAACCTCCTCCGTGTTTTCTGCTAAAAAACATCTTTTTCTTTTCTAAGATCATGCTAGTAGTATTTATAATATGGGCCATATCAAGGTTGAATTTTTTTTCATCTGTGAAAATTATGCGTTCCAATCTTTCGTTGTAGCTGACCATCTCTTTGGACCAGAGGAGGGCGTTTTTTCTTGTGATGGACTTTCAATTAAGATAATTGCAGATTGTCCTAACATGGACATCCAAGTCCAGCCTATCTTTTAGTTGTTTACACTAATATTCCCCTTGTGAAGCCTCCCTGATGAGACGTCTCCAAATCTGATTCTAGAGTTTTTTTCGGTCTTCCGCCCTTGTACTTCCTCCCATATGAGTCTGGATCATCCAAAAAACATTTGATGACAGCTCTTGACCTATTCAACTCATTTTCAATCTTTCTTATTGAGTAGTTTGCCTTCCTAAAGGCCTTAACTTGTCCTCTTTCTCCTTCTGTCAAACCTGCTTTCTTCCCCATGATGAAATGAATATAAAAGTGAGTTTTAAATTTCACACGCCCTTATGTAGCCTTCTTAATGACAATTTAATGTTTGATCTTTCCAATAAGCCCTTGAAATTGATGAAACGAGCCCAAAACGGAAACTGTCGTAATAATATTCCCAGGCCAAAAATGAAAGGAAATTTTGCACGATGTTTACAAATGGTGCTTTATATAATTGCTGAAAATTTCAGCAAGATATGTTAATTTGTAAGGAAATTATCCATAAAAAGTGGGTATGTTGTAACAGTATTTCTAGCACTGTATAATTGCGGACTTTGTAGCAATTTATAATTGCTCATAAATGTATCTCCAGCTGACTTGCAACAGAAAGATTTTCATGAAGATATCTTAAAACTTAATGGTGAACAAATGAAATATTTGCAGGACACCTATGAGTGATGTTATTAGCTCTCTTGAACAGTTCATCAGTCTCAATGTCTCATCATTTTATTAAACTGAAACTAATTAATCCCTGTAGTGTGTGGAACTCTTCCAATTGATATACTTTTTTTACTTCTAGCTATATATAAGTGCCCGACCGATAACCATATCGGTATCGTATCGGTACTGATATGCGCAGCATCGATATCAACAATCTTTTATTTGCCGATCTTTTGTGTGCCAATACCGATATTTAGGGTTAGGTTAGATAAAAAAATAACTGTTAAAAATATAGAAACTTGTTACAAATTACTTGCGTTCCATTTCCGCATCCTCAGATGTTTGATTGTTTTGTGAGTATTTCAGTTATAATTACAGTGAATAATTGCTACTGACCATTCAAAAATGAGATGTGTTGATTGTGGGAAGCTGGTATCACATGGAGGTTTGTAAGCCTCAACTTTTAATACCTCCAACCTCATCATTTACATCGCCATCACCCCATTTCCTTAAAGAACGTGGAGTAGACTAAAGTAGAGAAAAAAGCTGCTGGCATCCCCACCACAGTGACACCATCAGGAGCAAGTTCAAAGCAGCCTAATAATGACCAAGCATTTGATAAAGCAAAATTTTTAGACTTAAAAAATCCTTTGAGAAGTGTGTGAAGCCGCAAAAGCAGCAGTCTCCAAAGCAAACTCGTGTACGATCGCAAATCAACGAAAGATTTACTTCTTGCATGAAGGCTTCGCGCACCTCTGCAAAAAGAGATGTCAAACCCCCAGGCAAGACATTTTTGCAGAGGCAAACGACTTGACCATTGCAGCCGACTTAGAAAGGATGAGGCACTACCCCCAGGTGATGATAGAAAGTGGCAAGAGGCCGGATCCGGTGCTCATATCGCCATCGACGGATGCCATCATTCTAGTAGAGCTGACAGTTTCGTGGGAGCATGCTACAATACCGCAATGCGCTCAAAACAGATAAGTGTGCAGATCTAACGATGGACCTGGAAGCAAGAGGATATGTTACAGACCTCTTCCCCATCGAGATTGGCGCAAGAGGCGTGGTCGGCAAGTTGACTTACACTTTCCTCACCAAGATTGGATTGTCAAGCCGGGAGAGAACAAAGGCTATGACAAGGATGTCTGAGGCTGCTGAAGAGGCTTCATTCTGGATCTGGCACATTAGGAACCAGAAGAAATCTTAAAAGGCAGCTACAGGAAACCGGGGAAAGCTGTCAGTCTCCGGTATGAATGATCCACTGAACGACAGGGCCAAACCATTGGCCGAGAGACACTGTGCTGTCGGGAGAAATGGGCTGACTGCACATTCACAAAGCAACATGAACTGAGGTCCAACTGAGTTCCGAAAATTTCTAACTCCGTCTGCCACTACAAAGAAATCATAAGGCCCAGTTTGCATATATTAAGACGGTGTGAAGAAGCTACTGAAAGCTTTCATGACCGCTGCAGGCAAACTGGGGTGGAGGAGATTGACATAACAAGACCAATGAGAGCCCCGTGTAGTCGAAGTTTGCAGGTGATATACAAATAGCATGCGACATGAAGAAGCCATTGAGAGCTTTCGCAGTCACTCCAGTCCAGGCAGCAGTGACTGGCATAACAAGGCAAAGGAGTGCCTCTCATAGCCGGCAGTAAGAGTTGGGTCCAGCAAGACAAAACTGACAGGGACATCCGGCTGATCACCGGATGCGGCCTGCCCCTGAAAAAGTAAGGAGACTCAAAGGGCCGTAACGTTTGAAGAAACTCCTCTGAGATCCTTGTCGGAGCTCCAAGGCGGAGCAATAAGTAACTATTTACTTTATTATTATGAATATATTTTTTACTCAAAATCAATAGTTGGTGTTGAAAGACAGATTTCAGCCTCACTAAGGCAATACCAGTACACTAGTGTGCTACTAAAAACTCATAACTTCCAAATTTCTGCTCTGGAAAAATTTCTTCATCAACTTGGAAGCATGGATCGTGGCACTATCTTGCTGGAAATCAAAATTTACTTCATAATAAATATCTCCAAAAGCCAGGAGATGATCTTCTAAAACTTTGATGTAATCCACTGAAGACTGTCTCCAGTGATATTCCAGTTTCACAATTTTGAGAGATTACAATTTTAATATAGTTTTTTTAAACTTTTCAGTTTTGGTTTCTATACAGTTTTGCAAATTTTCATCTTTTTAGTTTCTAGCTTGTGTTCACGTCATCATTGCAGTTTTTATAAAGTTTCAGTTTCAGAACTATATAGCAAAAATTTTTCAAATTTTATTATAATTCAGTTTTTGCTTCACTCTCATTTCCTGTGATCTTGACATTCTGTTTCGGTGACCTTCACACAACATACCACAAACAGAAAATATTCTCTCAACATAAGCTTGTGAGGCTGGTGATGCCAGAATGTTGATAGCAATTTCTTCCAGCTATATGTGGCCTGCTTCTCAATCCAGCATTGAAGCATGGTCTTATTTGATTGCTGTTTGAAATCCAACAAGTAGCAGTCAAGTGCTGATTGCAATTACAGGAACAAAGTCTTTGCTGAGCTTCCTGACTCTACTAAAGCAGATAGACCATTGAACTTTTTAAGAGCAGGTCCTGTTGGAATTTCACTTGTTTTGTTTGTGTTGTTCTTCCTGAGCAAAACCTTTAAAAAATGTTAAGTTCCATTTAGCCTATATTAAAGGTGTCATTATTATGAATCATCTTACCTGTGCAACGATGAATGACTTGACTCAAACAAATCTTTCATATCTGTAGGATCCAGAAGGCAGCAGGTAGAGGATTAAACTTCATACTTTGTGGCTGCAGAATATATTCGAATCTCTGCAGCAATTCTTTTAGCATGCCTTGGCTCACTTCTGGCAGCTATGAGAATTGCTGGAGGTGGTATTTTAGTTCCAACAGAGCTGGAAGCATGTAGGAGAGACTTTGCTTGTCACTCTGAAGCACTCACAGAATGGCTCCAAAAGGAGCATCCAGTCCATCAGCTCCTCTCACTCAGCCACTAGAAGGGAATCTACCTTCAGAGTCTCCAATTCTTGATTTATGCTAATCAAGTCTCAGTCTGCTCATCAACAATTAGCTTCTTCCAGTAATGTCTAAGAGCCTCTGAACTGCCACACTAGATCTCCTTACATGTCCAACCAAAGTCCTTACCTTGTTGAGAAGGGTACATAAGCAAATTGATTTTTTAACTACCAGCTGCAGTGTGTGTGTCATGCAGGGCATAAGTCTGAAGACGACAGGAGACTCTTCACTATCACTGTCATCATATTCTTCATCACTTTCATTTTCTGCAGTTGCTTCATCACTGGTTGTGCCATTTTCAGCATCCAAAACTGCCTCCCCATGAATGGACCTAGCAGCCTTTACTATATTTGCTCCATTGTCTGTAATTAGCATTAGCACCTTACTGATTGCCAGGCCCCATTGACTAAGTGTATCTGTTACAGCTTCCTTCAGCATATCACCAAAGTGAGGGTGCTTGATATAGAGGACCACATGCCTGTAGATCGTAGCAGTGGGACCATAAATACAAGATGAAATCCCGAGGTATGATGAGGAAAAGCTTTTCTTATTCCACTCATCAAGACAAACAGTGACACAGAGAGCTTTTGCATTTATGTCCAGAAAATTGCTTTATTATACTAGCCATTTTTTAACACAGATAGTATAAAAAAGGGAAGTAATGATGTGTGATTTGAAGAAAGTGTGTTTGCATAGACATTAAATTTTTGTAAAATTATTGAAAATTTTAAAAACTATAGAAATTGAAGCAAAATCTTTCAAGTTTCTATAAAGTTTTTTAGCTATCATTTTTATTTCTATATAGTTTAAGTTTTAGCAATTTGAATCATTTCTACACCAGTTTTATAGTGATCATTCTAGTTTCAAGTTTTAGTTTCAGTTATAGGAATAACACTGCCTCCCATCCAGAAAGGCCAATTCAGTCAATCCTTCACTAAAAATCCCTCCCAAAATCGCCGATCCTGCTCCATGATTTTGACTTAAAACATGTTTCTTTTTCTAATTTGAGGTCATGCCAGTATAAGTGATAACCATCAGATCCATCCAATTACATGGATATATGCACATAATATATATATATTATTGCACAATAAAAACAATATATATATATATATATATATATTATAATATATATATCTAAAAGTATATATATATATTATAATTATAATATATATATATAATAATATATTATAATATATATACTATAACATACATACATACATATAAACATAAAAACGCAAATGAGTGTTTGATGCAATACATGCGTGTGGGCAGTGAATTTCTAACTGACGGCGGCCTCTTCAAAGAAATTATAACGCTCAGTTTGCATTGTATGGGATTGATGAGCAACGTTCACCATGAGTCTCATCGATAACCATATAACATGCGGTGTGTTACGATGAAGTCAGATAGGTAGGGTTTTCACTGACAGGGATGCTGCCTGATCAACAGGTGTGGCCCACCCCTTGAGAATATTTTGATTCCCTGTTGGTTAGCTCTGCAGTAGGAGTTTTTAAGTTCATAGAAAAATTTGAAGTCATGTAACTGTTAGATATTTTTTTAGATTGGTGCTGGATAACAGGTTTTAAATCTACTTTTGGCTGTGAAGCTGATGATATCTGGGTGGAGAAAGTGTGCATTAAGCATTTCAATTGTTTGTGTAAATCTGTCACCTGAACCATTGTTTTTTTCATAATACCCTGAAGATGGCCTTAGAGATGTTCTTGAATATTTAAATAAAAATCTTAGGTATGTTATTGAAACTTATTGAAAAATAATTAGTGATGATATTTGTTAATGCACAATGATACTATATATGACAAATAAACATGATGAAATTTAAACATGCTATACATTTTTTAGATAACCATATAAATGTGTGATTATAAGACACAGGATTTATGCAGGCAGATTGCAGGTAAACCATTCACCAGTTTCATTGCATGAAAAACTATGTTAAAGAATTATTTCAACGACTATAACTCACTGATTCTTTTATATACTGTATTAGAAAGTTTGATGCTCTCAAATTGTCCACAGGACAATTAAAGAATCCTTGACTCTCTTTCTGATGGAGATCCATGGTTATTATATGAGTAAAACCTTGCACAATAAAAACAAACACTTTAATTCTATTAACCTACTGATTAAATTTGTTACTACTTATAAAAATAAATCATTACAATTAATAATTATATCTAGCGTTATCACTAAGATAATTCCTTGTAGTTGTTTATTAAAAACTATTCAAATCTTTAATTACATCAATACAATACATTAGTATCAAATGGCTAATTACTTTTATACTTAAAAATTAGATTCATCTATTTTTATAAAAATATTTTAAAATAAAATTTAAATTACTTTTATGCTTTAAAAATAGATGAATCTAATTTTTATATATACGTCAATTCACTATGAAGACTATGGAAGTCAAGGATTTCATAAGAAATGTCTTCATTTATGCATTATATCATATATTTAAGTCAAATTACTTTTTATTTTAATATATAGTCTGCATGCAGGCTGGCCAAATGGTTTTAAGTAATCGATTAAAAAGTGCATTTATTATGATGAGGCACTCAAAGGATAAGACTAAATTCAAATTAAAAATTCTCATGATAAAGATATTGTTGCATTTACCTGCTCTGCATATCATATCAGCCAAAAGCTTGGAAACAATGCAACCTCTTTTTCTCATAGTACTCTGCTTACTATATGGAAGGTAAGGCACCACTCCAACAATGCTTCTTGCTGAAGAAGTTTTGCATGCATATGCCAAAATAAGCATTTCCATTATGTCATTGTTGACATTTCTATATAAAAATTAAAAACAAAATTACAATACACATCACAGTTTTCATAACTTTAAGAACTTTTGCAATAAAAAAGCTTACAAAAAATGTAGACAATAAGAGTTTAGGGACATTTTATAAATATTTTTTGAGAAAAAAATAACAGGTGCAGTTATTGGCTACCATAAATTTGATAAACCCACTCAAGCAATAGATTTCAATTTATAATTTATTACTTTGTTCCTGTTTGTATAATATAGACGTCTTTCCCTCTAACCGATTCATCGATGTCAATCAAGGTCTCTGTGATAAAAAATTCTAATGCACTAGCTCTACACCTTTGCTATATAATTTCATAAGATACCTTTATTCATTGCTTGGTGTATTTTCGCTGCAGCGATCTTGAGGTTAAGTTTCCTTAATAATGACAACGCAACATTGTTACAAATGTATGCAGCGTATTATTTTGATATAAACTAACTCGGCAATTAAGTTGGCTAAATCTGGATGAGAATTTCCAGCAAATAAAACTGCTGGAGACTTCGCAGCTCTAAAATCCATACTTCCACACCACGTAATGGCCGTGCTAATCACACGACCCTCGCTATATTACTGTCAAATTAGGTCAGTAAAGGGATAATATTTATGTGGTGTTTAATTTATGTACAATTATTGCTTCATCTTTAGTTTACCTTGTTTACTCGAAAATGAGACCATGGTTTTATATTAATTTTTTTATCCAAAGACGCGATAGGGATACTTTTCGGTGGAGGTCTTACATTTTCTTGTACAATAATCGGCATATTCATTAATTTATGGTTCACAAAAAAATATTATGTTACAGGTTACATTTGGTGCATGGTTTTAATATTTTATTAATAAAAATGGCGCAGGATTAAGCCGGTGGGTGACCCTGGGCCCACTTGGACGAGAGACCCCCTTCTAATTCTCTTTATTGCACAAACCACAACACCACCTACTAGTAACCTAATATATAAATAAAACACTTTTAGTTAGGAAATACCGAACAGGGAATATTCTTCCAATGAATAAATACGAAATGAAATTAACAAAAGTTGTACTTGTAAAGTTTATTTGCATAAGGAAATTCAGTTATAATAATTTAATTTTAGATAAAAATGTATAGTATAACAAACAAGTAAATGTGGTTAAAATCAGAGAATGAATAAAGTTATAACAGTTAATTACAGTTGATTAATAATTACAGTTATAATTACAGTCTAGATATTTTTTTTCGGTTTTTCTATGGCAAAGTCGCTGATGTCCAATTCATGCGTATATTTGACTAGATGCTCATGATAGCCAAATCTACAAATCGGCACCCCGTCATAATAGCCCGGCGATAAAATAGCCCCGTCAAAACAGCACCATCAAAACATAATACTCCATTCATTTAATCAAATTTTAAATCAGTTATTGGTTAATGTCTTCAACTCATATAAATATTTTTTTTTACAAAGATATATTGACGGGGATGTTTTGACGGGGCTATTTTGTCGCTGGGCTATTTCGACGGGTCACCCTACAAATCGTTTCTGCTTCATGGATGTTCGTAAAAGCGTCGAGATAATGACGATCAGTGATATTTCCATTAATGGTAATTGAAATAGGAATTGAAATAGAAATTATTTTTTCTAGATAATGGAAATTAAAATTTGGGAATGGAATTAGGAGTAGGAATGGAAAATGCCTGAAAAAAATGAAATTAGGATGAGAAGTGGGAATTATTTTTTAATTTAAAATGGAATTAGAATGAGAAGTGGGAATTATTTTTTTAGAATGAGAAATATAAGTTATTTCTGAAGCCAATTCGATTTAACTCAAACATTTTTATATATGGTAACTGTTGTGTACAAGCAATTATGTCACCGGAATGTGCACCTCCGGTGAACTGTTTGTGAAAGCAAGGAAGATTCAGTTGAGGCAGTTCAGGCGTCTGGTTCTGGTGATGAATCTACATCGTCACTCTCATTGCCAACTCGGACTTCATTGAAGAAGTTTAAATTTTTGACATATAAGATTAGGTCTTGTATAACTGATGCGAATATTAGTTGTATCAACAAAAGGGACACTGCTTAATCAGCTCAACAAATATCTAGCTGATATAATAGAAGAAGAACATAATGACGGAATAAATTTCTGGAAAGAGTAGAATACTCGTTACAGTAAATTGTATGAGTTAGCCCAGGACTTATTCTCAGCACCAGCTTCTCAGACCTACGTGGAGCGGATATTTTCGCTCTGCGGCATCCTGACTCAGAGGCATAGCCTGGGTATTTTGCGCCCGGGGACAAACTATAGAATTGGCGCCCTTTTCTATGTCTATATATTTAATCTTACTGTATTACACTAAATTTGAAATTGAAATAAAAATCAAATTTTAATGGCACAAGGCATCCATTTAAAAGTGAAAAAACGTTCTACAAATAGTAGCGCATGCTTCACCCAATCAGTCACAGTCTATGATGATTTACATACATAGTAGTCTAATAATGTCTAAAATAGATTTATTTTTCTTGATTTAACAGTTGCAAACTGATCAATAACGTCATCAAAGTCTGTTTTCTCAAGCGTTTCTCTTTCTATACTAAGAAGAGCAAGATCACTGACTCGATCCTGTCCCATTGATGCATTAAGCCTCATTTTGGCGCCCCTGTACTTGACGCCCGGGGACATATGTACCCCTCCCCGCCCCCCTTAGCTACGCCTCTGTCCTGACTACAGGACAACGCAACCGATTGCAAAAGTCCTTGGAGATGAGAGCTTTCCTCAAACTAAACTCATTTTGACTAACTGTGGCAATAAATGTTTAATAATTGTTTGGAGATGAGAGCTTTCCTCAAACCAAACTCATTTTGACTAACTGTGGCAATAAATGTTCAATAATTGTTTTAGTTGTTTTTTACTTTAAGGATGCTTTTATAATCATTTCAACTTTCGAAAAGGCTTTATAGGAAAACTAAAATATTGAAAATGGAATTAGAATAGAAATTAAAAATTATTTGAGCAATGGTAATTAGAATCGAATGGAAATTTTTAGAACTTTGAATGGAATTAGAATAGAAATAGAAATTATTTCAGCAATGGTAATTATAATTGTATGAAAATTTTTGGAACTTTGAATGGAATTAGAATAGAAATAGAAATTATTTGTCAAATAATAATGGAATTAGAATTGTAATGGAAATTATTTTGCGAATGGAAATAACACTGATGACGACTGTACATTAACATGTGCTTGCAATTTCTTTATAAACACAATGTTCATTAATAAATAAGAATGTACATGCACGTGTTTTTAATGTTTTTTTTACACAACAGCAATTGATATTTGATATTGGTAACAATACATAAATGTTTGCTAATAACAAAAGGCATATGTAAACCAACAACAGAGATTTACCAATATCGATTCTCGACGCAAATGTTTCCAATATATTTAAAGGCAAATATCGCTCACAAAATCATCCAAAAAAGGTCCAAATGTCCATTAAAAAAAAGTTACAGTATGAAAATTCGCGAGTCGTTTTGTTCTGATACAACTTTGAAAACACGTGCACGCAGTTAATATAGTTTCTTTACAAAGTCTAAAATGTTTGTTACTTTTTTCGTTTAACAGTCTGCTTGAAAACAAATGCTTCAACATTATTGATGTTGTCAAAAACAGTTTCATCTCCTACAAAAGAATCATACCGTCGGATTTTCTGTAGCATTTCTACTATCTCACTGGCAGAGGGTTTGTTCCAAATCGCATGGAAGAACTTTGGTCTGCTTAATGCATTTGGGCTTATTGAATTTTCCTGTAATATAGAGCAGGGGTTTTTGGCTTCCTTCAGTGTTAGCAGAAACTAACACAGTAAGTCGGTCCTTCGACTTTTGTTTCCACCGTGACAAGCCTCTCCTTGAAACGCCATAGTCTTGTGTGGAATGTATGGATCTTTTCCAGATAAGCCCCGCCACTAATGATATAAGTGTGCGCGCGAAAAGTTAAGCCCCGCCACTCTAATTTCATGCACGCACCCAATTTCTGATGTCTGGACATTTGAATATTTAAATAATATTTATATAATATTTAAATAATATTATATAATATTTAATAATATTTATATAATATTTATATAATATTTAAATAATATTTATATAATATTTAAATAATATTTATATAATATTTAAATAATATTTATATAATATTTAAATAATATTTATATAATATTTAAATAATATTTATATAACATCTATATAATATTTATATAATATTTAAATATGGCACGCCATAAAAACAACTCCTTATCCACCTCTATGCCCATTTTGTGCAAATATTTTCTACGTTCGGACCTAAAACCTGAAATAAACTTTCGACTCTCGTTCACGACAAGGAGACGGCAATAGGTTTTTTGCAAAGCCACGGAGTGATCCATCAGCAACTTTTATGCAACAATGGTCACCAGATAACACGTTCAACTTTATAATCATCAAACGGTTGATCATACAGAAAACTTTGTGGATCCAACGAGTGGAGCTCACACACAAACCATCGAATCTTTGTGGCACGTCTACAAGATGCAGAATAAGCGCCAATGCGGCACACACCAATCTTGGAGGCAAAGGTACAGAAATACGGACCTTTTCATGGAAATTATTAATGACATGTTTCAATTTTAATCTCTTCAATAAAAACTAAAAGTACAAATTTCATATCCTCTGTTTTATAATTTTTTTTTGCTGGCGGGGGTTAACTTTTTGGCGGGGCTTCTCTGGAAAAGATCCGAATGTATTTCCAAAACACTCCAATTTCATCAGCATTAAAATGTTCCGACTCCAAAATGTATCCAAAATTATGCGCATTTGAGTGTTGAACCATGAATCCAGTTGCTCCTGTTGAACTGCAGCGCTCTTTACAAAATGCTTTGAAAACAATGTTGTGCCTCTTTATGAAACGATCCAGCCACCCCGACTTGCTTTAAAGTCAGGACGTCTTAGCTTGGCAGCAAGGATGTCAGCCTTCTCCATCAGCAAGGGACCGTTAACGGGAAGTTTAGTTGCTCGCGAATTTGTGAACCATTGAAGCACTGCATCGTTGACATCTTGGTGCTCAGCCATTCTACTTTTTTTTCTTGCTGGATCAAACACAGATTTCTCTTACATTTGCTTTATCAACAGCTTTCATTTTCCATCCAAAATGGTATTTGCTGGAATGCCATGCTGACGACTAAGGTCTGTTGGTTTTATTCCTTTTTCTAGCTGCAGTGTGATTTTATACTTTTTTCCCTATTGACAAAATCAGCAAGAGTGAATTGGGTTTGGAGAAATAAAGGAATCAACATAACCACCGATGAGAAAATGCTACAACAACGTGGGAATTTGACGGTTCCACTTCAAAGTCGGCGATTAGTCAAAGGGTCGAGATAACTGATGTAAAGTGACAAATTTGACCATCTTTTGTGCTTGAAATATTAGGTTTCGGTGACATAAAAGCATCGACTTAACCGATGAGAAAATGATAAGATAAAGAGGGAATTTGACGGTTCCACTTCAAAAGCGTTAACTTAATAGTCGAGATAAGTGGGTTCCACTGTATATCCCTAGAGCTATCTCAATGTTGGGTAAAGTGCCCTGCATTCATTTTCTATGATAAGTCTGTACAGGAAAAGCCCAGTGCTGCTATCTTCTGACTCGTCGTCAGTGAAAACATTGGCAAATGCTACAAACTGACGCAGTCCATCAATTGTCACGTTCTTTCCTCGAAGTCTGTAACAGGGAGTACCGCTGCCACTACCAACCCCAAGTTCTTCTCCAGAAACAAGGAATTGGAAGTCAACTTTATTTACACAATAAAAATATTCTAGTCTAAAACCCCAGTAACTGTCATACTTATTTATTTGTTTATTTGATTAAAGTCCGTTGCATGACTAGGATGGACTTGTTAGTTAGTGTTAGTTATGAAAAATTAATAATATGTAATGTGGAGTAACAAGAAACTAGGAAGTACCCATCTTTTGACGATATCTCAACTAATACCTCACGAAAATTTCTAAAATTTTAGTAATTTATGTAAGTAGTAAATTTTTGTTTTTTGGTTTCTTGATTCAGAATTTTGTTCAAAATTAAACGAATTCAAACCCCTTAAAAATAAACTGTAAAGTACTTGTTCATAATAATTGGTACTTGTAAAGTACTTGTTCATAGTCATCGGTACTTGCACTTGTATTTGATTGAATCTCGAGTACTTGTACTCATACTTGGACATTGAGTACTTGTCCCTCGTCTGATGAACCGACTCCCATACGTATCAAAATTTGAGTGTTCAGCCATGAATTCACTTGATCCGCAGTGTTCTTCTCCACGAATTGCTTTGAAGGCAAGGTTTGCCTCTTTTTTATCCAGCCACCCCAGTTCTAGTTTGGCGGCAAAGATGTCAGCCTTCTTCATCAGCAAGGAATCATTGACTAATGTCTGCCGGTTTTGTTCCTTTTTCTAGCTGGAGTATGATTTCATACCTTTTCTCAATTGACTGTCCAGTTGTCTCTTAACACCAGACATTTTTAGAACAACAACAACAACAACAAAAAACAAAAAAAATAGCTGCAGCATGTTATCTCTCAGACGAGATCAACAAGAGTGAATTGTGTTGGGTGACATAAAAGAATCGACATAACCGATGAGAAAATGCTAAGACAGTGAGGGAATTTGGCGGTTCCATTTCAAAAACGTCGACTTAGGGTTGGCGAGTTAACCGAGGTCGAAATAAGTGGGTTGAACTGTAATTACAATTAATTCTCTGAATTGGGTAAATTGTAGCAAAAAAAAACATTTAAATAGTTTTGAAGGTTAACAATAATTAATTTATGCAGTTAGAACTGTTTACTGTTTATCAATTTACTGTTAAATATGGAAAAAGCAGCATCTATTTCATCTAGATTTTGCACTTTGAATCCATTCATACTCTCCAGGTAATAGATTACACCATAAGTTCATGACATCAGGTGCTCTCGACACTTTAATCTAAATGGATTTAGATTTATTTATATTTCCTAACTTAGGAGTTACAGGTTTCGGAAGCCAGGCTTGTCACTTGCCTTCACATAACCTCGACTTAAGCAAAATCTTGTACGCAAGTCTATTTAGGCAACTGTCAGTGTGAGCGAACGCCATGTGAGCTATCGCCATTTGAGCAACAGTCTGGTTACCCATTACCGCCATATGCAGGAATATCCTGGTCTCCCCCACTTTCTTACTTTAATTTCACTTGTTATTTCATTTAAATTTGGTGTCCTAAAAACTAAGTTGTGCGAGGACATTAGTAAAATACTACCACTACGTTTAAATTTGGTACATCAATAGTTCGGGAATGAGCTTCTGAAAATGGCTGAAATTACCAAAGCTGATCGGTTAACTTCAAGTTATAATGAATCTCGCATGTTAAAAAAGGTTAATGGAAAAAATAATTAACAGAAACTATTGAATTTAATCAAGCAACGTTTAATTAAAATTTTATTCCAAATTATTTTATATTATTGTATAATATAAATCATTATAAACATGGAACAAATGCCTGTTAATTATTTTTAAAATATTTTCAAAAATGAAATAAATATTTAACATTTTAACATAATCATATATTCATTTAACAATCTATACCTTATTGTATACAAATATGTATGCTGAACGCTTGCTCTGTCATACAATTTCTGTGAAATATTGTTTTTGGTGGCAAACAACATGGCCGACAAAAATGAATTAAAGGTAGTAATTATTTTTACTCTTTTGGTTTGGAATGAGGCTGATGAATAAAATTCAGTGATTATCATAAGTATTACGTTATCTATTCTATGATTTTTAATTTCAAAAGCTTTATTGAAGATTTATTCCGAAGCCAAACTTACATTTTTGAGATTACCAAATAAACATAGCGACGTTTATGCTTCACAGAATATGGTGCTGATGTTTCGGGTTTCAGAACTTCAATTGCTTCTCGGACTAACAAGTCAGAGTCGTTGCGGTCGTAAAACGGAATTAATGCAGAGGGCTTTAAATATGTTGGACAGAGGAGTTTCTAGTCACGTCCAACATAAAATTAAGGAATTATATCAAAGGTTTGTTACTAGAGGATCAAGCACTGCCTTGAATAATCATTCTACTTCTATGATGACACCAACGCCTGCAGGTAATTACCACTTCTGCTTTCAGTTATTATAAAATATATTATAAAGTTCAGATTTTTGGTTCTACGCTCTTGTGGAGGATAGGAGATTGCTGTAATGATGTATTGCATTAGTGCAAGCACCAACCAAACTAAGTTATTGTATTGTGAAATATTTTATATAAACAGCAATGCTTCAAATTAATATCATGTTAAAATGCTTATGCATGAGGTGGCAAAACCTTTTCTATTATTAACTTGAAATTAAGATGAGCATTATTTTTAAACTCAAACATTATCAAAAGTGGAAACTGATGCTTTATTCCACTTAACTTTGATTGTAGCTTCTTTATTTCTGTTTTGATTGATAATTTTGCTGCTTTGTTTGTCCTCTTCTAACACATAAATGAAGGTTATCATTTCTAATAGTAAAATTTTAAGCAAGGCCTTGGCCTGAAAGAATACTTCAGTCTATATTTAAATAAATAATTTGATTACTTAATTCATTCAGCAAGCAGGTCTGCTAATGCTGTTCACAAAGGACTTAGTGAACTTTTAAACCAGCATAATGGTGTTCCAGCAGTGCCCTCAGCTTCGTATCCTGAAGTGAGATTTAAGCATCTCCCCTTTTATGATGTCCTAGCTGAGCTTGTGAGACCTGTCAGTTTAGGTTAGTCATATCTACATGATTATATCTCAAAGATATTCTAAAGTTGATTTTAAAGATGAGTAATTCGATGAATTTAACTTTTGTCTTTTAAGTGCTGTGTATTTTGTGTGTTAGGTGTTCCAATGTATATAAACACTGATATGTATTGTTTACTTAGTTCCCCGAAATTCCTCGCGACAACAAGAAATGAAAATTAGTTTGTGCTTCACTCAGGATCATCTAAAACAGCTGTCTGATTCCAGGTTATATAGCTTTCGCTTGATTGAAACCGGACAAATTTGAAATGTTTATTAAAATGACGCAACAGGTTTTTTAAGTTATGACTTTGCAATAACAAAATATTTCCTTTGTGGTAAATGGATTACCAGTTAAAGGCATCATATTCTCTTTTAAATATTCACTATCGTAATTATGATTTAGCTTGGGTATATCTCATATTTTATTTATGCAAATAAATTAATGTTTCAAGGGCATATTAAATGTTTTCAACCAACGTATGCAGACTTCTGACATTGCATATAATGTCATACACATTTATTGTTATCACTAATTTTCATTTTATTACTCTGCTTATTTAGAGTATTAGTTACATTTGAATAAAGTTACATATGCTTAGAAAATAAACAAAAGATGAAATATTTTCATGAATTTTATATACATGATTTATATACATGCCACTTAATTAAAAAGATGGCATTTTTCTGTGAGATCTATCAGCTAAGCATGGGAGTTTGATCTTTGGTTTTGTTTGAGTACTTACATAATCAGAAATAATTTTCTTCTGAATGTTCATCTTTAATGTGAAAATTTATACTCTTTCAGAGAAGTCTTTTCAAACAACAGAGTTGATTTCAAAGTCCAGGTTCAAATGAGATTTTGTGTGTTAGATGTTTCTTCACGTCAACCAGACTGTTTTCCAACAACCATTTGTGCAAAAGTAAATGGTGTTATTGCACCTTTGCCTGTAAGTTGAAGTGTAGGATAGGAACACATCTGCTTTTTAATAAGTGGATAAATATTGTTTACCTCAGAATCCAATTCCCACCAATAAGCCTGGTGCTGTACCAAAAAGGCCAAGCAGGCCTGTAGACATTACCCAACTTTGCAGATTTTCTACATCAATGAGCAATAGCATTACAATTGCTTGGAATGTGGAAGACAACAGAGTTAGAAAATCAAAATAAATATGATTAAATATACCAATTTATATTTTGAGAATTATTTTGCATTTTTCCAGCATTATTGTGTGGCCATTTACCTTGTGAAGAAACTTAATTCACACATTCTCTTAGATCGTTTGAAGAGCAGCTGCATTTTGAAACCAGAACACACAAAAAAACTAAGTATGCTTGTCAAAGTTTATTATACTTTCAGTTACTATGTTACTATTCTTTATCACATTGCTTGTTTTCCTGCTTATAGTTTCTGAAAAGTTGACTCTAGACAGTGATAATGACCTCGCCCTGACAAGTCTTAGAGTTTCTTTGTTATGTCCAGTACGTTATTTGAATGAACAAAACTCTTAACATTAATTTAATTAAGTAATGACTGATATTTTGCAGCTAGGAAAGATGAGAATGTCAATACCTTGCAGATCTCAAAGTTGTGACCACCTTCAATGTTTTGATGCCATCACATTTCTCCAAATGAATGAGAAAAAACCAACATGGATGTGCCCAGTGTGTGACAGACCAGCAGATTTTAATAAGCTTACAATTGATGGGTTAGCTTACTGATTGGTATTGCTTTCTTAATAATTATACTTGATATTTAGATTATTCAAGGACTATGATTATTATACATTTAACAACTGGTTAACTCGGACAAAATTAGTGAGCTCTAATTTTACTAAGGTTGTCTTGTCTCCCACAGATTCATATCAGAAATTATCAGAGATTCGAATGATTCCACAGAAATTGAACTTATGAAAGATGGGCAGTGGTTTGTTACTAGATCAGATGAATGTGATGACAAAGATGCTGATAGCCCAAAGATGGAGGACAATATGAGTCAGTTTACAATATGTTAAAGTTAACAAACCACTTTTCTGCAATAAGAATACTTTCAGGTGATTGTCCAACAACTGAAGATGTGATAGACCTCACAGGTTCTGATGATGAAGGAGACTATAATTATGAACCAGAAGATTCAAAGGAGGGATTGCAAAATCTCAAAAAGGCAATGGAGGCAGAAATTAGAGTTAATGAGCAGCATGTTAAGAATGTATCTGCCCCTGTATTGAGCTCTTCACCTGCATCACTTTCCATGCAAAATGATACATTGCAGCCAATTGCCCTCACCGTCAACAGAGCTAACTCTCCTCAATTGCCAGTCTTGGCACCACCATTGCCACCCTCTCCCCCATCCTCTAATCATAGCAGAGACAGACCTTTTCCCCCTGTTCCCCCAGAAAATCCTCTCCATATGCCACCTCCCCCTTCTTCTCCACCTCCTCCCCCCCTCCCTCAGACTCCTCCTTCTTTAAGGGATAGGGTGTCACCACCTCTTCCACCAGCAGCACATCAGCATCACCCAACACCTTCACCCTATATTCAACCATTTGATCTTTCAACAAATTCTAAACTCACTCCATCATCTGCTCCATCTTCATCCCTTTCCTCTCCTCCTTCATCAGCTCTCCCTCCTCTTCCCCACTTGCCCCCTCCATTTCCATTTAACTGTTTGCCAGGATTTTTGCCAACAGCTTTTCACCCAGCCAATCCATTTTTTGGTGCTGCTGCGAGTTATGAAGCTTGGGCACACCTTCACTCTGCCCCTGATGCTACAGCTGCTGGAATGATTGACTTTTTTTCCATGATGCATGCTGCAGCTGGCATGCCTGATTTTGCAGCTGGCCTGCCTGACTATTCAGCAGCTGCAGCGGCTGCCTTTGGGGCTATGAATCCGTTTGCAATGTCAGGACCTGCTCTCATGGACTACTTCTATAGGTCTGTACCATCCTCAGCTAGCCACATGGATGAGTCATCCTCGTCGTCACATAGAGGAACCCACCGTTGAAATTTGAGAATCAGTCATTATGAACAAGTCATCTCCTCCGAAAATTTGGATTGAACTTATTATAGGATTTTGTTTCAGTGAAATTGTACTTTGTAAATACAAACTGAGACAATACAAACTAACCTCGCTTTATGTTACCTTACTTATATGGGTTAAGACAGGGGACATAATATGTGAGAGTTCACTAATCCAGCAAGATTTGCTGCTATTTTGCAACACTGCTTTCGGTTCCTACTTATTATTTTGTTACACTGAAAACTAGGATTTCATTCCAAGATAGATTTTTGATGTTTTGTGGGAACCTTTTGTATGCCTATTTATTTCCAACCCTTATTTTGAGCAGTATAAAAACTTTATACTTTATTTGCTGTATATTTATATCCTACATCATCTGAATGGGTTTGTTCTAAAATAAAGAATCTCAACATTCAAATTTATTTTCAAAGTAGCATCTAGATTTAATTAAAATGTTTTTGGTCATGAAGAAACTGTGGGAGCATAATTGCTGCAAAGTCTTTCAAACTCATTTTCCTGAAAATGGTGGAGCATGTATATTATCAGGAAAACAACAAAAATTAGCAACTTTACTTTTGTTTGGTACTCTTTCACCATGGGATGATCCTTATGAGCTTCTTTCAATTGAGCTATGTATCTGTTTGTAACCTGCCAAAATAAAATAAAACAAAATATATCAAATTTAAATAAGCGTTCAAATAAGGTACCTCAGTTGGCTTTCCTAAATGCTGGGTGAGGACTATCAAATTGCACAGTGTCTCTGGGTTGTTGCTGTCCTGTTACATAAATAAAGTTCATTCACCTCATTAACCACATCTCACCTCAATAAGGACTAAATATCATATTTAAAAAAAAAGCATTAGTTTTATTACCTTGTCAAGTGCCTCCTGCAGCAGTGATTCGGCATCTTCAAACTTGTTTTGAGCCATGTGGCACACACTTAAACCGTTAAGGAGGAGTGGAGTTGATGAAAACTTATCTGCTAATTCTTGGTAAATGTAAAAAGCTTCTTGGTACTTTTCTCCACCCTATTAAAAATTAATATTTTACAGGCAATTTTAGCTTATTTCTATAAATAAATTTAATGAATAATCACAGCTAAGGTGTCCAAAGTCCAAACTTTAGCATGCTAAAGGTTAGCATCCAATATCAAACAATGAAAAGGTGAGAACTTACTACAGCGATGTTAACCCAAGCTGTTGCCAACTGAGTCAAAACATGGTCTTCATCGGCTTCTTGCATTCTTTTCAGTTCCTTCCTTTAAAATTTTAAACTAAACTTTTACAATCATATCGCATCATAAGTGTGGCCCCCAAAATGCACTTGATTTAGCTACATGCATAATGACTGCACAAAATATTTTAATTAACAGACTATCAAGGAAACACTTATGCAAATCTGTAAGATCTCTTAAGATCACCACTATAAGTAAGTTTAGATACTATAATGACTTGAAAATACCTGGCATAATCCCCTCTGTCTATCTTCAGCAAAACTTGAACTGAGAGAGCCATACTATAAAAAAATAATTACTAGTAATTATGTACTAAATAATCTAAACATGAAGCAATGAAAAATCAACCATTCTATTGCATCAGATTGATGAAGTAATCTCAAAGCAACATCAAAATTCTGTAAAAATAAAGCATAATATTTGTATTAAAAATTCATATGCAGTTTGCTAAACATACTCCTTCCAAGTAGAAGATGGAAGCTGCAACCAACAAAAATATGTAGTTGTTGAGGTCAAGGCTCTTTCCCATTTTTGATTCCAAATCACTTACAATGCTTGCCCTTAAAAAATTTATTACATGGTTATAAAGTTAACAAAAAACATAAATTTTTCTATTGTTCTTGAAGATACTATAACAAAGTAATTTTCAAGAACATTGGAAAGATGAACAGCTCCACAAAGCTTTAAAATGTCTTCAATCTTGGTAGCTAACATTATCCTACTACTTAAAGCAAAATCCTATCATGTCACTTAACCATAAAATCTTTTCAAAGGTTTTCTTTAGAATTATTGCACCCAGTTACCTATTTAAAACATCAAAGTTATTGTCTATCATTAATCTGCACACAATTTTTCCATCTTAAAAATTAAATTAATAATTAAATTAAAATTAAATAACCAATAATCAAGTGACATTGTAATCATAAATTACTTAGTAGACTCTTTGTACAAGAAATACAAATTGAATACAATGAATAGTAAAATCTATTACTTAAAGCAAATGACTCATTTTATAAGATCAACTGCCTTATGATGACAAGTTGAAAAAATATGGAAAAACCTCACATCCTTCTGAATGTGGGTTAGTATTCCAGGTCAACAATAAACCTTCAAAGAGACTGATGTACAAAATCACCCAAGCATATATTTCTATACGAGAGCTTGTTATAATTCAACTGAAGTCCAGATGGATATCAAGTAAGATATTCTTAAAAAACAAGCAATACAACCTTGGCTGGCCTGACAAGTCACAGGAGGTTGGGAGATGACATAAGAGATAAGACCAGATGTTATTCTGCATCATGAACTCACAGGAAGAGAAGACCAAACATAAAAATGGAACTCATAAAAGGAATCAGATTGAGTCAAGGTTTGAACTTCACTAAATTCAAACCAAGATTTTAGCTTGGGCTATGAAGCATGCAAAAGGCTTCAGAAACCTCATGTTTGGGTCTCTGATATAATACAATATAAATTAACTAATATTGTTAATAATAACTGGTTATAAGTCTTATGGAGACACAGAAGCAGAATAACTAGAGAAAACCTTTTTGTTATAAGAACACCAGTAATATGCACATCTAGTAAAGTCAATAACAATTGACTGAGCAATTGCAATAACATTTGGATAACATTTTACAACATCTGCTGTCAAATTAGAATACATCAGGCTGTACAATAAAATATAAAGCCAGTGGTCCAACAGCAACTCAGACTTGAAATTAATTGCACAAAAAGTGATTGGAGCTCAAAAATACTTCCTGATCAAAATTATTATGCTTATTTTCAGACTTTAAGCTGAATGAGACTTTCTAATGTCAAAATCACTTCATGAATTATTTACCTTTTTAAATCATCAGAACACAAATAATCTGCAAGCATCTTTAATGCCTGAAGTTCTGGAGCTGAGGACGAATTCACTTCATTTATTACAACTCCATACTTCTTTTGAGCTATGAAAGCTCTGTACATCATAATATCCCTTTGAAGTTGTAGATCATTGGGAACCTTGGAAATAAGTTGCGCAATAAAACATTGAAACAAATGGAGGTAATCGTAATCAGTAAATACCGAAAATTTCAGTAATTATCAAAGTTTATTTTATATAACTTTCGAATCGTTAGCATCTAAAACAGGAAATTGTTAAAATGTAGCAACTCCAACCAACTTTGACTTTCTGACACTCATTAACGCACTGCTGATAATTTCCGAGATGCAAAGCACACCTGATATCAAACAATACATCGGTCTCAGCAACAGCCGCCATCCCTCTTGCTATACTGTTTACGTGTCAAGGAAGTTCTATCTGCTCATAAATAATTTATTTGAAAATCTATGGTCATCGTCATGTTTTATATTTTTAAAATAAAATTATTTTATTAAATATTTATAACATTATTATTTTAACATAAAAGTTTTTCATGACATAGTTATTACATTTTTCAATAAATTCTTCTTATTCGTAATAATACACTTTTTATTCGATTAAATGATATTTTGTTTGGCTTGTTGTCTGCTTTCAAATTCAACTCAAATACAAAGGATATATAACGAAATATTGCAAAACGCTTGTAACCTTTTTAAACGGCCTAAATAAAACATTTTGATTAATTTACAAGCGTCACTTGTTCAATCAATAAGAAATTTGGCACGAATGTATATAAACACAAATTACGCACAATTTCCAAAAAAAAAGGGGACTATAATCAAATAAACAAACAAACAAACAATTTCCAAAGGAGAAATAAGTATAGATGCTCGAGGAGGCGGTTTGAACTTGAATTCGACTTACGCTCTGTGCAGACGAAGCGTTGAGGATTTGAATTTCAAAGTTCTTTTTTAAAGATTCATTGGATGTTTTTGAATTTGATATTGGATTTTTTGCACTTAGTTTTGATTCATGGATTCCAGAGCAAAGACAAAATTGGCTGAGGAGACATCGAACATCGATTCTGAAACTGATGTCATTAAAAAAAAAGAAGAAAGTATACAAGATATATTCCTAACGGTGTGCAATACTGGATTTATTTTAACAATATTTTTTACAGAGCAAAAAGGAGGATAGATTCAAGTAGTGCTGAAGAAGTTGTTTCATTGAAACTGCGGTATGACCATTCGAACATATTGCGAATATTATATGTTTTAAAATTTGTTTTTTAACTTTTATATGTTATCTGTTTAGCTAATTGCAATTTTAAATTATTCAGAAAACCAAAGGATGTCCAAATAAATAAGCCAATTCCTCCTTCAAAAAAAGTGTTTCAGGTCCACCATTCTCCTTCATTTTGATCTCAGTCACCTCAATCACATCACTCAGAATTACCTCATCCCTCTCCCCAAGTATTAACATCTAGCACCCTTGGTGAGCTAGACTTATTATGATAATTTTTATTGACAATTAAATTCATATTCATTCTTGATATATTGCTTCAAAACAGATTTGGATAAAGCTATTAGGCTCTTAATAGCAAATACGGAGATGATTAAGAGATCTCTTGATATGATTGCAAAGAGCTTGCAAAACAACATGGTTACTAATGCTGAAATTCAGGAAGGAATTAGTTTGCCAATTCGGAGTGATTGCTAATTTGCAAGCATTGAAGACCTTTTAAAGGATGTTGGAATTAAAAACCAATTGGTTGGTATAAAATCAACATTTTAAAAATTAGTTTAATGACTCTAATTCTAAATTCAGATTTCTGCTCTGGCATCCAATGGAGGGCATAACATTGAGACCACCATCCGGAGGCTTATAAAGCATTTGCTGACGGATGAAATGAGTCGAAAGTGCAATTTGTCGGGACAGCATGGCAAAAAGGCTTTTGGACAAGCCGAAATGTTTAATGTTGTGTTTGGTTAGTTACGGGACCCGACTGGTGCCCGCGGCCAAACCCGGCATGGCCCCGCTTTTTTTCCCGCGTGGGACCCGGTCGGGTCCCGATTTCTTGTGCTTGCTGGGTCGTTGAGAGCCAAAAATGCAGGAGAGTCTTGTCTTCTACGTCGTCGGTAGCATCTGAGGTTTCGAAAGAGTCTTTATCAAGACTGAGATCAGGAAACTGAACCCAGCTAAGGTTCAGAAACCGGTTAGTGGGATTCTTAGCAGGAATTATGTCAAGATTATTACCAGCAATGATCTCGTCGTTCTTGCCAAGAATGATGTTATCACAGATTAAGGAGTTAGGCGGTTTTTCGGCTAGTGCCCGCGTAGCGGCTTGTAGTGTAACTCTATATACAAAGACGATCAGAAGAATAAGGGTTGAACACATGAATTGTTGACTCGAGTTGAGAAGGAATAATATCGCGTTAAGTTCATGAAACGTAAACAAACATGGCGCTCGGAGCTCGCGTCTCTAATTATGCAAGTGGGACAAAGTTCCTGTGTCCAACAGGCTAAACCGAAATATTGTACTGTCGGCTTTCCGCCAGCATCGACGACGCGCGACCAGAGTCACTAGACATGTAGGAGGTAAGGAAGTGGCCACATCTGTGGTCATACTTAGCTTCAACAATAAGAACCCGGAAAAAGTTAAAATAGGTTACATAAGTTTTAAGGTTAAACATTATATTAGGGAGCTAATCAGGTGTTTCAAGTGCAATGGCTATGGCCACATAGCCGCGAACTGCACAAGTAAGATCAAGTGTCCCAGATGTCTGGGTGAACACTCCCTGAAAAAGTGCCAGAATAAAGATACTGCTGTCATGCAATGCGCGACCTGTGACAGCATCAGTCACTGGGCAGGCTGTTTGTCCGCAGCGCAAAATAGCTAAGGAGGCTATTACGGTTAGGGTCAATAAGCATATTAGCTATGCTAAGGCCCTTATGGCGGCTAAAATTAAATTCGAGGGGACAAAGCCTGCTCCCTCTGTTAAGGTTGTTGAGATTTCGAAGACAACCTCGGTTGTCTTTCAAAACATGCAGGCTGAAATCTCTCAGCAAATAAACAATATCAAAACTAAGTCTAAGCCTAGGAACAAAAATAAGAATAAGAATGAAAATCTGAAACCTGCGGAGACTCAGCTGTGCATCTCCGCTCTCTTCCTCAGCAGACTAATCACTAAAATTGCAGATCAGATGAATCAGAGGTTCCATGGAGGGAACAAGGAGCAATCCTTGGATGTCCTCAGCCATGTCTGCATGCTCGCCTTCGATTTATGCAGGGAATTGCAAATATTTTCCAACAGTGTTCCAGATAATGTTTCGTCTTCTCTTGATGCTTTTATTTATGACCATGGTATAAGTACTGCTGTTCCAAAATGTCGCTATAGCCCTTCGTATAGCATTGACAATTCCGATTACTGTTGCATCGGGGAAAGAAGTTTTTCCAGGTTGAAATTAATAAAAAACTACTTGAGATCTACTATCTCATAGAATGATAGCTATCGAACGAGATATCGTCCAGTTCTGGATTACTCACAATTTATTGCAGACTTTGCTGCCATCAAAGCGCGAAAAGTTGATTTTTTGAAGGTTTATGGGCAAACTACGGCCCGCGGAGCACTAGATAATTTAGTCAGTTATAAAGCTTGTTAACTGCATACGAGCAAAGGGACTTCAGCACCGTCAG
The DNA here is from genome assembly GCA_021613335.1 of Whitmania pigra. NCBI lineage: Eukaryota > Metazoa > Annelida > Clitellata > Hirudinida > Haemopidae > Whitmania > Whitmania pigra. Next base: position 1,011,143 of record JAJTWR010000278.1, on the reverse strand, counting down.
TTCATTGCATTTCTGGAGGAAACCGACGCAGACCACCACTTGCTTTACCAGTCTCGTGTCCGCTGGTTGAGTTTGGGCAAAGTCTTTAAGCGAGTGTGGGATCTTAAAGAAGTGATTGATACATTTTTGGAGTTAAAGGGGAAGTCTGATGATTTTCCAGAGCTGAGCGACAAGAATTGGCTGTGTGACTTTGCGTTTGCCGTTGACATTTTTTCTGATATGAATGAGCTTAACGTTAAGCTACAGGGAAAAGACCTGTATGTGCACGACATGTATAGTAATGTAAATGCCTTCAAAGCCAAGTTGACCTTTTTTTCTAGGCAAATTTTAAAGAAAATCTTCTCTCATTTTCCCACACTAGCCACACAGGAAAAGACCATCCAAAATGTGAATAAATATAGCAAATCACTGAATGACCTGCATGAAGAATTCTGCCGTCGGTTTTCAGTTTTTTTTTAAATTGAAAAGTCACTTCAGCTGGTGGCCTTTTCCTTGTCACAAGACCTAGAAACAGCCCCACAAGAAGTGCAATTGGAACTAATCGATCGTCAATCTGATGCAATCTTAGAGGAGAATTTCCGCTCTCTTCCATTAAAAGAGTTCTATGCCTCACTTAAAGATGACTGTTTTCCAAATTTCCGGGGGATGGCACAGAAGATTTTGGCCTTGTTTGGCTCAACCTACATGTGTGAACAGACGTTCAGCGTCATAAAGATCAATAAATCCCGTCACAGATACCAGTTAACTGACCAACACCTCAGATCTATTCTGCGAATTGCTACAACAAAGCTAACGCCTGACTTTGATTCCTTAATGAAAGGGAGACCAACAACACTGTTCCCACTAAAATTGAAGATACTATTTTATTAAAGATTGCATAAAAGTTTTGTAAAATAACTCTTTTTATGCTTTTCTACCTTAAATTAATCTAAACATTTAATGTTACAAATGTAAATTTAATTTATATTAATTCACACACTAGGTGAAGATTCATATTCCCTGAGGAGGTGGTCCATCTACTCTTGGTCCGGCCCCCGGGTCCAATATATGAACCCATTGCGGCCCTCGAGTCAAAAAGTTTGCCCACCCCTGGTTTATGGCATCTGCACGAATATGTTTGTAAAAATTTCAGATATTTGTTGATTTAGATATAAATATAAACAGGTACTTTTTAATAAATTGCGTAATTTTATTTTTTTCGTATTTATTTTTTTTCTGTTTCATTTGGGGCCACCAAAATTCACATCGCCTAGGGCCTCTAATTACTAAGGCCGGCCCTGTTTGCTACTTCTGCTGATGATTTCATCGCTGCTTCCTTCGCTTGACGTCTTTTGGAAGCCCCAGACTCCCAAGTTCTTTTGCAATTCCTGTGTCGGCCTCACGATTGTCCATGCTAGTAATATGAAAATAAACGAAATGACAATATACCGAGTGATTGTAAAGTAACTCCCTATTTAAAAATATTGCTAATTAATTTCTGAACCACAATTCTTATAAAAACGAATATGGCACGAAAGTGTTTACCATGAAGTTTTATCTAAATTGAATTTTGATAATTATTATATTGGTAGTAATCAACATCACCATCATCATAATTTAAATATCAATATAAAACATCAATCTTCGTTGACTCATAACTCCAACCATGACCCAAAACATTTCATTTCAAAGAAATTTCAACAAACAAACTATCTAAAAAATAAAACAAGAACACAGATTTATTTGCCATATAGCAATGGAATGCATGCAAATAGAATTGTAAATATATTACAACATATTAAAAACTTATAAGCATTATAAAATAGGGAGTTACTTGCCGATTATCCCAAAGATAAAAGAGATTTGTATTTAAATGCTAATAATATGCCAAGCATACTAATATCTGGTATAATATATGTCAGGTTCTTCCAGTGGCATAGCGACTGTTTTTGCCGCCCCCTTTATCGTTAATAATCTGTTAGCAGGCTGCAAAAAGACTATTAAAGAGTGACACAACCCCTTTGTGTGTCAAACCAGCCTATTCAATCAGTCTTGGAAGTACTAGGCAAATTGTTGTCCCAACAACTTGTTCAGAATGATTATTTAGGCAACTAATTGGATAAGTAAATCAAATAACTATTGAAAGAAAATACTAATCAGACTCACCGAGATGCTTCCGAATCCAAGTTCTTTAATATAACAATTGCGAATGTAGTTCCTGCAAGTGTATGGAAGCAGAACGCACGAATAATATGCTTTTGTATCGGACAAGTTCCATATAAACTCTTATTATCAAAAGAAATCACCTGACGATCTGAGGAACAGGCGTGACTTGATGAGGGCCTCGTAAGGCGATTCTCTTTGACGTGTGGCTCGCATATGTAGTACATCAATTGATGCGCTAAACCAAATTGAAAACTAACTCTTCAATAGACGCATTTATCAAGGACTACTGATTTTGAAAACGTATCATACTACACATTTTGTATAAATTTGATCGAAAGTCTATATTGGTGGGATGCCTCTGTAGTGACTGCACATCCCTACGAAGGATGTTTTATTGACATTCTCCGAGTTTTTACCTCGCTGATGCTTTCCATTGCCGTCAATCCGTTTATGAGTTATACCTATTGTACGTTCGATTAAAAGTCAAGCGTTAGCCTGGTTAATTACTTCATTGGTGACTCCGACTCTGAACACAAACTCTAAAATGGAATCGCAAGCTGCTTCAATTTCTATCAAACCGATTGTTTTCAACCCACCCGAGGCATCGGCTTGGTTCAGAATAATGGAAGCACAATTTACTCTTTCCAACATCACGGTTAGCTCAACAAGATTTTACCACACATTGGCAGCCCTACCAGGGTTTGTGGTAATGAGCCTTGATGATGACACTGTCGAGGCCATGGATTACGACCGCCTGAAGAGTGCAGTGCTTGAGCAAACCATGCCCAACAAAGCAGAGCTCTTCGACCAGTTCCTGCAACAAAATCCGCTAACAGGCAGGCCTTCGCAACATTTGGTAGCAATGAGAAAGCTAGCACAACAATCCAGAAACCAACACTGGATTTTGATGCAATCAAAAGAACCATAGGAACCAACAGAACACTGGAGCCATTCACTCCAGGTTAACTACCAAACGTTTGTCGTGCACACATTTATTTTGGTCCTGTGGCTAAATCCTGCCGACCCTGGTGCATTTGGCCAGACAAGCGTGGCGCCCGAGTTGCCCAGTCTAGAAATGCTTCTCCGGTGTCTCACAAGCCAGTCGGTAAACTAGAAGGCTCTGCTTCGGTTGCGACCATCGAAGGTGGCCCTACGCTTTATGTCGCATTTTTCACAACAGCTAACACCATACGTCATCAATTCAAGTTTCTAGTCGACACCGGATCAGCGGTATCGATCATTCCCCCAAAAGCCTTATCAAACATTTTAGTTCCAATCAGAGCGACAAATGTCAAGTTGAACACAGCCAACGGTATGCCTCTCGAGATTCATGGAGAAGTTACACTAACGATAAGCAGTCGAGACCTCCGAAGAGAATTCACCTGGACGTTCATAGTGGCAGTCACCACACAACCAATATTAGGGGCTGATTACTTCATTCATAACCATCTACTTGTTGACTGTCGCAACCGCCAACTTCTGGACATGAAGACGTCACTCTCCACGGCAATGATAACAACGGTTGAGTAGATTATTGCCCCTGTATTTGACTGTCCACCTGACACCCCCACTCATGAAGGCATTAATTGAACGTCACACTGCTCTGGTTGGCCCTTGGCAGATAAATCTCCGTAAACCTTCATCGTCTGCACAGCATATAATTGAACTAACATCAAACAAGCCAATCTGTTCCCGTTTTCGACAACTCCCACCTGACAAATTTGAGACCGCTAAACAAGAATTCGCAATGCTCTTGAAGGCTGGGATTGTTCGACAATCTAGAAGTTCTTATTCCAGCCCACTACACATGGTTCCAAAAAAGGACAACCAATGGCGGCCCTGTGGAAATTATCGGAAACTCAACAGTGTCACCAAACCTGACAGATATCCTCTGCCAAGAATTTCTGACGTGACAAGCCGATTCAGTGGCAGTTCAGTATTCAGTAAATTAGATTTGGTGAAGGCATATTACAACATCCCCATTCATCCAGATGACATCCCAAAGACAGCCGTTACAACTCCTTTTGGTTTGTTTGAATTTACTCGCTTGCCATTCGGTCTCAGAAATGCAACTCAAACATTCCAAAGATTCATGGATGCAACTTTTTAAGATTTGCCATTTGTTTGTGTGTATATTGACGATATCTTGGTAGCCTCAAACAATGAGCATGAGCATCTATAACACCTCAGAACTGTCTTTCAGCGGCTGGAGGAAAACAACCTCCGGATCAGCATCAGTAAATGTGTGTTTGCTCAGAGCTCTGTTGTGTTTCTAGGCCATAGACTATCTTCGACTGGAATATCACCACCTGAAGATAACACATAAGCCATCATCGATTTTCCTAAACCGGAAGACTACGCAGGTTTACGACGTTTTATTGGCATGATTGGATATTATAGATCATTCATCCCTCATTTTGCCCAGATATCTGCCCCCTTATATAAAATAAAAGAGATATAAAATCATCCCTAGCAGATGCGGCCAATCTTCATTACATTAGCAAGTCTAGTAGCCTATACCATCTAGTGACTGATGCATCTTCGGAAGCCATCGGTGCTGCACTTCATAAGGTTGTTTTGGGTATGCCACAGCCAATTGCTTTTTAATCTATTAATTTAATTGCAACAAGGTATTATGGCCTAAAATGAAAAGGGACATCAAACAATGGGTCAACAACTGCTTAGACTGTCAGAAAGCCAAGGTCAATCGTCACAACAAGAGTATTCCAGAACATGTATCATGTATCCAATCAATGATCGATTTCAAACAGTTCACATGGACATAGTAGGACCTCTGAAACCTTCAAAAACACTTGGTTCTCATGACACCTCAGAGATGCAATATGTTGTGACTCTCATCGACAGAGCAACGCGTTGGTTTGAATGTGTTCCCACAGCTACCACAGTTGCTGAGGCATTTTTAACCCACTGGATTGGTAGATTTGGAGTACTATTGTGCCTCACTACAGATCAAGGGCGACAGTTTGAAAGTAGTCTCTTCAATGCTTTGTCCCACTCTATTGGTTTTCATCGACTACGTACCGCTGCTTACCACCCTCAGTCTAAGGATCAGCTCAGGGATGATCGAGCGTTTCCATAGAACACTCAAGACAGCACTTGTGTCTCGAAATGAAGAATGGCTGATAGCACTTCCAATAGTTTGATTAGCATTGAGAGCTTTACCGACTGAACATGGGTATTCACCGTTTACAGCCATGACAGGCTCAGACATCTTGATGTCACATGTCTTCTTTCACAAAGCGAATCCTTCTACTAAGGAACAGTTTGAAGCAATCCAGCAACTCCACAAACACATGCGCCAACTGGACTTTACAACTCTCTCTGAAGGTATACACCATGGTCGAACCATCCGCCTCCAGTCAGTTACCTTGCAACCTGGACAATATGTCTGGTTGCGGTTAGACAGAGTTCGACAACCTTTAGAGGCTCCATACCAGGGTCCTTACAAAGTCCTTGATACCAAGCAAAATATTGTCAAGATAGAACTTCCCGATGGATCCACCAGTTGTGTTTCGCTGGATCGTGTCAAACTTGCCAAGATGCCGATGACGACGCCAGGGACGCCTGTCGATCAGACAGCTCCTGCATCCATCACAAATTCTCCCAATAACCCACCTGAATCCCCACGCACAAGATCAGGAATATGTGTACGTTTCAATCATCACCGGGATAACATCTACTACTGACTCCGTCTTCCCAGGGAGGAGCTCACTGTAGTGACTGCACATCCCTACGAAGGATGTTTTGTTGACATTCTCCGAGTTTTTACCGCGCTGATGCTTTTCATTGTCGTCAATCCGTTTATGAGTTATACCGATTGTACGTTCGATTAAAAGTCAAGTGTTAGCCTGGTTAATTACTTCACCTCTCTTGGTGTTGTGATGTTCTATCGTTTTATTTGTTCGTAAAAACCAACAACCGTTCCTTTTAATTTCCGCACTTCAACGCCGCCATATAAACAAAGATCCCCTATCGTTACTACATTACATCCCTCCCCTTTTTGGAAAACCTAGTCAAATATTAGTTCACAACATAGTCTGCAAAGCGGGCGGGCAGTTTATGTTCACGCTTGGAGCGGCGTACAACGTTCTGATCTTGCTGTGTGCTGTACTCGCCTTCCGGAGCAGTTTGCGGCATGACATCACTGGATGTGACATCACCTTCCACCACGTCTTCGGATGGTTCCTTGAATTTTGCATAACCCGACAAGCGGTTATCTATTCCTTTGAAGAGTGACGAGTTGCGGGTGACTGATTGTCCGTCAGTGTTGCGTGTAGCAGTGATCATCGAGTGGTTCTTTGACGTAACTGTGTGTGGTACTGGCATGTACGGTGTGAGTGATCTGTTGTGTGTGATTGGTTGTTTCACAATGACCGTGTCACCCACGCTGATTGATGAAGGTTTGACATAGGACTTGTTGTCAGCGTAGTCCTTCATCTTCGACTTCATGAGAGCATCTCGCTCACGAAATTTTCTATCGCCTTGTATATCAGTGACTGTAGATGATTCTGTTGATGGTAGAGTTGTTTTGAAGGGACGTCCAAACAGCATTGTCGCAGGAGGACGACCAGTTGTGCTGTGAGGCGTGGCACGATACTGACGAAGAAAGATGTTCAGTTCTTGATGCCAATTCTTGTGTTCGTTCGAGTTGCGCTTCTTGATAACCTTCTTGACTGTCTTCACAAATCGTTCGACCTCACCATTGGCACGCGGCCATAGCGGAGTTATCTTTCGATGCTTGAAACCCATATATTCAGCAAAACGGGTGAATTCAAAACCATTGAAGGGGGGTCCATTATCCGACTTCAGAATGTCACGCGAACCAAATTCTGATAGGATGCGATCAAGTTTTGGTATCACGCTGGCTGCTGCGGTTGACTGAACAATTTCAACCACAGGAAATCGTGAATAGTCATCAATGACCACGAGGAGGTAGTCACCAGTTGTTAACTGAGCAAAATCAATACTCAATTCACTCCAGGGTGATGACGGTAGTTGGGTCATTTGTAGTGGTTCACGATGCGGGGTTGCGACGGCGATTTGGCAGGCAATGCATGCTTTGACGCGTTCTTCCACCAAACGGTCGATCCCAGGAAACCAGACTTTTCCCTAATCAAAGCTTTGGTTTTGACAATGCCTTGATGTCCTTGATGTGCGAGATTGACTGCACGTTCCCTCAGTGACTCTGGAATAACTATGCGGCTATTGCGTAGTAGTATATTGTCTCCACTGACACACAGTTCAGCACGCATTCTAGCGAACGTGTCAAACTCGTTAGTGTTTATGTTAACGATGTGTGACCAATCGTTTGTACGGATCGCATCGATGACAGCGAGCAGTGTCTTGTCTTTGACGGTCGCAGTGGCAATTTCAATGCGAGTCATAGCTTTCGGTACTGCATGACCCACGAGGTAGTTGACGTACTCTTCGGCGATTTGTTCTTCACGACTCGATCGGTCACTTGACAAAGTTGGATGTCGTGATAGATAGTCGGCTGGATTGTCATGACCTGGTCTGTAGATGATGGTTGTCTCATATGGTTGAAGGCGTAGTGCCCAACGCTCGATGCGTGCTGGCGGCTTGCATTTTGGATTGTTGTACAGACTGACTAATGGCTTGTGATCAGTATGAATGGTCACTGGCTTGCCATGGATGTATATATGAAAATGTTCACAAGACCAAACGACTGCGAGTGCTTCTCGTTCTGTCTGTGAGTATCGTTGTTCGACATCAGTCAACGATCTACTGGCGTAAGCGATGATATGTTCTTCGTTGTTATTTCCACGTTGAATCAAGATGGCGCCGAGTCCGACTGGACTAGCATCAGTGTGTATTTCTGTTTGCTTGTCAGAGTCAAAATACGACATTACTGGAGCATTGCATAGTTTCTGTTTGAGTTGTGCGAGTGCAGATTCTTGCTCATTGGTCCACTGCCATGGTGTGTCCTGTCGTGTTAGTCTACGTAGTGGCTCGGAAACTGTAGCATAGTTTGGTATGAAACGAGCACAATAATTAGTCATCCCGAGTAGACTGCTGCGGACTTCAGATGCATTGGTTGGCATGTTCATGTTAACAATTGACTGAATCTTCTTCGGGTCTGCCATGATGCCACGTTCAGTGAATACGTTACCAAAGAATTCGAGAGTGCGCTTCGCATAGACGCATTTCTGCTTGTTAAGAGTTAGCCCTTTTTTTCTCAGACGTTGAAACACGGCACGCAGATTGTTGAACATCTCCTGCTCGGTTCTACCGTACACAAGAATGTCGTCACTAATGTTTATTGCGCCCGTTAATCCACTGAGTGTCTCACGGATTGCATTCTGGAAAATCTCTGCAGCGCATGAAATACCGAAATTGAGACGTTTGTATCGACGCAGACCAACATGCGTGGAGAATGTTGTAATGTAACGTGATTCAGGTGCAAGTTCAAGTTGATTATATCCCTGATTTAAATCCAATTTTGAGAAAACTGTTGCATCATTTAGATCACTGATCAGTTCATTTATAGTAGGCGTAATGTGTCTTTCACGTTTGATTGCTGTGTTAGCTTGGCGCATATCTACACATACACGTTTTTGGCCAGTTTCACTCTTAGGCTTGGGTACGACGACGACTGGACTCACCCACGGAGTAGCTTCTTCTGTCATTTCGATGATGTCGAGCTCTTCGTCATGCTTGAGTTGATCTTCTAACTGTTGACGAACATGGAATGGCACCCGACGATGAGGCTGCGCGACTGGTTGTACGGCGTTGTCGATGTGTAGTTTGACTTGGAAGTCCTTCAGCTTACCGACACCACGAAATAAATCAGCATATTCTGTGACGAGTTCATTGACGATCTGATCGGTGGATGTCGTACGTTCACCAATCGGTTTCACGACGTGCAGTAGGTGTAGTGCTTGAGATACTTCCCAGCTTAGGAGAGAACCTTCCTTGCTATCAATGACGTAGAACAGTGTGTCTGACTTTCTGTCTTTATATCTAACCACAGCACGAAAAGTCCCTAGCACCTTGAGAGGGCTTTGCGAACAGTATGCAAATACTTGTTTGTAGTTGCTGTGCAGCTGAGGTACAGGTTTAATTTTAGAAAAATCGAGTTGGCTCATGATGCTTACACTTGCTCCTGAGTCTGCGATGACATCGATTGTAGTGTTGTTTACATTCACTAAGAAGTGTGGTAGATTTCTTTTGGTGTCCAATCGATTTGAATGAACGCTCAGTGCATACACATAACGACTCTGCTCAGATGAATGTTCACTGTTGTCAGATGAACTTCCGTTACTGTCGGCATTGACACGGCGAACACGATGGTATTTGCCATGACGGGTTTTCGGCAGTCGGCTTTGCGGTCTATCATGTGATATGCTGTCGCGATGTCGCTGATGTGGCGGCTGTTGTGATGCACCATCTTTCGAACGACACTGTGACGCAAAATGATTTGGCTTCTTGCACGAATTGCAGTACTTGCCATGCGCCGGACACGATGTCTTTCCACCCTCGTGTGGCCATGTGCCACCACAGTTGTGACACTTCATGTCAGCTGTTTTCTTGGAATTGTTGCAAATCTGCTTATTGCGATTCAGACTCAGTTTGTTAACATGCTCATTCTCCATACTCTTTGCTTGGATATCGGAGAGTTCTAAACTACGACCAACATCTATGAGTTTAGTGAGAGTCATGTCAGGTTCACATAAGGCTTTACGGCGTAGTGTACTTGATAAACAACCTTGGATGATTTGAGATTTTCTCACGATCAACATTGTCGAAAGAGCATGAGGTTGCCAGTTGTTTCAAACGGGTGTAGTAGGCTGTTAGTGGTTCATCTGTTTGTTGTTTAGATTGTCGAAACGTGTAGATCTGGTATTCGACGTTTTGCTTTGGTGTGAAAAACTTGTTGAGAGCAGTGACAGCCTTTTCGAACGGATCCTCTCCCTCTGCAGCTTCGGCATCTGGAAGAGTATCAAGGATGTCGTTGACTTCCTCACCCGCGTAGTGGAGTAGGAGAGCTCTTTGACGTTTGCGATCAACAATATTTACGGCCACCATCAGGTTGCGAAAGCGAGAAACCCACTTTGTCCATCGAACTCCTGCTGAGTCGTGTGAATCGACTACAAACGACGGAAACGTTGGTAGTGCTTCAGCCATGGATTAGATAATGGTGTTATCGATAGTAGCTTTCGATGACTTCGATAACGCTCGGAGGCCAGACAACAGCGTCTATCCGAAATGAACAAACTTCCGATTTTTGTCGATAAAATTGGTGCAAACTATTTGCGAAGGTCCGTTTCGAAATTCTCGTCGCCAATGTGATGTTCTATCGTTTTATTTGTTCGTAAAAACCAACAACCGTTCCTTTTAATTTCCGCACTTCAACGCCGCCATATAAACAAAGATCCCCTATCGTTACTACATTACAGGTGTGTGGCCCTGGGCCCGGGCCCATCTGGACCCCCTTTAATCCGGCACTGATTATATCCGAAGCTGAACATATCGGTGGCGGTGCATGCTGATTTGCTGACGGTTTGTTTGCAAATGAATATTCAAATTTCTGGCAGTTGATTGGATGCTTTGCTTTTTCGATTTGGCTCCTTGTACGTGCTTGTGTTCGTGCTTGTTTGTTCAGTGGGAAATGGATTCGAAAGAATTTCAGGCAGGAATTCAGAATTTTGGGAATTATAATGATGGTCCAGAAGAAGTTGATATGAGTTTAGTTGACTAATTTAAGAAAAATACTGAAGTATTTTCTAACTTTCTTTTAAACTATTATTTTTTAAAATAAATTCTTTAAAATATGCTCATTGCCTCTTGTAGCTTAATAATTTGTGTAACATGAAAAAATGTTCAGGTGGGTTGTTGATTATGAAAATATAAGACACCCCCGAAAATAAGCCCTAACGAGTCTTTAGGAGGAAAAATTAATATAAGACACTATCTTATTTTCGGGGAGACACAGTAGTAATATCATTAAAGCTTCTATTTTCGCTCAGGTTGTTTTGATTTTCAGGTTTAGGGGTTTATGTATCGGATTTCAAAGTAATCCCAATGGACTAAAAATACACCATTTATATTTTGAATAGATATTTTCAGGAGAATTTAATTATTTTGCACAGCGCACAAAAGACTCGGTTACAAATCACGCTTCAAAGTTTTCATTCACTATTTAAAAATAGTTACCGATTTAAAAAAAATTTGGTTATCTGGCGATACGCATATTTATATCCTTATCTGTTGATTTGTAATCGCTTTTTTTGTAAACTTCTCTTTTGGGTCTAGATCTGGAGAGATGCTACCTTCGTGATACTGTAGATACCTTGACACTTAAAATATATGCTTAGATAATTAAATAAATACAAAATGTCAAAAATAAGCGTCTTTGGAAAATAGTGGCCTCATTACCTCCCCTGAGTATGTATAACATATAACACTTGTATATGGATCTGGTCACGAATTCAATAAACAGGCTTTATCGAAGACTTAGACAATTATTAGTACATAATACTTAGTTAAACATTAAGTTCATTACATTTGGAGTTTTTAATTAACATTATAGGTGCTATGCATATGGCACCTTGAGAATTAATAAGTATTATTAATCAGCTTATCTTGAATTGTTGCTTTCAGGAAGTAATAGTTTGAATGGAAAACTATGTGAAAACAGGTGGATGGTTGGATAAAAAGGATCCCTGTGTTTTGAACTCCCATGCTATTACCATATCTGTGACACCAAATAGCAAGATAAAGAGTTTAGTGACTACTGCAATAAAGAGATTAAAAGTAAGCTAAATTGGGGATGTTTTTATTATTGACTTTGAAGCTGTTTTAATACTTGCATTTAAGTAAATATTAATCACTAATGTGTAAACAAATCCAGAATTTAGAAGTTTGATAACTGCAGAAATACCCATAAATTCCATCACAAATTTAGGATAACTTTAATAACTGGATGCTTTTAGGATCCTGAGATGCAGGAGGTTTTGTGGATAGGTGAAGGTTCCTCAATTCAACAAGCAATCATATGTGCAGATGTGATGAAGAACAGAATGAAGGTTTAGCTTGCTTTTGCTGACATGCCTGAGGTTTTACCAGAAGGATTTTTTTTATTTATCTTTAATATCTGCAGCTCATTTAGTGCTTGTTTTCATATAACCTAAATCCAAAGTTCCATTTCATTTTACAAATATTTGTAGCTTTATTTGTATTACAGTGTGCAAGCTAGCTCAGAGGGTAGCTTGCCTGTGAACTACAGTAAAACAACAGTCGTTTCATGCTTTGTTCGTGACCCGGCCTGCAATGCTACTAAGCACCCCTGACGCCTTACGCTTATGGTGCTGTACAAATAAACATATCATCATTTTGTAATTGTAATTATACTTCATTTATAAGGTCCTATGTGCATAGTGTCAGAGACTCTTCTTGAAACCATTTATATAGTGTTCCTTCCCAACGGCGCTTGTGGCGGTGTAGGTTGGGTTTCGAACATGACATTACCACCATATGCAGGCACATAGCCAATTTGGCTGACCTGCATGCCTTCTATTTAGCCATTTATTGTTGAGTACCTTATTTATCTCAGTGATAATGCGGGATCGAGATACAAATGTACACTTTAATTGCCATTTATGTTGTGTGAATGCCCAATACCACACTCTCTGGCAACAAGACGGGTTGTAAACATGGTGAATTATTGTTTTTGCCATTACAGCTGCATGATCACATCTGAAAGATTTTAAATTTGTTTAATTTTGATAACCACATGTTGCTTGTATGTGTGTCCAATGATTTTCCATTTGCTGATTTGTAATGAAGGTGGGCATTCTCAGAATTTATTGCTTGAAGATTGTGGTTTGGTTGAATCTGCATTTACATACATGTTTTGTAACAATAATGTTCAATGGCTTTCAACTTCAATATGACTAATTTTATTTCTAGAATCTTGGCCAGTTGAGCAGTATTACTTATCAGAGGTAAAAAGAAATTTATAATTCTTTGATGTCATTATTGAGTAGCAACACCTTGTCTAATTACTATCCTTAACTATAATTTCATATATCACCAAATTTGGTGATTTAAGATCAAGCGGCATTTGATCCCATATATAGAACTATTGACTAGGCATTGGCGGTCAGACACTGTTTGACGAGTCGAGTCTGGAGATGGTCCAAATACGAATTCTCCAAGACCGTTTGACTAGTTTAGGCAGTTGGACACGGTTTGAGCCAAGTCTCGACTCATCAAGAAATTTTTTTTTCAACTTTAACTGGCACTAAAATTTCATCTAAAACCCAATTATTAATTTTGACTCGATTTTGTGAAAATGTTTTATTTATTTAAAAATTTTTCAATATAAATTAGTATATAAATGCTTTTCAGATTTTATTTTATACAGATTTTTAGATTAACTTAATATTTTCCAAATGATGGAGATGCCATTGCTACCCCCATCATAACTTAATATTTTCCAAATGATGGAGATGCCATTGCTACCCCCATCATAAAGAAATCCATCAAAATGGTCGCAGAGTTTGGCGAGTCAGGCAGTTGGCGGTCACACCAAAATTTTGTCTGTCTGACGGTCTCTACTATTGACCACCATTGACAACAACATTGTATTTGCATCAGGAGAAATTCTGCCATCTCTTGATCTCACCCAATTCATTCTGTTAAGTCATAGGTTATGATGTTCAACATGTCACAGTTGGTTCAGAAATTTGGCCATACTTTGGTTGCTCTTGCTGGTACTACAATAATTACGAGTAATTGCACTCTACCATTGATAGTAACTTCGGTTTTGATGTGTATATCTCCTTGTGTCGCATATTTCATTTTTTAAAGTTTGATTTGTTTCATTACTGTAATTCTTTCCTGAAAGTGCCAACTTTTTAGGCTTTCTATTTGTCTTTCTAAATGTGGTGTTTAAGATCATCCCAATATTCCTATCTGATGTCTCTTATTACTCCACCTTGGAGCTCCAACAGGGATCCTCAGAGGAGTTTCCCCTGTCTTCAAATGTATTGGTACTTTGAATTTCCTTATGTTTTCAAGGGGCAGGATACATCCAGTGATCAGCCAGATGTCCCTGTCAGTTTTTATCTTTTGGAACCCAATGTCATAATAATAATGATACAGCACAGTATAATACAATATAATAATGCCACTAGATATGAGAGGTACTTGCTGGGCTTGTTATGCCAATCACTGCTGCCTGTACTGGAGCGACTCTGAAAGCTCTCAATGGTTTCTGCATGCTACATGTTTTTCACCTGCAAACTTTGACTATGTGAGGCTCTCCTTGTTATGTTAGTTGCCACCATCCCCAGTTGCCTACTGCGGTCATGAAAGCTCTCAGTGGCTCTGTGTACTTAATGTGTTCAAACTGGACCTTATAATTTATTTGTAGTGGTGGTAAAGAGGTGTGTCTGGTATCATTTTGCTTCCAGGTTCATCAACAGATTGGCACTCTTATTTGCTTTGAGCAAATTTTTTTCGCTGTAGATTAGCCTATCCTCCCATGGTACCATCAGTTCCACCAGACGGCGACTCTAGCATCAAATCCGGCCTCTTGCCACTTTTTATCAACACTTGATGGTAGTTCCTCATCCTTCAAAGACAGTCAAGTCATATGCTTCTGCATAATTTTCCACATATTGCTCTAGGTAAGGGATTGCTGTATCATATCTTCCCATGTTGTCCACTTATCTTGCTGTGATTGTTGAAATGCCCTCGTGAGTCGGTCTAGTTCCGCTTTTTGCCTCCTTTCCTGGTTAAGCATAGTGGCTCTGACTATTGAGCTCACCTGGTACCATTTTGGCAAGATTCTTGATCATTGACAAAACAATCTCATAGATGTTAACTACCAGAGCAATCTTGGAAGGAGCACAAACTGGAGCAATCTGATACTTGTGCATATATGAGAGACATATCAAACTTTCCTGACATGTCAATCCTCAACAAGGTTTAAGGCAAGTTCCCATGTCTCTGCACCTTAGGTTACGAACATCCTCATAGTATGTCTCAGGGCATGCAAATATTTACATCTTACCAAGATGAACCTCAGGACTGATTTATTTTATGTAACTCAATGATTTTGCAGGATTAAGAACTTTTGATGCTTGTGCAATAATAATAATTAATAATAATATTATTATTACACGGGGTGATTGGAAAGTAACTCCCTATTTTATAATGATTATAAGTTTTTTAATATGTAGTAAGCTGTCTAATTTTGTATGCATTCCATGATGCATGGCAACTAAATCTATGTTTTTTTATATAATTTATTTTAAATGAAATGTTCTGAGTTATGGATGAGCAGTGATGGGTAAAATCACGTTCAGGGTGATTGGAAATCAAAATCAAGATCACCAGACAAAAAGTGATTTGAAATCGAAATCGGGTTCACGCATGTGATTTGACGTTAAAATCAGGTTCACGCATGTGATTTCACGTTAAAATCACAAAATCAAATCACTTTGACGAAAAAAGTGCACGAACTTTTCAACACTGTGAATTTTCAAAGCTTTTATTAATTTTTAAAAGCAAAAGTTTTTCAAACATCATATCGTGTAATCTGTTCCTGTATGAGATTTGGGGATCTGATAAGGAATAAATATCATGTTTGATATTTTCTTTGTTTATTGTATCATCAATCGAAATTAAAGCATAAATTTTTTTGAAGTATAAAACCAAGTTAGCGTGTTTTTATACAACTTGAAAATTTATTATAGGAAAGAAGAAATGTGGATGCCAACAGTTGAAGGGCTTGAACAGTAATATCTATTTTGAAATTTGATTAACATGCTTCTTATTGAACTTAAAGTTGTTATTCTTGATCTGTTAATGATCTTTATTTTGCTAAGAGAATCACCATTCCTCAATAACTGGGTCAAAATATGAATTTGACTGCCGATTTTATTGCAGATTGACAGTAACAAGAAATATTCCCTCTATCAGCATAAGGCTTTTTAAATTGGAAATCAAACAAAGTTATGGCTAATTCATTGTCACCATTTTGCCCATGGAGGTTTTCATTTCAGTTTTGTTCTCCCAGAACACTAATAAAATCATAAATGACATTTCTTTGTAAAAGACAAAATTGCGTTTAAGAGATATTGCAGAACAGTGTGATAGCAACGATGATGACTAACAAAAAATATTAAATGTGAAATAGTTGTGGTTAAAATGGTAGTAAACTTGATTGAAGTGCAAAAAGAATCTCAGTATGTAGAGAAATTGAATGGTAAGTCGGTTGAGGTTATGCTATTTGCAAGTTGATTTGAGACAATGTCAGGCCTACAAGTCATACATTTTTGTAATAATTTTACAATTCTCAGCGCAGAAGCTGTACTTGCAGATAACTTTTACATTTTTCGCTGCGGAAGATTCAGAGCAGAAGAAAGCCTATTGGCAAAAATATTAGAAGCTGGTATAGTGACTTACAGAGATGTGCAGTAACTTAATTTGATCAACGAAATTAACTAATTTAAATTGCAATTGTAATTTGTAACGAAATTACAGGAGGTGTAATTGGGTTATTTGCTTACTTGTGTAATTTTGTATTTTCAAGTTACAATAGGTGCCGGATTAAGGAAGGGCAGAACCACCCACCAAGAGGAACCTCCCACCAATACAGACTTTCGATCAAATTTATACAAAATGTATAGTATGATACTTTTTCAAAATCAGTAGTCCTTGATAAATGCGTCCATTGAAGAGTTCGAGGGCTGCTCCCCAACCACAAAAGACCCACGAACTGGTAAGGAATGGATCTGCGACCCATTTGTCAACAAACCAGGCAAATCTAGCATGTTTGTGCGAGAAGAATATCAACTGCTGTGTAATGTTGTAACGATAGGGGATCTTTGTTTATATGGCGGCGTTGAAGTGCGGAAATTAAAAGGAACAGTTGTTGGTTTTTCACGAACAAATTAAACGATAGAACATCACATTGGCGACGGGGATGCGTCGATACAAACGTCTCAATTTCGGTATTTCATGTGCTGCAGAGATTTTCCAGAATGCAATCCGTGAGACACTCAGTGGATTAACGGGCGCAATAAACATTAGTGACGACATTCTTGTGTACGGTAGAACCGAGCAGGAGATGTTCAACAATCTGCGTGCCGTGTTTCAACGTCTGAGAAAAAAAGGGCTAACTCTTAACAAGCAGAAATGCGTCTATGCGAAGCGCACTCTCGAATTCTTTGGTAACGTATTCACTGAACGTGGCATCATGGCAGACCCGAAGAAGATTCAGTCAATTGTTAACATGAACATGCCAACCAATGCATCTGAAGTCCGCAGTCTACTCGGGATGACTAATTATTGTGCTCGTTTCATACCAAACTATGCTACAGTTTCCGAGCCACTACGTAGACTAACACGACAGGACACACCATGGCAGTGGACCAATGAGCAAGAATCTGCACTCGCACAACTCAAACAGAAACTATGCAATGCTCCAGTAATGTCGTATTTTGACTCTGACAAGCAAACAGAAATACACACTGATGCTAGTCCAGTCGGACTCGGCGCCATCTTGATTCAACGTGGAAATAACAACGAAGAACATATCATCGCTTACGCCAGTAGATCGTTGACTGATGTCGAACAACGATACTCACAGACAGAACGAGAAGCACTCGCAGTCGTTTGGTCTTGTGAACATTTTCATATATACATCCATGGCAAGCCAGTGACCATTCATACTGATCACAAGCCATTAGTCAGTCTGTACAACAATCCAAAATGCAAGCCGCCAGCACGCATCGAGCGTTGGGCACTACGCCTTCAACCATATGAGACAACCATCATCTACAGACCAGGTCATGACAATCCAGCCGACTATCTATCACGACATCCAACTTTGTCAAGTGACCGATCGAGTCGTGAAGAACAAATCGCCGAAGAGTACGTCAACTACCTCGTGGGTCATGCAGTACCGAAAGCTATGACTCGCATTGAAATTGCCACTGCGACCGTCAAAGACAAGACACTTGCTGTCATCGATGCGATCCGTACAAACGATTGGTCACACATCGTTAACATAAACACTAACGAGTTTGACACGTTCGCTAGAATGCGTGCTGAACTGTGTGTCAGTGGAGACAATATACTACTACGCAATAGCCGCATAGTTATTCCAGAGTCACTGAGAGAACGTGCAGTCAATCTCGCACATCAAGGACATCAAGGCATTGTCAAAACCAAAGCTTTGATTAGGGAAAAAGTCTGGTTTCCTGGGATCGACCGTTTGGTGGAAGAACGCGTCAAAGCATGCATTGCCTGCCAAATCGCCGTCGCAACCCCGCATCGTGAACCACTACAAATGACCCAACTACCGTCATCACCCTGGAGTGAATTGAGTATTGATTTTGCTCAGTTAACAACTGGTGACTACCTACTCGTGGTCATTGATGACTATTCACGATTTCCTGTGGTTGAAATTGTTCAGTCAACCGCAGCAGCCAGCGTGATACCAAAACTTGATCGCATCCTATCCGAATTTGGTTCGTGTGACATTCTGAAGTCGGATAATGGACCCCCCTGTAATGTTGTAACGATAGGGGATCTTTGTTTATATGGCGGCGTTGAAGTGCGGAAATTAAAAGGAACAGTTGTTGGTTTTTCACGAACAAATTAAACGATAGAACATCACATGCTGGAGATTGCTAATGACGGCGTCCTTAAAATGCGTTGGAGACAGCAACTCCGCCAGTGTTCTGGATTAAAGTTATGGCGGAATACCCTGAGATTGAAACCACAGCACTTAAAACCCTGTTGCCATTTCCGACATCCTATTTTTGTGAAGCGAGTGGCAGCAACCAAAACAAAACAACGGAATAAACTGGACATAAGAAACACACATCGGTCATTGTCTCCTATTACCCCCGGATGGAACCATCTCGCTGTAAAGAAACCAGCTCAGGCTTTTGAAGGCATGTTTAAACACAATTAAATTAAAGTTATTAAATCAAAACAATCTAAAATATAATAATCAACTTCGGCCACCCCCCCCCCCCCCTGTCAGCGGGCCGCAGTAAAATCATGAAACGTTGACAGGTACTATTATTCTCACTCCAATCTCTCTCCCAGTTAGTCTCTCATATTTTCTATAGTTTAGTTGCAGCAATAAGCGAACACCGATATAAGATTTAACGAGTTAATTGTCGCGTTCTGGTTATATAAGCAGAATCTAAAACAGTGCTAGTTAATAAGTCCATATCATCCCAGTTATGCAACGGACTATAATCAAATAAATAAATAAATACTAGTGCTAGTTACTTTTAACACAATAATGTTATGGAAACAAAATAAGGACATCCCTAGAAATGTAGTTACTAATTTTTTTCGATAACAACGTGAACTTCCGACTTTAATAGGTGGGTTTTTCGGGAGCAAGGTTGATCTTCATTTCCAGCTTTCAATCAATGAAAAATCTTATTAAGGTATGTTAATGTACTTTAATTTATTACTAGTGTGGAAAGTAGGCAATTTTTCTTCTTGATTTGATTTAGCGATAATAATTTGGTGTTTTCGCATTAAGATGATAACGATGACGATGTTCGAGCTACACTGAAATCAAAATGTATCTTAAAGATTTTGGTAATGCTAATATTACAGCTTTACTACTTGGTGATACGGCTTTGTGGGTAGCTGCATTTATTACAATAAAGGAAATTTGTATGCAATGACTGCACACAATGCTAAGCAGTTTTTGAAAAAGTTATAATTGTTTTTGTAAAACATGACATTATGTTGAGAACATATAAAAACATCTATTTCTTAACTATTGCGATTTTAAAAACAAAAAATATCTGTTATTATATAATTTGTAATCAACCACTCGCTTTTTGAAAAGAAAAGCTTGTTATTTTTTTTGGGGGGTGGGAGTGGAAGTGGTGATTTTTTTGTAAACCACTTTGCTGTAAAATTTTTTAGGGTTTTATTTATTTTATCAGAATTCAAGAACAATAAGAAAACACTGGAGCAAGAACTCTGTAAAACCATAGAACTCAATAGAATGAAGGACTAACATCACTAAAAAACATTGCTCAGGCTGTTCTTATCACATTTCCTTTTTATTGCAATGTCTGCAAAACAAACAAAAAATAAAGAAAATCTCATTCTCTCATTCAAAATGTTCAACTGCACTCTGTCAAGTGGTTGGGTCGGCACATCTGCTACTTGATCCTCAGTTGATATCTGATTGATGTTTGATGGTTTGTCAAGAACACCAGACAAATAATCTGCAATGTAAGCCAGGTCTAGTCTTGTACCAGTCATAAGGAATATTAGAATTATAGATCCAATGGTCTTTCTAAAATGGAAGCTTGTTTCTACTTTCTATGATTCAGAACTGCATGTTCCTTTTACCATAGCTCTTGAATTTGAGTCTATCACTCTCCTGACACAAACAAGCTGACTTATTCTTTCATTTTCCATTTCAACTAGGGTCCAATTGTCTCTTTCAACAAATCCATTCTCCTTTGGTTTATATTGTGCTGTGTTAGTCCCTGTTATTCCATTGACTTGAAGAATCTTCCTGGCTTTTTCATTGCCAAAGTCACCATTATCACTGAGTAGCTCCTTGATCCCATGAGATGACTGTCTTTGCTTTACCTATCACATCATATCCTTTAATGCTTCAATCACATCAGGTCTATTCTTAAGAAGCCTATGTACCTTACTTTGCTGTAATAATCTTTAAAAACAACAAAATATCTATGTTTCTTAAAAGATTTAAAAGGTTCATAAATGTCTGCTGAGAACAGTTCACCAGGGTTAACTGCTTTCTCTTTTTTCAAATTTCAATTTGTGGGCTTTGCCATAAATGCATTCCTCACACAAATAATTTTCCTCTACTTTGGAATCAATGTTTGGTTCTCTTTTCATGATTCAGAATGTGGTGTCTTGATGGCTAGTATGCCAAATATTTTGCGATAAAGCTTAAAAATGAACCTATCATCTGCTATTGCATTCTTCTCAATATTACTTGTACTTTTGTTGTGACTGACGTTTATTGAATTCTTTGGTTGACTGTCCACTCTCAGCAATTTTACCCAGGTTTATGATTGCAGTTGCTCTTTGGCATAGTTCTGTGGTTTGACTTTTGAGATTGATGCTGTCATATGTGTACGTATATTTATTTTGTCTTTGCTTTCATTACATTGCGAGCACGCTTCCACTTTTAGCTGTCCTTGATGTAAATAAACTTGGTTAAACATGACATGGTGCAGTCAACGTGTATTCTTGTTAGGAAGCCACCAGTGTTGGAATTGAAATCTCCCAATCCAGGGTGAATCCTGGAGACAATGGAGAAGAGACTATGAGACATACTTTAGATTTTGTGATGGAAACCAGCTTTCCAATGATCGATGTTTCACTATTCTTCCGTGCGCTTTAGGCAAGGCTGACCATGCTATGTATAACATGGAGTGGCACAATGAAGAGGACAAGAAGTATGATGTTGTACTTCAAAGGAGAAATTAAACTGTCAAAGAAATATTGTCCAGAAGGAAGTCAGATTGTTCTTGAGCAAGCAAAGCAAGACTCCAAGGTGGTGTACCAGTTTTGGTCAAACACCTATCTCATTTGTCCTGCCAGAGGTAAAATTTGTGGAAAAAGAAATCATTTTGCAAGGGTTTGCTCGAGTTAAAACCAAGGTAACAGAAATGCGACAAGTAATTGCAACCAATTCCTTTTATAAAATGTAATATTTTAATATTTACATTTAATATAATACTTTTTAATTATGTAATGTAAACAGAAATCCTAAATTATCTTGCAAGTTGAAAGTTCTTAATGGTCCATCAATTGAGTTCAAGTTAGATATAGTTGCAGAGTGTTAACACACAATATCCTTTTGTCTGAACTAGTTTTCATATATAAAACTGGGGAAGACTGCTGTAAAATTAAAGCCCAGTAGAGTCAAAAACTTTCTTAAAGTTCTGGGTGTCATTGAACTAAAGAATTTGCATCCCATCAGCAGTGAGTGCATCAAAGATGATTTTTTTTTTGTTGAGGGCAAGTCTGAAGTTCTTTTAGGACTACAGTTTTTTTCTCAAGCACAGCCTTAAATGCAGCTCAACAAGTTTTAGATGTCAGATAAGTTGTCGTTACAGAAAATTTTCTAGAATATTTGAAGGGCTTGGCAGAGTTCTCTTTGAATATAACATCCAACTAGACAGTTCAGTTTCTCCTGTAGTGCACCCATCTCAATATGTTGCCATTGCTGTACAAGACCAACTGAAGAAACAGCTTGATTCAATGGTAACATATGGCATTATAGCAAGAGTGACAGAACCCCTCAAAATGTGTTAATTCAGCAATAATTGTGGAAAAGAAAAATGGTTTCTTCAGACTTTACTTGATCCTCGGGATTTGAACAGAGCCATTTTAAGGGAACACTTCCACATTCAAACATTCCAAATATATATATGCTCTATATATATATCATCCACTCTTTTCATGGAAAGAGTGTTTTCACAGTCATGAGCCAAGGTTTCTATCAAGTTCCATTGGATGAGGCGAGCTCATTTTTATGCACTTTTAACACACCATTTGGCAGGGACCAAATACTGAGAATGCCCTTTGGCTTATCTAGTGCTCCCAAAGCGTTCCAGAGGATCAACTCAGCAGTTTTTTGTGACATTAAGGGTGTTCATATCATATTTTATGACATGATTGTGACCTCTGAGAATGCAGATGAGCATGATAGGATACTGGGTGAGGTTTTCAAAAGATCCTTGAAACGTTTCAATATTGACAAAATACATTACCGTGTTAGCTCTGTTTGATATGGGTCATTTGGTCACATCATCTTGCAGCATGGTGTGAAAGCAGATCCAGAAAAGGTCAAATCAATCACCGACATGCCCCCACTCGCATTTTTGGCTGAGACAATTAATGGGCATGCTTGCCTGCATCATGAAATTTGTAGTGAAATTGCCAGAATATATATATGCTCTAGTTTGTATATTCATTAAGGTCATTGCTGAAGAAAAATTCCCTTTTTCAATGGTCATCAACCCATATAGCCCCTTTGAACAAGATTAAAGATGTTGCAAACTTTTTTCATGGTTCGTACAGGTCCTAAAAAGTCCTAAATTTCTGAAATTCGATTTTTTTTAGTACTTTTTATTACAAAAAAATGATAAAGGTTCAAAAAATAATAATGTTCAATAAGTTTTATTGAAATAACAATTAGCGGGAAATCGGTCCCTTTGTTCTTGCGGTCTCATTGTTCTAGTGGGAACTCACCCAATTAAGTTTCCTGTTACTTTCGTTGTTCGCATGTCTGTTTGATCCTCTAAGTTTTGATAGCACTATCAATCATGCCTGGACTTTATGTTTTCAATAGCAAATGGCTAGAAAATGAAGAATGGAGTTGGCTGAGAAGGAATACTACAGATTCCCAAAAGGCGTATTGTTGCGCTTGCAAAAAGAACTTTGACATTTCGAAGTTGCGAGTTGCAGCAGTTACAACATGCATTTGCCTTGACCGTAAGGAAATTGCCTCAAATGTGGAAGTATCCTTGGAAAAATTTAGGTTCGTTTTAAATGTATTAGTTGACGCTGCAACTGTATAAGAATCAGACTACGATAGATATCTGAAAGAATATTCAAAATTTGCAAATTCCAACAGAACAATTCTTAATGCATATAAAAGGGAGCAAAGGATCTTTTGGTCCAGGCAAACAGCCTGAGGAAAGATAGCGAGGCAAAAGCGACAGAAATTGCAACTTTAGAGAAAGACATGGAAAATTGATTTTTATTTAAATAATAATAGTTAATTCTTGTGTTTTATGTCTAAATTATACAAAAATGAATAATTAAAATTTAAATACCGTTATTTTTGTTATTATTGCTGGTCCTAAAAATTGGAATAGAAAGTCCTAAAAAGTCCTAAATTTTGGTTTTCAAGTTCCTGTATGAACCATGATTATACTTAAGTACATTTTTGGAGTACTTATGGCAACACTGCCCATACCCACCATGCTCAGAGCAACCATCTCTTCAGGGTGCCAAATTCAAATAAGCAAGTTGCTCTGCCCCATTCTGCAATAGTTAATAGGTCCAGATGTTCATATGTCAAGAAGCATCCACTTTTTATCTCATTTTTACTCATATCAGTGAAGGTGTACTTTTTATGAAAAACTTTAGTTCACCTTCTGAATATTGCTTCTGCCTTCAATATTACCATCAAATATAAGAGTCATTTTGCGATTATCAGTTATGGGAAAACGTTTCTAGAAACCAGCTTTGTCTTCCAGATAAATTGGATAATTTGTCATTTTATGCGTGTGGTGCAGAGACTTTTAAAAAGGTCAAAATGGCATGACTCTGACAATATTTAAAAACTTTATTAAATTTTTGTTTTACATTTAGTAGCCTTAATCATGTTAATTTACATTGTGATTCTTCTGATATATCAGGTGTGCTGGTTATACAGAAGAAATTTAATGGAGGTGCTGGCTTGCTGCCGAGGATATTGCCACGCTCAGCATTGAATTGGAGACATTTTGTCAGTTCTTTGATCTTTAATAATATTAATATATTTATTTACTAATTTTAGCAATTATTGTTACATTAATGTAATTGTAACTGCATTGTATTTAACATTTGCAATTTCTTGCCATTTGTATTATTTTCAATTTAGTATTAATTATTGTTAATTTATAGCATCAGATTCAGATTTTAATAGTTTTAGTTTTTGGATAGATTTCACTGCATAATTTACTCACACTATTGCCTAAAAACATTTGCAGCTCATTTCAGTAATTGACAAACTTTATTCCACCTCACCAAGAATTGCTTGTTGACTAATCATCAGCTTTGTTTGACAACTCTCCAAATCTGTTCCTCTGGGTTTTTAAGCTCTACTTTAATTTTTTTGTGAATTTGGTGCATAAAAGTTGTCATGACAGTTAGGAAACCTGAGCCTGCAGAGATTTGCTTTAGAGGGTTCAAATTCTTAATTACAGACAGGCCATCAGATTCCTTTATGGACAGATATGTAGAGGTAGTGCTTTTAAGTGATTGAACATTTTTAAGGTTTTTCTTTTTTATTACTAATTTATAGACTTGATATTTGAAATCAGTGGCTATACATTTCAGAGCTCATTTATCGAATTTTCCAGGAGCTTAAGAAACACAATGTATCGGAAATTGTGAGGGTTTGTGATCCTACCTACGACATTACTAAACTCACTCATTCTGGAATTTCTGTCACAGTAAGCATTTTATCAAGTAGGTTATTATATTATTAAAATTACTATGAAATGATAATTAGGATCTGCCCTTTGATGATGGCACTGGCCCACCTATTGAAGTTATTGACAAGTTCTTTGAGCTGGTGAAATTGAGATTCAGAGAAGACAATGATTCATGCATAGCAGTGCACTGTGTTGCTGGACTTGGAAGGTCTTCCCAATGACATTTTAAAATGGCTTGTATTTTTATGCTAAAGAATTGCATGGCTGTATCTATCTAAATAAGGCTTACAAATTTCTGGTTGATGGTTGAAGGTCAATTTTAACCTGGGCATCATTTAAAATGTGGCCATTACATGAAGTTGTGTGATTGCAAGTATTTATTTGTTTTCCATAGAGCTATTTTGTTATTAGGGCCCCTGTAATGGTTGCCATAGCATTGATAGAACTTGGGATGAAGTATGAAGATGCAGTTGAAATGATAAGAAAGTTTGTACTGCCTTTTATATGAAATCATGCTTGTCCTCATCAATAAAAATTTAATCAAATAAGAGCAAAATTCAGGGTTAATATGATAAGTATAAAACTTAAAAAGTAATTTATTGATTTATTGCCCGATTTTAATTGTCTTAACGTGCCACAGGAAAAGAAGAGGTGCAATTAATGCAAAGCAGCTTTGTTTTTTAGAAGAGTACCGTCCACGAAACAGGTTGCGTGATAAGAAGAATGGAAAAGCGTGCATTGTCATGTGATCACTTCTTTCTCGATATTTTTACTTTAATTTATCTAACCTACTGAATAATCAATTTGGGTCATAATGCTTCTACAACATTCACATTTCATGGAATTATTGTTTTGTCATCACCTTAAATAGTGATTTTAATATTTTATGCTTCAAATCCAATTTTTTTTATAATTTGTGAAAGTCAATTTCATGTGATTTCAAATGTTCTAAACTACCTTATTTGCAACTAACAATTGTGTTTTGCCAGGCTAAGTAGGCTTTAGTTGTTAATCTTTATTCAAATTTATCACTTGGAAGAAAATTTTGATTTGATTTTTGTCTTAAAATGTGACACTCCATTGTGCTCATTAATAATAACAGTTCCACTTTGAATATCCCAATGCTCAGGTTTTTACTGGAGTATAAAAAATCAGACTGGCATTGGTTGCTGAATGATTAGGATTTTTGTTATAATTTATCGGCAACATTTTCCTTAATGTTTGGGAAAGTGCTCACTTGTCGGTCAAAAAGGACCTACTGGGTTAGTTATGAAATGTGAGGAAGGTGTGCAAAACTCTGATACAGATTTGATAGGATGAGGCAGGGTTGTCCACCCGGCCCGCTATAAGTTTTTTGGCCCGTGAAGCTTCTCCGATTTTGTAAATTTTTATATTTAAATGAAAACCATTTTAAATTAGTTTTTTGTAATATTTCCAATTTTTTATTTGTTTTTGTTTGCTTTTATACATATATCCATGCTTTGGCTGCTAAATAAGCGTGCTTTAAACTTGAAACGCAAAGAATCATCCAAAATTATCTCTGTTATGCAAAGGAATATAATCAAATAAAGAAACGCAAAGATTGTAATGGCGGCGCCGACACATAAAAAACGGAAAATTGATGATGAAAAACGATATTTCAAATGTTTATGGACTGAAACTTTTTTCGTGAGGATCTTGGTAGCGTTTTGTGCTTGATTTGCCGAAAAACTGTCGCTGTTCAGAAGGAATATAATATCAAGCGACATTACATTACGAAACACGCAAGTAAATTTGACTGATCGAATCAACCCGTTGAGTTGAAGTATCGCTGGTCAGCAGTCTTTCTTCAAATTAGCCAATGGACCTGTGGTTGAAGGACCTGGCGTTTCTAGTCGACATGACAAAATTCATGGCCTAGTTGAACGTCAGACTTCAAGGAAAGGCACATTGGCACCATGAAGCTAATCAGTAATCCGTTTTTAATTGATCCCATGGACGCTGCTGACAAATATCAGCTGGAACTCATTGACATTCAGAATGACATTGACTTGAAAACAGCTTTCGCTGAGAATAATCTGCTGAACTTTTGCTATGTGACATCGGACAAGTATGCCAATTTCTTACATGACGCCAGGAAGTTCACCGTTCGGGTCGGAAGCACATACTGTTGCGAAATGTTGTTTTCTAGAATGAAAAACAGTAATGTTTTATTAATTTCCAGTTATATTTTGGGGATCGCCTCCAAAAGGTCAAAAAGTTACTAAGGGCACCTCAATTTAACAAAAGGCTAAAATTGTTAAGTAACTAAACATAATTAAAAATGTTTTTATAAACACATTTCCTTAACTAGTTTATTTTACCAAATTTCAAACATTTTTTGTTAGCTTTGAGATTATCCCTATATAAACAAAAACATCAATACACCAGCAACCGGCCACATTTATTTATTTACATTTTATTACCTGGCCGCCCATACTTGCTTGTTTATATTTACACGGCCCAGCGGACGTCCGATAGCTTCACGCGAATGAACAAATATAGATTTAAAATCGAAATTAGACATTTTAGGAGATGTTGAGCAAATTATTGAAAAAAATTATGCTTTGGTTGTCAGAACAAGGGCGACTTCGCTAAAAAGTATAAAATCAAGCCGCCCCAACTGCCTAGCATCCCTAAAACTTAGAAAATCTGAATCAATTTAAGTCGACTAAGAAACTCTGTAGCAAAAAGTACCTCCGTAATACGAAATTCCCTATTAACGAATTGCGATTTCGTTCCCTAGCGATTTCGCTGTAACGGGGTTTCGCAGTATTAGTAATAGTGAAAGTAGGCGTAACGGCATAATATTAGTTTTTCGAAGCTTCTGCCATCATGCAAAAGTAGCACCATATAAACTGACTTATTGGTGAAGCTCCATTTATTTATTCTTTCAAGCTTGTAACCCACATCAGAGAAAGGATATAGAGACTTCGAGAAGAAAGCAAGAGTTTCACAAGATGCTAGAAGGAAGAGGTTTGAGGAGACCAGAACCCTTCTGGGTTTCAGGCTTACAGCCTTGGAGAATATAAGTAGAAATTCAAAAAAATCAAGGCTTTTAAAGTTTTAATGGGAGGGAAAGGCTTCACCTAAATGCTAAATATCCGTTAGAGATCTGTTGAACTAGTACAGGAATCTTAAACTTTAAATTATTTTAGCGCTTATGCCATAAACTATGCTGGGAAAGTTAGATTAATGGGTCATTTGTATGGATTAAGTAAAATAATTTAAGATATTTTAATCAAACACAGACATAAAAAATAATAATTGCTGTTTTCGCTACAGCTATAATAAGCAACCATTAAGTTAATTATTCACAAGGCTGTGGCACATAACACAAAATAAGCGGTCACATTAAAAGTGCAAATCTCAAACTAAGGGACCACATGAAATTAGTGCGACAAAGTTTGCCCATTAATAGTGGTGTAATTTTCCACAAGGTCAATACATCATAATTATTTTGACATGACAGCTAGTGCCATTCTTCACATTAAAGTTTCAGACAAATTAACACATTTTTTACAGGACAAACAATGCTAATCATGCATTCTAAATCAAAATACAATGTAATTGTTCCAAGACTATGAAAGAAAGTTAAAAACAGACATGGGTCACTTTTCATCAGCATTTCTGATTCCACTTTTTATTGGGGTTTTCCCAGAAGCCTTGTGAAACCTTCTTGTAGGCATTGCTTCAGTTTGTAATTGAATTTTTGGATTGCTCATTAAAGTGATCAGCTTATGTTTAAGATAATCACCTGAGTTTTTATCTTGTCTGTTATGATATTCATCAGAATTAAACTTATTCTTCCTGTTCTTTTTCGTGTTCCTATCCCTGTGTAGACCCTTTTTAGTTCCTTTGTTATGTCCATGATTTGAAGAATTACCTTTTGGTTTTCTTTCCATTGGAAATATAAAATTTTTCAACTTTTTTTCTCCTATGATAGGATCTTTTAGAGCAACAGCTTCTCTGCAGAAATCACTACTTTCTTTAAACATTTTTATAATTTTCTTGACAAATTGACTCTCTTCATCAATATGCATTATCAACATCAAAGTTAATCTACTATGTTTTCCATTAATAGTGGTTTTATTTCCAGCAACAAGCAATTGGTCATTCTTATGAATCTTATACCTCTGATTCAGATCATGATTAGGTATTCCTCCATGGGATTTTGGAATTGATGAAAACCAAGTATTACTTTCTGTAGTCTGATTTGATGGTGGATCATCCTTAAATGATGGATGTAAATTCTTTTGAGACAGTTTTATTAGTAAAGAATCATCAGTGTAAAAGTAGTATCTGTGGTAATGTGTAGGACCAAAATCAGAAGGATGGGCTTTAGCTGTTCTAAGCACAGCATCATCAGTTTTATAAAACACAACTTTTTTAGAAGTTATTCTTGATTCTCCTGATGCATCTAAACTATAAATGCCTGTTGGTTTTATTCTAGCTGCTGCAAAACAAAAACATTGATTTTAAATAAATTACTCTGAATTAAATTTAAAGATATAGTTAAATATTCATTTATTGTCACTTAATGAAAAAAATTTTAAATTCTTAATTGCATTAAATAAAAATTTTTTTATTGGGATGAATAATCCACAGTCATTATTAAGAACCAAACAAACCAAAGTCAGCCCAGCAAATGAGTTCCAATGTCCTGATTACTTCATCCTCTAAAGATAAATAATGAGGATGAGAACTATTATATAAATATAAGATATAAATTAATCTACAAATACATGTCAAAAGACATTACAGTTGTCAGCCATAGAAAATAAATACTAAGACAAATCTTAAGAAGCTTTTAAAAGATACTAAATATGTAGAAAATCACTTGACACAATCATATACACATAGGCTTAAGTTAACAATGTAAATATAATGCCAAGCAGACCAGTGATTCATCAACAACTTCCTACATTTAGCTGCTTAGGCCAAACATTTGTAATGTGCTCACTAATCTTCTTGCTATTAATATTGTCTCTTGGCTACAATTCTAGCAAAGGTACAATTCGTATCAATGTTGAAAGCCAAAAAAATATTATCTTTAGCAAGAAATCTAGCAGCTAATCTACATTAATATTATTAATCTTAACATGGGCTATTCTTAGACATAAAAATTATTTAAAGATAAATAACACCATATCTAACTTCTCAATGGTTTTTTGGTGTCATTTTTCTTGCTGTTTTCCTTGACAATATGAGGTCCTTTTTGCTTGTTGCTATTTCTGTTTTGTGGCTTTTTTAAAGTCTTGTAATGAAAATTTGGTTTGTTTGGCTTCATATTAACTTCTTTGAAACTAAAACTTCCCACTTTTGTAATGTCTTCTATAGTTTCTTCTGTCCCTTTTGTAACTTCATCATCCATATTAATTTGCCCAATGCACAATTGATTGTCAACTGGAAATTGATCACATGCAAACATTCCTGGCCATGGAAAACCATACTTTGCCATGCGTGGTTCGCAATCATCTCTGACACTTTCGCACAGAGAACGACATGGGTAAACAGGCTGATCCAAACAAACAGGAGAAAAGAGAGAGCACAAAAACAATCTTGTGTTAGAGTTACATCTAGAAGCCAAGAGTGGCAACCAAAATATAGACTGTTGAGAAACCTCATCAAGTGTTTCCTGATCAAGAAGATTAGGAAGTCTCATACGGGTATATCCAATACTATGACAAAGGGATAGGTTTTGGGGAATATCAACACATCTGGCATTTGTGTGGCCATGAAGAGCATATTGCTGGTCTCTAAAAGAGTCAGCATAACATATCCATACTGTCACTACTGCTAATAGTAGTTTCATTGGTTGCTGGGAGATTCCCATAATCGATATCTGAATAAAAATAAATATACGGTGATTTAATTTAAGCTTGTTTCAAACAATGAAAAAACCTTCGTTAGTTTATTTTATAACTACAAACAATTACAAGAATGCAAACGCCTGATTTCATTTTGAAGCTAAAGGCCCGGTCATTGTAAGAGTCCTTACCATTTCATTCTAAGTCAGTTTGCTTAGTGTAGCTGATCAG
Organism: Whitmania pigra; assembly: GCA_021613335.1. Lineage (NCBI taxonomy): Eukaryota > Metazoa > Annelida > Clitellata > Hirudinida > Haemopidae > Whitmania > Whitmania pigra. The sequence goes on along the minus strand of JAJTWR010000278.1, from coordinate 979,705 downwards.
TTAAGAAAATTATATCTATGCACATTTTATGCCTAGAAATAAACTTATCATCAGATATTCGATTATGCGAGTCGTTATAAATAGTTTAAGACCTCCCTCGAAGGCAATTCCAAAGTGGTGAAATTTCTCAGTAACTTGCATGTAATAATAAAACTTGTAGCCACTTTAGCCACTTCTAGCCTATGACTACAATCAATAGTAATACTTTTCAAGTAACAATAAAATCGGTTTGAAATCCAATAGCTCTCCAAAATGAGGCGTCTGAAGGAACTATAATCAAAATAAACAATACTTGAAATGGCCGCCACCAAATATATAAAGCTTTGTAATTAAAGCTATGTCGTTTTAGAAATTTGTTCAAAATTTTTGACTGGTTTGATTGATTAAATTCATATTGGAATAATTTTTACCAACTCCAAAATTTCGAAGTACCTACTTGAAAATTAATATACCTTTTTGTAATAACCAAGTGAAATTGTTTAAAGTTTGATTCTAGTGTAACCGCTCGAGCAGTAGCATTTTATTAATTTTCTCTAGGCTCGATGAATGTGTGTTGTCCAATAAGTACATGGATACATAGATCTAGAGTAGACCTGGGAGCCGGTATTCAGGAAAACAGCTCGGCTTGAAAGAAGTTTAGCTGGCTAGCCGCGGTTTGGTAACCAAAATCGGCTGGCTTCCATGGCTTGATTTTACATTGCCTCCACCAACGGTCATTTTATATATGAAAATGTAGTTGCACAGAGAAATGTGTTCCTCTATTATCTTCAGTGTGTGATATGGATATAAGTCTAAGTATTGAAAATGCATTATTGCTCTTCTCATGTCAAAATAAAATTTCCAATAATTGAAAAAATGCACACACATATTATCAGTTTAATCAGTAAATATAAACCAATTCTCGCCATAAGAATAATCTGTACTTGTTTTTTTACTAATAACACCTAACAAGGAAATTTATAGGATATCAGTTTGCATATTTTATTTTGAACTTTTATTATCAAAATCGATCAGGAGCAGAAACTGTTATAATAATAGCGATCAATGATAAAGATGATAGAACTAAAAATATTAATTATATTGAATATTAACTTTTATAATAGTACTAGAAGTATTAATAAAATTTATTAAATTTTACTAAAAAATAACAACATTTTCAATAGTACTAAAGTTATGAAAAATTGTTTGTGAAATTAGTAATGATAACGGGACAAAACTATAAAAAAAAAATAACGACTAATAAAAAAAATCAAGAATAGAAAATAAATGAATACCAAAACAAATCATATAAACAAATATTCATTAATAGACTCAAAAAAACAATAAAAATTATCAACCAATTCAATAAAATTCCAGGAATATCGTTTTCCTTTTTTAGCTTTTTCCAAGGGACAAACCTTCGTAAAATTTTAAAAGGTGACCTTTTCCCTTCTTTCCTAAAGTTAAACGACTCAAAAAGTCTGAATTTCCATTGAGACTTTGATTAAGGTTGATAACCTTTAGTTAAAGAAGGTGTTTACACAACTTTTCTATATGCAAATGAGTCTTGAAAGGATGGAATTACAGCCAAATAAATGTATTCATCAATGAATTTACATGCTAGCATTGCAAATACTTTTAAGAAGTTGAAGAAAAGCAGAAAATTACACTGTTAATACGTTAGAAAGTTTCATATTTAAACATGTATTTTGTACCCGGTTAAAAATGTGACCCCGGTCGATATCTACCCGGTAATGATGGCTGAAGCTATTAACGCAAAGTTTTATCGCGGTCGTGAGCATGTAGAGGATAGCTCCGGCAGTCCTGCTCATGGAGCTAAGTAGGATGCGCATCATTGTGCGTTTGTTTGTTTTTTTTGTTTTTGTTTTTTTTATTGACGTCCGTTGCGTAGCTAGACGATTAGGACGGTGCTCCCGCAGCGGGGTTTGAATCCACGCTGCCATCGTGAGAGGCGCAGCTTTAATCGTTAAGCCATGCGGGCGCATAGCTCTGCGCTCCTAATTTTATTTTTATTTATTTGATTAAAGTCCGTTGCGTAACTAGGATGATTTGGACTTCTTGTGCTCCTAAACAACCTATTCACTATATATAGGGAAAAACGAATATACTATTTTGCGTATTTTACAAGTTCTAATCATTAAATATAATTGAAGTTTACAGGATGTCTGTATACAAAACGGGAAAAGTCCAAAATGGCAATAAAATGATGTTATGTATGAAATTGAGTAATATTCAACTTATATTTAACGATTCACGAGCGCTGTACTTCCTTAACTATCAAAAATGTCAAGTTTTCTTAAAAAGACACGGGCATAGCAATTTCCTACTTTGTTTCAATTAACATCAAAAATCGTTATACTTAAATATGTCAACTAAATGACGAAGCAAAAATCTCTTTTTTCACCTGAAAAAGCAAAAGACCGAGATCACATATCTGCCATATGATTATAATTATAACTTAAATTAACGACAAGTAGTTATTAATTTATTTAATTGCACTTATAAATCAATCCGATGTCTACTTACTAAGTTTCTCATGAATATTCATGAGCCTTCAGCTTGGCTAGAGGTGCTTGGTATATCTAGGGAGCGTTAGAACTGTAGCTAGGCCGGGGTTTGTCGACCCCTGCTGTATATATGAACAATAAAAACTCTGTAAACAAAAACTGAATTGTAAAAACTAAAAAAGAAACAATTCGTTTCCTAATCGTTTAAGAAAATCATCGTTTCCAAAGCAATTTCGAAAATGAACCAAGAATTAATTTTCCTGATGGGACAGAAAACAAAATGAGGCCTTAAATGACAAATGACGAATGACGAAAACGATATTCGGTCGATCTCTATACGTAACACAGTGAGAATGTGAAATAAAAAGACACATACATAGTTTTAGTCATTATTTCATACGGTGTAATTGGAGTAAAATTATATAAGTGGCTCCCCGACAACAATAAAGTTTTCAATGTGGCACTCCGTAAAAAATGTTTTCCCACCCTTAGTCTACACCAAAAAGGGGAAAGTCCAAAATGGCGCAGAACTTTTGTTATTAATTTAGCATTTTAATTTATCATCGGTTTGCTAAGAGGATTTAAACTCATGCATCCTTATATCGTAATTATCTTTATGAAACGTTCTAATTTTTATGCTTTGTCTTTAATAGACGTTTTAATAGCAGTTCTTTAAACTTTATTTATTCAGCAATCAGATTATTCATGCAAAATTTTATTTCAGTAACAAAATATTAACCTACCTCGATTTGGATCAAAATTAACAAACTAAACCCGTTATTTTTTGGAAATACTAAAATAAAATCTACATTTGAATAATTCTTCAAAGAAAGTTACAGCTCTTCCGCACTATACGAACAACGATCTTTGCTCGAGTAGTACTTTAATCGTTTCCCATCAGCAGACTCAAGCTTACACTCACGCCGTTCATTTTCAATGTACATGCATGAGCTCTAGACATGCTCTATAGTCATCGGATTCTCGGTTCAAACCTCCCTTACTTAATCCGCTTTTGTGAAGAATTGGTGTCAAGTCATACTTCTAAAGGATAAATTCTCGATGTCAACCGTTTCACTAACAGATTATAAATGACCTATAAGTTAATGTAATAATAATATCACTCTAACACGATCTTTTTTTCGAACCTTTGGAAGAATATGGACATAGATAAGCTATTCATCAATATTTTACAATCTCTTTCTGATAATGCAATGTAAGCAAACAGCATTATTAAAACAGAAATTTCTTCAGTTTTAGGAGTGATGAAACGTAACAACGTCGTTGCAAGAAACTATTGATGGAAGCCTGCAACTTTGCACAAGTTTGGCAAAAATAATCATGACTTATAATTCGGTATTTTGATTTTATTATGTTATTTGTGTTTTACTGCAAAGTATTGAAAGACTCAATACATCCTCGAGGGCTAGCAAGCGCAAACGTATTGATGTTCCATAATTATTCATAGTTCTAGAATATAATCATAAAAGTTTAGCAAAATGAAATCTTTGGATGTTTCTTGAATATTAATGATACATCATTCTTGCTGTCGAATTCGACACTTTTCATGAGCACTTTTCGGCAGTGAACTGTAACATGACCGGAGTTTTCCCAAAAAGAAAACATCTGCTTTACAGCGATGCGAATCTCAACTCACTGAATAAATAAAACACTGAAGTAAAATGTCGGAGATATTTGAGATCGAATTTAGAATTTGACTTACAACAGGCTTGACAGTTTAGGTTTAAAGCATCCGTTTAACTGACCTCATTGATCGATTCTTTCCTTTTGAACACTGTCTATATTGTTGTAAACTTAGATTTTTGGAAATTAATTAAGTTTATATTGCTATAATAATTATATATATATTGCTAACACAATTAAATTTATATTGCTAAAATAATTAAATTTATATTTCATTATATTTGGCATCTTTTTCGGGCACGTGGTATCTATTATTGCTACAGAAAAGCATTCTCGATAATCACCTGATAGTCAGCGAGAATCCAGACAACTTGGAAGCCCAAATATCCATTTGCATCCTTAAGTACCTCAATCCTTAAACACTTATACTTCTATTATTCAGTTCTTGCTCTAATAGATCAAGTACTCAGTTAACGGAACTGAATAACGGAAGTTAAGTGTTTAAGGATTTGAGGTACTTAAGGTTGCAAATGGATATTTGGGCTTCTGAGTTGTCTGGACTCTCGCTGATCGTCAAGTCAGTTTATTAGCGAAATGCTTTCTGTAGCAATAACAGCGAGATTATGTGCACGAAAAAGATACCAAATATAATTAAATATAAATTTAATTACATTAGCATTATAAACTTAATTAATTTCGAAACCACGTTTACAACAATACTGTACATCATCGCCGGTCATGGAGTGCAGGTATCTGTGCAGACTACGCCCAGTTCCTGATTTGGGAATGTGTCGATGACATCAGCCAATGGATAGAAATCGAGCTGCTTTTAACCTGATGCTGACAAATTGGAAATGCGCATCAAAGATATCCCTGCTCGAAAAAGATCATCAGTTTCCAGACCTATCTTATAACAATCCAGTGGTTTAGTTGTCGAAAAGTCTTGGCTTAATTTTGTTTAGCTTTGAACTGAGATTGAGATATTTTAAAAATTCTCAAAATAAATGTGTTCACAGACAGTGCCGGAAATTAGTCTTTTTAGCATTTCAAGCATTTTAATGATTCAAATTTTCAAAGATAGAGTTAAACTGTGATTTGAAACTGTACATATACAGTCCGGACGGAAACCTTAAGGACACCCCATATTTTTGTGATAACTCATTAAATATAAGTTCAATATTACTCAATTTTTTATATAATATTTCTTTATGGTAGACAAAACATCCTGCAAAATTTCAAAGAAATTTAACGGGTACATCTTGTAAAATATGCAAAATAGCATTTTATGGCCGCTTGAAAACGTTAATGACATCCTTACGTTACTAGATACTCCGCCTTGGAGCTCCGACAGGGATCCTCAGAGGGGTTTCCCCCGCCTTCAAACGTTTCGGCCCTTTGAGTCTCTTTACGTTTTCGGGGGGCGGGCCGCACCCGGTGATCAGCCGGATGTCCCTGTCGGTTTGGTCTTGCTGGACCCAACTTTTACCGCCGGCTTTGAAAGGCACTCGTTGGCCTTGTTATGCCGGTCACTGACGCCTGGACTAAAGCGACTGCGAAAGTTCTCAATGGCTCCTTCATGTCGCATGCTGTTTGTCGCCTGCAAACTTCGACTATGCGGGGCTCTCATTGGCCTTGTTATGTCGATCGCCTCCACCCCAGTTTGCCTACAGCGGTCATGAAAGCTCTCAATGGCTTCTTCACACCGCCTTAATATATTGAAATAACCTGGGGTCCGGGAACTAGTAAGTTTTAGAGTAAGTTTATTAAGCAAGTATTCAGTTAACTGAACTGAATAATCGAAGGTAAGTGCATCAAGGATATGAAGTATTTTTAGAACTGAAAGCTGTGCTGAGATGTTGTTGGCCTCTTTGTGTGTCATAAAGTAGATACGACTACGTACAAAAAGATAATGAATATTACCCCAAATATAATTAGATTTAAATCTAATTATTCTCGGCAATATAATTTTAAACATTTATTGCCAAGTTTACAACAATATGCAAACTGGGCCTTATAATTTCTTTGTAGCGGCGGCCGGAGATAGAAATTTGGTTTGGCCCCGTCGTTCGGTGGATCATTCATACCGGAGACCGACGGCTTTCCCCGGTTTCCTGTAGTGACCTTTTAAGACTTTTTCTGACTTCTCATATGCCAGATCCAGAACGAAGCCGCTTCAGCGGCCTCAGACATCCTTGTCATAGCCTTTGTTTTCTCCCGGCTTGACAATCCGATCTTAGTGAGGAAAGCGTAAGTCGACTTGCCGACCACGCCCCTTGCGCCAATCTCGATAGGGTAGAGGTCTGTGCGGTATCCTCTTGCTTCCAGGTCCATCGTTAGATCTGCATACTTGTCTGCTTTGAGCGCATTGCTGTATTGCAGCCTGTCCTCACACGGAACCGTCAGCTCCACCAGAATGATGGCATCCGTCGACGGCGACACGAGCACTAGATCCGGCCTCTTGCCACTTTCTATCATCACCTGGGGGTAGTGCCTCATCCCTTCTAGGTCGGCTGCGATGGTCCAGTCGTTTGCCTCTGCAAGAATGTCTCGCCTGGGGGTTTGACATCTCTTTTTGCAGAGCTGTGCGAAGCCCTCGCGCAAGAAGTAAATCTTTCGCTGATTTGCGATCGTACGCGAGTTTGCTTTGGAGACTGCTGCTTTTGCGGCTTCGCACACTTCTCGAAGGACCTGGTTATGTCGCCATGTGTTCCGACCCTTGGCAAGGGCATACGTGCAATTGCTGAGCACGTGATGCAGTGTCTCGGTACCGCCGTAGAGCCGGCATTCGGTGTCTTCCACCATACCCCACTTCTGCAAATTGTCCCTGGAGGGCAACTGGTCGTACACTGACCTTATCGCGTAGGCAAGTCGGAGCGGAGACATTTTCCACATGTCGCTCCAGCTAAGGGATCGTTGCATCACGTCTTCCCATGTTGTCCACTTACCCTGCTGTGACTGTTGAACTGCCTTCGTGACTCGGTCCTGTTCCACTTTTCGCCTCCTTTCCTGGATAATCATGGCGGCTCTGACTGATGAGCTCGCCTGGGACCATTTTGGCAGGTGGTTCCATCCTACTGCATGAGGTCCGTCTGGGTAGGACCTCTCACTTCCTCAAACATCAGCTCGGCAACTGATTCGTCGATTTCCTTCTGCGCTCGGAATTTCCTTCCAGATCTAAGCAGTGGCTTGACTTCACGGATCCTGCTGTCCGCGGAGTTGTTGAGCATCCACTGCGTTCTTATTTTGAAGAGTTTGTACTCTTCCACGATGGACCTTAGTGGTAGTCGCAGGCTCGTGCTCCTGCTGTAGAGGGCTACCGATGACAGCGCTGGAGGTAGGCCTAGCCATTTTCTGGTGTATCGGTTAACTTTCCTCTCTAGCTTCTCGACCACTGACAAGCCAATCTCATAGATGGTTAACGACCAGAGAAGTCTTGGCAGGAGCACGAACTGGAGCAACCACACTTTGAACCGCCCTTGCAGCGGTGCCGCCTCAATCGCCTGCAGTCCCTTGATGGTTTGCTGGAGAATGGCGTCCCGCATGCTCCCGTCGGTGAGAGACTTGTCGAAAACCCTTCCAAGGCTTTTCATCGGTTCTTCGGATACTGTAGGGATTTGCTGCTCCGCCACATCGAAGAACACGTCCTCGCGAATTTTTCCCCTGACTAGGGCAAGACTTCTGGATTTCGCTGATTTGAAAGCCATTCGACACCACTCAAGAAGGTTGTTAAACTTGTCCAGGGTATTTTGGACAACCTTCTTCCTGTTCATGATCAGGGTGGTGTCGTCCATGAATGCCTTTATTGGAGGCATGTGCACACCTTTACCAATGTGCGCCTCTGGAGTACGAGACCCGGCTGCCTTCTGTAGGATCTGCATCGCCAGTACGAATAAGGAAGGAGAAATTGCGCACCCCATTGCTATACCAACCTCCAGAGGCACCCACCTCGTAGTGTACGTCTTGGTGGAAAACCTCATCATGAACCCGTTAAAGTATTCCTGAAGGATGTGAATAACGGGCTAAGGCATATGATGGGCTTCCAATGTTTTCCATAGGAGCTGGTGTGGTACCGACTCGTATGCATTCGCTAGGTCCAACCACACGACGTACAAACTCAGCCGGTTCCTCTTGGCTCTCTGGATAGCTTCCCAGATCATCGAGGTATGCTCGATACAACCGGGTACACCTGGAATGCCTCCCTTTTGGACTGAAATGTCCACGTACTGATTAGACATCACGAACTCCGTGAGCCTCGATGCCATGATAGAGAAAAATATTTTCCCCTCTACGTTCAACAGCGATATTGGTCTGAATTGACTCAGACCATTGGAGTCTTTCTCCTTTGGAATGTAGACGCCCTCTGCCTTTTTCCACTCATCATCGACCGTGACCAACGACCACGCTTTCTGAATGAGGGAATGCAGCAGATATAGTGTCTTGGGACATCTCTTGTACAGGAGATAAGGAACTCCGTTGGGCCCTGGCGCTGATCGGTTTCTCGCTTTCCTCACAACTCCTCTCACCTCCTCGAACGAAGGAGCCGCCAAGCAAAAGGGACTGGTCGGCAGAGGAACCGCTGGGATGTCGACCCTTTCCTGTAGAGACTCATGGCGGAGGGCGTCACTATACGTTTTGGGTAAGTGTTCTTCCAACTTGTCTTGCTCTACAGAAAGTTCTCCCGATTTCGGAGGGTCTAGTAGCGATCTTCCATATCTGTACGGATCGCTAAAAAAGCTTCTCATAGCTCTCCTCCTCTCGTACTTCCTCTGTCTCCCTCTTTCAGCGCGGCGCAAGTCCCTCACTCGTCTCTTCACGTCCTCCCATAGGACGGAGAGTCCTTCTCTCTCGTCTTCTTTGGCCACTTTCCACTGACGGTGGTTTCCACGTATTTCCAATAAAACTTGAAATTTGTCATAGTTATGCAACCAAAAGGCTCTTTATGCAAATATTATCGATATATAAACCCAAAGAAAGTTAAAAATTGATCTAAGTCCAAATCAGTGGTAGTCGCAGGCTCGTGCTCCTGCTGTAGAGGGCTACCGATGACAGCGCTGGAGGTAGGCCTAGCCATTTTCTGGTGTATCGGTTAACTTTCATCTCTAGCTTCTCGACCACTGACAAGCCAATCTCATAGATGGTTAACGGCCAGAGAAGTCTTGGCAGGAGCACGAACTGGAGCAACCACACTTTGAACCGCCCTTGCAGCGGTGCCGCCTCAATCGCCTGCAGTCCCTTGATGGTTTGCTGGAGAATGGCGTCCCGCATGCTCCCGTCGGTGAGAGACTTGTCGAAAACCCTTCCAAGGCTTTTCATCGGTTCTTCGGATACTGTAGGGATTTGCTGCTCCGCCACATCGAAGAACACGTCCTCGCGAATTTTTCCCCTGACTAGGGCAAGACTTCTGGATTTCGCTGATTTGAAAGCCATTCGACACCACTCAAGAAGGTTGTTAAACTTGTCCAGGGTAAAGAAAGTTAAAAATTGATCTAAGTCCAAATCATCTGAGTTATGCAACGGACTATAATCAAATAAATAAATAAATAAAAATTGATGTTCCAAATCATCTGAGTTATGCAACGGACTATAATCAAATAAATAAATAATTAAAAATGATGTGAAGTTTATGAAATTACTATTTTATAAATGGCTAGAGGGAAAATGTTGTCTGACAAAGAAAAGGGACAGATTGAGGCCTTCAGTCAAGCAAATTATTCGATCAGGGAAATTGCCAAAGAGCTCAAGCGATCCAAGACAGTCATCTGGAACTACGTAAAGACTCCTGAGGAATATGGTGCAAAAAATAATCATGGAAGACCAAAATAACGGACGATTTGTCAGCAGAGACTCCTGGTAAGAAAGGCTTCTTCAGGTAAATTTTCAGCCAATCAAATTAGAAATGAACTTGATTTCAGAATTTGTAAAAGTACAGTGTTAAGTTATTTGAGATCTAGTGCTATTTTATCATATAAAAAAAATTAAAGATTCCAGCTCTTAAAAACCATCACAAGTTGGCAAGAGTGGAATGGGCCAAAACCATGCTTTCTAACAGAGATGGTTGGGGCAATATTATTTTGTTCAGATGAGAAGAAATTTAACCTGGATGGACCTGATGGTCATCAGTTCTACTGGCATGACCTCAGATTAGAAAAAGAAACATTTTTTAGTCGCAATCATGGAGCAGGATCGGTGATGATTTGGGGAAGAATTTCCAGTGAAGGATTGATTGAATTAGCCTTTCTGGATGGGCGACAGTCTTCGGTGGATTATATCAAAGTTTTAGAAGATCATCTGTTGCCTTTTGGAAAAGATTATTATAAAGAAAATTTTATTTTACAGCAAGATAATGCCCCGATCCACACTTCCAAGTTGACAAAGACATTTTTCCAGAAGAGAAATTTGAAAGTTATGAGTTGGCCAGCTTGTTCCCCTGACTTAAATCATATAGAAAATGCCTGGGGAATGTTGTTAAAATTTGTTTACAACAATGGAAGGCAGTTTCACACAAAATCTGACCTGGAAAACGCCATTAGGAGTGCCTGGAAAGAACTGGACAGAAAATTCGTAAATCAATGGATAATAGATGTTTTAAAATTATTGAAAATAAAGGAAACATTATTTCATATTAATAAACGTTTTTCCTGTTTTTGTCACGAAGTTTTTAGTCATTTTTTAATGATTTTTGCAAGTGCCTTTTATGGTTATTGGACGCCCCGAAATCACGTTTTTGGAATTTTAAAATTAATGCACGAACATATTTTGATGAAAATTTAAGAGATAATTACAAATATATAAATACATAACATATTAAAATTTCCCTATAATCAAATTTTTTTTTATAGAGTTATTATGAAATAATGGGGTGTCCTTATGGTTTCCGTCCTGACTGTAGTTCCATATCCCAGTTGTTTCTTGGCTGCGCGCCATTTTGACCCTCCAAAGTTTCCGTATTTGAAAAAATCCTTTCAGGTTTTACAGTAGAAATTCATCTTCACTAGACTTGGACTGTTCTACCGATACTATATTGACAAAGACGTAGCTAGGGTTTTTGACGTCAGGGGCGATATTGATAATTGATTGCCCCCTCGACATTACTAAATTGGTATCCAATTTTGATCGATTTGTGTCTTCTTAACATTATTAATCTGATTCCTCCCAGGTACGGTACCCGGTACGAACCCCTAGCTCAGACAGGGAAGGAGGAACGCTTGTCCTCTGAACTAATAAGCTATCTTGCCACTGTCTAATGATTCGAATGATCGGCATCCATCTTCTGAGCTATATTAAGAAACTCCACTGAGGAGCTGTAGCAGAGATTCCTCAGAGGAGTGATTGTAAAAGCGTTTCTTAAAGCGTTTCGGCCGTGATCTCCTTACGCTCTCTGGGTTTGGGCCGCATCCGATGATCAGCAGGATGTCTCTGCTGGCTTGTTTCGTTGCTACAATCTCTTCGCCACCTCTTCTTCGATTCTTCCTTTTTCTTCTTTTCACCTCGCTCATCGACGTGTTGAAGGTTTGACAATTTCTTTCCTGGAAAAACATTCCATTATAAAAGATAATCAATTCGGCTTTCGGCAAAACCATTCAACATACATGCCAATCGCACTTCTCCAAACGAAACTCTCTCACAGATTTGACCAGGATCAATATACTATTGGAGTATTTCTGGATCTTGCTAAGGCTTTTGACACAGTAAATCATGATATTCTCTTGAAAAAACTTCATCACTATGGTATTCGAGGCAAATGTTTTTATTGGCTTGAAAGTTATTTAAAAAATCGGAGTCAGATGGTTTCATATGCAAATCAAACATCGTCGTTGGCAGCTGTTAACCTGGGTGTTCCACAGGGTTCAATCTTGGTACCACTTTTGTTTTTGATTTATATCATTGACTTGTGCAACTCCTCTGATCGACTTGAGTACTTACTGTTCGCAGACGACACTAATGTTTTTCTGTCTGGAAATAACATAGCTGAACTCTACCATGAATACTGAGCTCGAAAAGTTGGCAGAATGGTTCAGGGCAAACCTCTTGTCTCTCAACACTAAAAAAACCGTATATATGTTTTTCCATAAAGCAAGGAAGAAATTCCCCGTGGACGATTGTAACATTTATATTAGTAATTCTGTTATATCTCGTGTCGAATCATGTAAATTTCTTGGAGTCATTATAGACCAACATCTCTCATTCAAGCAGCATATTCAGTATATAACGGCGAAGATTTCTAAAAATATTGGCATAATTTATCGCATATGTTGTTATATAAACATAAAAACAGTAATTACATTGTATAATATTATTCACTTATCTACCCATATTTAAACTATTGCAACTTAATGTGGGCTTGCAACTACTCAACTTGCTTAAAACCTTTACTTAATCTTCAGAAAAATTTTTTACGTGTTGCTCTTTGTTTGCCATATAGCTCTCATACCGATCATGCATTTGTAAATTTAAACATACTTAAAATTCATCAAATGAACAATTTTGCATTTGGCCATTCTCATGTACAAAGTAGATCACCATATGTTGCCTCGTCTTTTCGATGGTTTGTTTTCAAAAATATCCTCTTTACATACATTCGATCGTCAAACAATTATAGATCAGCTTTTGCTAAATCTGTCACTGGTTCTCGTAGTATTGTTTGCATGGGACCAAAGATTCACTCTACCGTTCCACGTAATATCACCAACCTTTCAAACCTTTACGCTTTTAAGAAAGCACTAGAACACTTTATTATTAACTCTAAATAATCATATACATTACTCAATATTACTTAGTATTTCTTACATTATTGGGACATTGAAACGCAACATTATTCGTCAATGCCAATAGGACGTTTGTTAGCGGGAGTTTTTTTTATGACCCTTATGTCGTTCCTTTTTTTCCTTTCGGTTTCAACTTGTATTGGTTTTGTGTTTTCAATAATAAAAGAAGGGGGAAAAAAGGTTGCCTGTGTGTATTTTATTAACGTCCATTTCATAACTAGATGATTAGGATGGGGACAACAACAGAAAGTAACAACAATGAACAACCAACATCGATGACACACCTTAAAAATAAAAAAGTAATAGTGTCAGTAAATATAGTAATAAGGTATGTACAGAGTTTATGTACAATCAGAAATCTTCATCACATCAGGTTTCATCTCTTGGATCCACCGGTAGATGAGCTTTACGCTAGCGTAATTGCTAAGCATAGTTCTCAAAACCAGTGATTGTAACTTGAGCTTCGACCTGATGCTCCGTCTGAGGGGTTCCTGACTAGGACACTCCAGAAAGAAATGGACTCCTCCACCCGAGGATAAGATTGGCATTTGCCGCTGTTGACCTCTTCATTTGGAACAGGTAACATTTAAGTTGACATCTTCTAAGTTGGATCTGGAGATGAGTACCTCCTTCCTTCTAGAAGCGCATTAGAAAAAGCTCCTCATTGTTGCTTGTTTCTGAACTTCATGATGATGACTGTCAGAGGAGCAATCCCATCTTCTCTGTTGTCTTCAATCTTTTGGGCGACGAACCTTTTGTCGTCCTTGATAGATGATGGGACTTGGCCTCGGGTTATTGCTAACTTTGCCAGGGTGTCGGCCTTTTCGTTTCCTGGTATGCCCACGCGAGCAGGTACCCAAACGAAAGTCATGCTGGTCTTTCTCCTTGAAGTGTAAAATCACAGATAAAATTCTATGAATTTCAGGATCATTGTATGCATTGTTTTGATTTCTTGGACATTAAATGGCACTAAGAAAATTGCTTAAAATCACAATATTCTTGTCCTCCTCCTGGTGGGAAGTTTTTCGCAGCATTAGGCATTCATCATTCCGTTGCAGAGATGCTGATTTCGGGTCTCTGATACTAACCTCCACTCCTTTCTCGGAGATGAAGATCCCTATATCTGCCTTGTCCTTCATCTTGAATGCGTCCGTATGGCAAAGCAGGCTGGAGTCACTAATTTCTTCAATCTTCTCCTTAGCGACCAACATCCCCAGAGTATCGTCGCCGCTATTGCCAGGTTGGAGGTGTCGAAGATAGCGTTCTTTAGTGTTCAAGGTGCTTTGATAACGTAGGCATCCAATGATCCTGTGATGTACTTTTGAATGTTGGCAGGCAGGAGTCCTGACACCGTTTCAAAAGAGCTTGGCAGTCTAGTGAAGTTTGCCCTTGGGGATAGAATTCCTGTAATCAAAAACAAAATAACATACCCTGACTGGGATTACCAGTGACCGAATAGCATGATTTGCGGTGAGCTTCTTTCAACGAGGGTCTAATGGAAGTCGAGCATCACAATGAATATCAGACTCTGACTTCCATTGTTCGGTTTTGCAGGAAGTCGTTTATCCAGCAGATCATCCTCCTTTGATGCCTAGTTTAGACAACCTTGCGATTATTCCTTCTCTCCACACCATGTCAAAGGACTTTTCCCGATTTAAGAAAACTCCAAGGGTCACCTGCTTTTTCGAAGAAGAGGCAGTTATGTCTTGAGATATTCGGACCAGTTGGTCTGAACATCTTCTTCCTTTTCTGAAGCCAGTTTGATTTGGTCTTATGGGGCCAAAACTCTCTAGATGTTATCCGAGCCTTGCTACGGTCACACTTTCAAGGAGATTGCAAAGAGTGGAGGTCAGAGAGATAGGCCTATATGAGGATGGTTCCGAAGGAGGTTTGTCCATCTTTGGGATAAGGATTACTGCCACTTTCTTCCAGCAGGAAGGAAGACGACCTATTGAGCAGAACTGGTTGGATGAAGAAACGACGCTTTGGAAGCATGGCGGTGAAAGTTTCCTTGTCATTTCGTAATGAATACTATTGTTGTCTGGGATAGAATTCTTTATTACCAAGTGCATCCTTTACTTCAGATGTATCTATGGGATAGGACAGAGGAGAGTTGTCAAGATCGAGAAAGAGTTCCTGCAATGACATTTGCAAAAAGCGGGGACAGAAAAAAATCTTTGCCAGCAGTCTCTTTTGGCATTTTTGACGGCCCATTTTGCTCGTCCCTTCGCCCTCTTATATTCTGGGAATGCTTTGCCTTTCCTCATCTTCAAGAAGCGGTTTCTCTTCTGGTTTTTCTCTTTAGTTGAGACTGCAGTCATCATTCCAGCAGGAGACGGTATGTTTTTTACGGCTGTTTTGGGGGTTTAAAGGAACAAGCCTCTGCAGCTCGAACGATGATCTGAGAGATGAAGTAAGCATTTTCTTCAAGATCTTATGCCCTGACAGGAAGGTCCTGACCCAGAATATGGAATTGTAGGTTGAAATAAATAGTTGTAGGATGAAAATCATTTATCACCGACCCGTTTTAGAATTCAATTCTGATCAGGGATGTCATTTGGAGGATAGAACTTTTGAGGCGCACTCTATTATTACTATTGTTATTACTTTTTTGTTAATGCTTATTCATGATTCGAGCTGCGGATATTGCCTTCACAATTTCTAATTATTATTTGTTATTGTTGGATTAATAAATTAATCCATACCGAATCTCGAGACTTAATTGTTATGGAAAGCTTAAGGCCTATTATGCATTCTCAGATTCTTCCGTCGATAATTTTTATAAATTTAAGCTTGCTCGTAACGGATATGCTGTGGGCGTAGGTGAGATGATATAGTTTGAATCGTTTACAAAAGTTTGAAACTGCGCATAAATATTGTTCTTGCTACATGAAACTCTAGTAAGACTTAATTATTTCACAACCAAAGGTACTTCCAGTCTATAAAATATGCCAGGCATTCCAATTTAATCGACTCCGCCCAATTTATCAAATCATTACTCATCTCACGGTTTTAGTCCGCTAAACGTTAAAGTTAAAAGTTGCTTGTGTTTTTGAATATTCAGCAGCATAAAGAGCCGATTAATCTTAAAGTTTTAATTTCTTAAGATGCACTACGATCAAGCTAGGAAGAAGAAATAAGCTACACGACTAGCGCGACTTCAAGGAAAGCGTTAAAGTCCGATGTAGTCTCAAATATACAAATACAAGCAACCTTGGTTTGGTGCTGAATGCAGGCGTGCACGATGCCATATTGCTGTGCTTCGACGGAGAAAGATAGCCAGGAAGCCGCTGCCCGTTCCTATATCAGACTTAATCTAAATAAATTTTAATCTTAAACTACATCTATACACTAAACTTTGACACTACTACACCAAGTACATAAGTGAGGTACAGCATCCTGCCATGCGGTGGAAGTTTGTTGATGAGTCGACTGGCCTTGGTGGTGTAACCAAGAAAACAACTGCTGAAACCTACTGCAGATATTTGAACGAAAAGCTCAACGGCATAATTTGCTTTGACAGATGGCGCACCGTCACCAAACTTCACGCCTTCTACTTCCATCTCGGAGTTTCTGAATTTCTACGGTCCTCTAGCAATTCTAGTACTCTTGCTCTTCCTAGGTCCCGGGCAATCAAGCAGGGAGACCGGTCGTTCCATGTCTGCTGACCAAGGAGGTAGAATTCACCTCCCGAGATCCGTTGTGCTCCGACAATAGAAGTGTTTAATTTATCACTTAAAACTTGAACTTTTTCAACGGTGCTATTGAATTCATTTTACTTTTTACTGAATTGAAAAATGTTCTTTTCAATTGTTTTTATTCCCCTCACTCAATTGGAAAAAATAAATCGAATTTGCTTTTTAATTACAATCAAAATTTTTGAACCACATTAGAAATCTTTTACACGTGCGGTTCGACTTCAGTTTATACAGTGCGAAAGTTGAGTTACATACTGAAATAACCTGGGGTCCGGGAACTAGTAAGTTTAAGAGTAAGTTTATTAAGCAAGTATTCAGTTAACGGAACTGAATAATCGAAGGTAAGAGTTTAAGGAATTGAGGTACTTAGAAGATGCAAATGGATATTTGGGCTTCTAAGTTGTTTGGATTCTCGCTGAATGTCAGGTGAATATCGAGAATGCTTTTCTGTAGAAATATTAGATACCACGTGCCCGACAAAGATACCAAATATAATGAAATTTAGATTTAATTATTTTAGCAATATAAACTTAATTTTCATGTTTACAACAATACATTATTATAGTTGATAAAATAACTACATAAGTACATAAATGTAAACTGGTCACATTGAAAAGTTGTAGTCAATAACTGTAAATGTAACTGATAACTGAAAGTTGTCACTGGAAACACTGCCTAAAGTTAACTTTAACTGCAAATGGAAAGTACTAATTGTAATTCAAACTCTAACTGAAAAGTCCTAATTGGAATAACACTACTATCTGTAATCTAACGTTAGAACAAATCCATATATGCTTTATCACCCTTTTTTTACGAACGATTAAAATTTTCTTGATAGGTTAATAGAAATTTATTTCAATCGATTAAATTCGATTAATTATAACGTTCTTCCACTTTTTAGCCTAGCTGGCTGCCTCGCAACTCTGTATACATATACATATACTCACCCAACCTTAGCCAAAACAATCAATCGTATCACATACACACATTGTAAATTCTTTTATTTGTTTAAAAACTTTGAGAAAAAAACTGAGAATTAATTTAATTAATTAAAGAGCCTATTAAAATCAAAATAAATTAAGAAATATCGATTAATCGATTAAAATGTTTACTGATTAAACTGCAGACCTAAATGAAAATGATCCAGAGAAGCCTTTTTCCAGCCAACTTTTAGATGTGTTATAGGCTAAGAAGGCTATCATACAATGTCAACACAATTTCAAAATTACAAGAATATTAAATTCTAAATACAGTATTTCTGTCACACAAAATATTATGTATTATCAAACAACATCTTTGCACTTGCTTCCAATAGTTGAATATTCAGTTTTGTATTGATGTGGTACAAAGTAGGTGGGATTTGGTGGCTTGGACATTATTTCCGTGTTCGCATTTACTTGTTGAGGTGCTTCCAAATTATACATATCCAGCATTGTGTCAAAGTTTTCCCTGTATTCTGTCTTCATGCCTCTGTGACAATCAAACAATTTTTTTGTGTTATTGTGGTGTATTATTGACAAAAACAATGAAATCGGCATACAGCATGTGAAGGTAATAACAACAGCCATTACGTGTTGTGTTAGCAACCTAGCATGAGCTGCCAGGGAGCACCCTCTCTCATAACGGGATACATAAGGCACTCATTATTGATTTATGTATTTGATTATAGTCCGTTACAATACTGAGATGATTTATCTTTAAAGGACACTCAAAAAATCTGATAAATAAAAATCTGATATTGTTAATTAATAGGGGTGCTTAACATTTATTAAGCAAATGTGATTTGTTTATACCAATACGATGTAGAATGGGTTACAAATTAATTAAACACTACTGATTTAAATATTTTTTATATAAAAAATAAAAATTTGAACCTATGAATAAAAAATATTATATTTAATTTGTTCGCCAGAGTTTTTAAATTTGTACTTCGTTCACCAGTTTGAAAGTTATTGTAAAATGGGTGGAGCTAAAATTTATTAATTCTCATGATCGGGCAGCACCAAAAAAGTTTGAAAATTAAAAAACGAAAATAACGAAACAGATCTTATAACGAACTTAAGAATTCATTATAAAATCCAGTTCGTTATTCGTTATGCAGTCTGCTTCGTTATATATAGTTCAGCACCCGAGCAGGCTATGCAGAACCATTCAAACACTTTGATAACTGAAACTTTTTCGAGTTCCGACGGGAATCCTCAGACAGAAGATCTCTTCTTTGAGCGTTTCGGCCCTTTAATACTCAAATTCAGCCCATAATGTCAGCTCAGAAACGCAAGCAAACCGACTTTACGCTGAAGGAGAAAAAGGCTTTTTTATTTGAGGAATTAAGACCGCTTTTACAAACCTTCGCTACTATGCCACTTTTGCTCGGTCCCGACAGGTGGCATAGTAACGAGATTTGACTGTATTCCTTATCTTCAATACAATGTTAATACAAGTATAACAGAATTTATATTTATCAATAACATTGTTTATTCTTCTTTAAAAGAAGCAGTGTTTCAAAATATTTGACACATTTACGCCTAATAGTCAGTGTAAGACCAGCTTGACTGAATAATCTTTCAACAAGTGCAGATGATGGAATGTTGTGTTGAACTTGAGAAATACTTTTTTGACTGCTGGATATCTAGAAATAGTATGGTGTATAACGTTGGAAGAATGAAACCAAAATAAGCTCCAGATGTGTCTTCTTGTAAAATGTCTAGAGCTTGTGCAATTGGTCTCATTACTTCAATCCCTTTCTTCAAGAACGTGAAATATTGAGAGCTGAACTTTGGCAGCTGCAAGCGTTCCATCCATGATCGGTCTTCTGAGTTGGACTATGATGACCAAATATAGTCTTCTAATCAGAGGCTGAGCGAGAGACTATAAGGGATTTAAGATAAATAGGCGAAAACACATCATTTGCGCTACTTGTTCCAATTATTTATTGTTATTGCACATCCCAATTACGAAACTGGCAATGACATCTGTGTCAAGCATATTGAAGAATATTATTGGCCACCTTTTGAATTTTTGTTTGCAAAAGTAGATGCCAAATGATCCTAGTTTACTACGCCGCTATTCTTTGATTACAACGATGGATAATCTCTAGTTTTTGTTTCTGACCCTCTTCAGCCTTGTCGTGATGCATTTTCGACAGAAGGATGGCCGACTTATCTTTTTGAGAGCATACGAGCATTTGAAAGCACTTACGTTTTGTTTCCATCGAATGCAAAGATCGAAGATGATTCGCCTCTGTTTTGTGCTAGCATGCTAAGAGTGTAGTGACTGCACAGCCCTACTAAGATCTTTTGTTTTGGTATACTAGTTTACCGCGGTGATACTTCATTATCGTCGTTAATCCTTTCATGAGTGATACCGATTGTACGTTCGAATAAAATCAAGTGTTAGACTGGTTCTGTAAAAAAACTGCATACTTCATTGGTGACCCCTACTCCGAACACAAACTCTAATGGAATCGCAAGCTGCTTCAATTTCTATGAAACCGGTTGTCTTCAACCCAGCCGAGGCATCTGCTTGGTTCAGGATAATGGAAGCACAATTTGCTCTCTCCAACATCACGATGAGCTCAACAAGATTTTATAAGCATTGCCAGCCCTACCAGGGTCTGTGGTAATGTGCCTTGATAATGACACTGTGAAGGCCATGGATTACGACCTCCTGAAGAGTGGAGTGCTTGAACAAACCATGCCAAACAAAGCTGAGCTCTTCGACCAGTTCCTACAAAAAAATCCGCTGATAGGCAGGCCTTAACATCTGCAAGCCTTGAAAAAGATAGCACAACTAGTTGGAGCACCTGACGACATGGTTCGCCACAGGTTCCAGAGATCGTTGCCTGCCAATTTGGCCTTAGTCATTTCAGCATAGAAGAACTTGTCTTTGGAAGAGGTGGGGAAATTGGCAGACGAATTGATTACCATGACATCAGTTCAACACACACAGACTTTCCAGGAACCAACACTGGATGTTGATGCTGTCAAAAGAAACACAGGAACCAACAGAACACTGAAGCCATTCACCCCAGGTCAACTACCAAAGGTTTGTCGTGCACACATTTATTTTGGTCCTGAGGCTAAATCCTGCCAACCCTGGTGCGTATGGCCAGATAAGCGTGGCGCCCGAGTTGCCCAGTCTAGAAATGCTTCTCCAATGTCTCACAAGCCAATGTCGGAAAACTAGAAGAGGCTACTTCGGTTGCGACCATCGAAGGTGCCCCTACGTTTTTCGCAGTTTTCGCATTTTTCACAACAGCTAAACACCATACGTCATCAATTTAAGTTTCTAGTCAACACCAGATCAGTGGTATCAATCATTTCCCCAAAAGCGTTATCAAACATTTCAGTTCCCATCAGAGCGACAAACGTCAAGTTGAACACAGCCAACGGTATGCCTCTCAAAATTCATGGAGAAGTTACACTAACGATAAGCTGTCGAGACCTCCGAATAGAATTCACCTGGACGTTCATAGTTGCAGTCACCACACAACCAATATTAGGGGCTGATTTTTTCATTCCTCACCATTCACTTGTTGACTGTCGCAACCGCCAACTTCTGGACATGAAGAAGTCACTCTCCACGGCAATGATAACAACGGTTGAGTAGATTATTGCCCCTGTATTTGACTGTCCACCTGACACCCCCACTCATCAAGGCATTAATTGAACGTCACACTGCTCTGGTTGGCCCTTGGCAGATAAATCTCCGTAAACCTTCATCGTCTGCACAGCATACAATTGAACTAACTCAAACATTCCAAAGATTCATGGATGCAACTTTTTAAGACTTGCCATTTGTTTGTGTGTATATTGATGATATTTTGGTAGCCTCAAACAATGAGCATGAGCATCTACAACACCTCAGAACTGTCTTTCAGCGGCTGGAGGAAAACAACCTCAGGATCAACGTCAGTAAATGTATGTTTGCTCAGAGCTCTGTTGTGTTTATAGGCCATAGACTATCTTCGACTGGAATATCACCACCTGAAGATAACATACAAGCCATCATCGATTTTCCTAAACCGAAAGACTATGCAGGTTTACGACGCTTTATTTGCTTGATTGGATATTATAGATCATTCATCCCTCACTTTGCCCAGATATCTGCACCTTTGTATACTCTTTTGGGAAGTACAAATCAACGTAACCATCTATTGACGTGGGAAACCTCTTAGTGCAAAGCTTTTGAAGATATAAAATCATCCCTGGCAGGTGCGGCCAGTAACCTATATCACCTAGTGACTGATGCATCTTCGGTAGCCATTGGTGCTGCACTTCATCAGGTTGTTTTGGGTATGCCACAACCAATTGCTTTTTATTCCAAGAGATTATCTAAAACAGAATCAATATATTCTGCATTTGACAAAGAGCTTTTGGCAGCATACTTCGCTGTCCTCCATTTCAAACACATCATTGAAGGCAGAAAACTCCATTTATTTACAGACCACAAACCCATCTGCCAAGCTTTTCAATCCAACAGAGACCAGAAGACTCACATGAAACAACGACTTCTCTCCATCATCTCTGAATATGTCACTGAAATACATCACATCAGAGGAGTTGAGATGCACTTTCCAGTCACTGCACTACAACTCGAACACCCAGATCTAGCAAGTATTGCCAAAGCACAGACTGAAGATCCAGAACTACAAAAGTGCAAGGATGCTCTCACATCTCATCAACTCTCGGCGGACTTGACAATTCATTGCGAAAACAGCTTAATTTATCCCCGTCCATATGTTCCCTTAGCACAAAGACAATCAGTGTTTAGGCACCTTCACAATCTGGCACAGGTATACAAGGATCTACTAATTTGATTGCAACAAGGTATTATTGGCCTAAAATGAAAGGGGTCATCAAACAATGGGTCAACAACTGCTTAGACTCTCAGAAAGCCAAGGTCAATCGTCACAACAAGAGTATTCCAGAACATGTATCCATATATCCAATCAAACAGTTCACATGGACATAGTAGGACCTCTGAAACCTTCAAAAACACTTGGTTCTCATTACACCTCAGAGATGCAAGATGTTGTGACACTCATCGACCGAGCAACCCGTTGGTTTGAATGTGTTACCGTAGCCTCAATCACAGCTACCACAGTTGCTGAGGCATTTTTAACCCATTGGATTAGTAGATTTGGAGTACCATTGTGCCTCACTACAAATCAAGGGCGACAGTTTGAAAGTAGTCTCTTCAAAGCTTTGTCCCACTCTATCGGTTTTCATCGACTACGTACCACTGCTTATCACCCTCAGTCTAATGGGATGATCGAGCGTTTCCATACAACACTCAAGACAGCACTTGTGTCTCGAAATGAAGAATGGCTGATAGCACTTCCAATAGTTTGCTTAGCATTGAGAGCTTTACCGACAGAACATTAGTATTTACCGTTTACAGCCATGACAGGCTCAGATATCTTGATGCCACATGTCTTCTTTCACAAGGCGAATCCTTCTACTTAGAAACAGTTTGAAGCAATTCAGCAACTCCACAAGCACATGCGTCAACTAGACTGTACAACTCTCTCCGAAGGTACACACCATGGTCGAACCATCCGGCTCCAGTCAGTTACCTTGCAACCTGGACAATATATCTGGTTGTGGATAAATAGAGTTCGACAACTTTTAGTTCGACTTTTTTAGATACCAGGGTCCTTACAAAGTCCTTGATACCAAGCAAAACATTGTCAAGATAGAATGGATGGATCCACCAGTTATGTTTCGCTGGATCGTGTCAAACTTCCCAAGATGCCAATGACGACGCCAGGGACGCCTGTCGACTAGACGGCTCTTGCATCCATCACAAATTTTCCCAATAACCAACCTGAACCCCCACGCACAAGATCATGAAGATGTGTACGTTTCAATCATCACCAGGATCTACTAAGATCCTCCGTCTTCTCAGGGAGGAGCTCACTGTAGTGACTGCATAGCCCTACTAAGGATCTTTTGTTTTGGTATACTAGTTTACCGCGGTGATACTTCATTATCGTCGTTAATCCGTTCATGAGTGATACCGATTGTACGTTCGGATAAAGTCAAGTGTTAGCCTGGTTCTGTAAAAAAACTGCACACTTCAAGAGGAATGTCTCGTTTATTCATGAGCATGGTTCCTACGTAAGGTCATACCTTGAGTAAGCAATTCTTCTGCCAGACCAACGCTTGTGAATAGGTCATCTCCCACCGACCACTTTTGACCCAAGATGAAACCATTGTTTTCACAACACGCGCATCCTGATTCTGATCTTTGACTTCATGTGGTTGCCTCCCATGATAAACCTCCACGTTTATTGGATAAGACGTGGCATTGTCACCAGGAACGTACCGAAGGCAAAATAGTGGGGGGCATAAAGGACAGTTTTTCCCAACTCCAAAAAATGTTTTCTTGATATTTTGTCAATATTTATTGTTCGCTAACAACTATTATGACCAACTCAAACCTTTGATAAAATTTAACTGACAAGTGTCACGGTACATTAAAATATGTGTGCAATGTTTCCCAAATATTAAACAAAATCTATCTTTTACACAAAAATACAACTTCTTCACTAGTAGTAAGAAAATCTTCACTAGTGCTTGTATCCGCTTGTAAAATGGCCAACCAACTCAGATACTTTTTGTTGAGCTCCTTTAAACTCTCCCGACATT
This sequence comes from Whitmania pigra, assembly GCA_021613335.1. Classification (NCBI taxonomy): domain Eukaryota; kingdom Metazoa; phylum Annelida; class Clitellata; order Hirudinida; family Haemopidae; genus Whitmania; species Whitmania pigra. Next base: position 955,442 of record JAJTWR010000278.1, on the reverse strand, counting down.
GAAGCAGCAAAATCATACGATTGAAAAGAAAGATTGTCAGTATCAACGGCATTGCGTTGCAAGCAACTCTTTCCTATTCCAGCACCAAAGAGTCTTTCATTTGCAATTCCTTTCTGATTGACGAAACGGATTATAATAGTCAATATGTCTTTCCTCGAACTACCTGGTGTTAGATCCGCCGTCACAGTGTAGAACTGATTGTCAGAAATTTCTTTAATACCAAGAGAGATGGGCGGACATTATTTCATTTTAAATATTTGTTGTAACTTTAAATCCTAAACCTTGTAGGAATTATTATAATATGCATTTAAATTTTTAATCCTAATTTTCCCAACTTATTTCAGTCTGTTCCAAGTGGGGGGCAAGCTGCCCCCCCTTGCCCCCCTCAAGGGGCGTCCCTGATTGTCACAGCACCACCACACCTTTATTTCACATTTGGCAGGTTTACTTAGAATGAACATCGGCCTCTTAATAGAACTACCATTATTGTCTGCTCCAGGAATACAGTATTTTCGTGGAAACAAACATTGTCCAAACGTCTCTAAAAGCAGCTTGCAACAATTTTTTACAACGTGTTTTACAACATAAATTTAACAAAATTACAGATGCAATTAGTTCCAAAATTTATTGTTATATCAACGTCATAAACTAATTTTTTTATGGGGTGCATGTTGCACGGATGAGGGTTAACATGGTGATGTAAAATGTTATAACTTTTGCTAACTCCTTGTAGGGAGAGATCAGTTTCAAACAATTTTGTAGTTTCCATAAATCCTACTAACCAGATAAATTTAATTTGACTTGACTTGTTTGCAGTGATATTTCCATTAATGGTAATTGAAATAGAAATTGAAATTATTTTTTCTCAATAATGGAAATTGAAATTTGGTAATGAAATTAGGAATAGGAATGGAAATTGCCTGAAAAAATGGAATTAGGATGAGAAGTAGGAATTATTTTTTAATTTGAAATGGAAATAGAATGAGAAGTAGGAATTATTATTAGTTTAAAATGGAAATAGAAATGAGAAGTAGAATTTATTTTGTAGAATGGAATTATAATGAGAAATATAAGTTATTTCTGAAGCCAATTCGATTTAACTCAAACATTTTTATATATGGTAACTGTTGTGTACAAGCAATTATGTCACCGGAATGTGCACCTCCGGTGAACTGTTTGTGAAAGCAAGGAAGATTCAGTTGAGGCAGTTCAGGCGTCTGGTTCTGGTGATGAATCTACATCGTCACTCTCATTGCCAACTCGGACTTCATTGAAGAAGTTTAAATTTTTGACCGATAAGATTCAGTCCAGTTCAACTGCTGCGAGTATTAGTTGTATCAACAAAAGGGACACTGTGCTTAATCAGCTCAACAAATATCTAGCTGATATAATAGAAGAACATAATGATGCAATAAATTTCTGGAAAAAGAAGACTGCTCGTTACAGTAAATTGTATGAGGACTTATTGTCAGCACCATTTTCTCAGGCCTAAGTGGAGCGGATATTTTCGCTCTGCAGAATCCCGACTACAGGAAGACGCAACCGAAAGCAACAGATGAAAGCTTTCCTCAAACTAAACTTCTTTTGACTAACTGTGGCAATAAACGTCCAATAATTGTTTGTAGTTGTTTCTTTCTTACTTTAAGGATGTTTTTGTAATCATTTCAACTTTCGAATTAGGCTTTAAAGAAAACGAAAATATTGAAAATGGAATTAGAATAGAAATTAGAAATTATTTGAGCAATGGTAATTAGAATCGAATGGAAATTTTTAGAACTTTGAATGGAATTAGAATAGAAATAGAAATTATTTGTCAAATAATAATGGAATTAGAATTGTAATGGAAATTATTTTGCGAATGGAAATAACACTGCTTGTTTGTCAGGGGGGCATTCTACGATGACCACTCACTTCTAACTTCAGAATTTTTGTTATTCAAAATTCTCTATTGCTTTCAAATTATTAAAACTGTTGTTAATAGCATTTACTTAAAATCTTAAAACTCAGTTTAGAAAACTTTTAACATTCAGGTAAATTTAATAAATGCTAAAATTTTGTAATATTTAATCATACGAGTGTGGAACAAAATCAGTGCTGTGGGGTGGTCGCCTGATTTTTGTAGCTGATTTGAAGACAGACTTGTCCCTCATTGGTGATTCGTGAGACTGAACCATTATTGGGTCCCAGTTGCTTAAAATTACAAATCAGAAATAATTTAAATCCAAAATGATATAAGAGTGTGACATTTTTACTATTTTACTGCAACAAAATATCATAAATATGTACTATTTGGCTTTAACTTCATTAGGCTTGTAGGCTCTGTGTTCCTTCTGATAAGTAGTCATGTAAGGATCATTGAGCATGTAAATGGAATTGTTCGATGTCGTTAAAGATGAAGGCAAACCAATCTTCTCAGATTGTGGTGAGTACAAGGCATCCTTTCATTTTAAATAATTTATCAATAAATTATTAATCCATTCTTAAATCATTAATTAAACAGATATTTGTTTTCAAATTGTACCTTCAAGTGATCCTTCAGCAGAAACCCACTGAGTTCGGAAAATTTATTAGGTTCAAATGGTTTTATCCTAAAACCAAATTCTTCTCTTGTTTCAGAGGTTTGATTACCCATTGTCAAAGGTCTTCTAAGCCCTTCTGATTGAAGCTTAAATCGAAAAAGTAATTACAATGATATTTGTTTTGGTGTAAAATCGCGATAAAAACAATTTTTTTTCTTTTATAGCAATTTCATTTAATCCATTTTGAATAAAAAGTAGAGCAAAATCATGTATAAGCTAAAAACCACCTTGTCGTGCAGATCTTTATTATAGTGAACTTTGTAATGGGCTGGAGGCTTGATAAATGATGTTCCAGAACCATAATTTTGCAGAGAACACTTGTAGTTATGAATAGTTCTAGATGTAGTTTGGTAATGATCACCAGATGCTACTTTGGGAGATTTCTTTAAAACCTCAGGAAGCAATTTTGTTTGAAATAGCTAAAAATGACAAATTAGTTTAGTGACAACAGTATTGATCATAATAGATGTGATACTACATGAATTAACGAAACATCTCCTTACTGCAACTTCCGAATCCGGCTGGTCTCTACGCCAATAATGTCCAATTCCAGAACTTGTTTTTAGCAAATCATCGCTTTTATATGCCATATCCGACATTTCCTACAACTTTTAATGAAAAATTTATAATCGTAAGCAAACACATACCAGGTTGCACTGCTACTATGGTAACGCACGCGTCAGAGAATGTTTTCTGAGATTAATTATGGTGCGCCAAATAACCCTAATTTTTTATAAAGTTGAATATATAATTTTTATATAATATAAAATACATAAACTAAACAACATATTAATACAAAAATAAAAATAGAACACTATGTCACAAATTCTTGAATTCAAACTGAGAGCTTAGTCGATTTTACTTTTAATTTAAAGATGATAAATGCTAACATTTGAGCAGAAAAAACACAAGCACATACAAGGAGCCCAATCGAAAAAGCATGCAATCCAATCAACTGTCAGAAATTTGAATATTAATTTGTAAACAAACTGTCAGCCAATCAGCATGCACAACTACCGATCCACCGTTTTTAGTATTAACGACGAAAGGAGTTCGCTGACAGCACAGGCCTTTTAATCAAACAAACTCATGATTCCCAAAAATTCAGGAAGGTGTTTTATTTCTTCAACAAATAAACAAAAACAAAACATATTTCAACAAAAGATTAAAAATACTTGTTAATTAATTACTTCTTGTCTATGCATATTTAGTGCAACTAAATGAATAGGTCTGCATATTGTAGTGCGCAGCCCGCCGTCAAGGCAGGTGACCCGTCAAAATAGCCCAGCGACAAAATAGCCCCGTCATAACATCCCCGTCAATGTATCTTTATAAAAAAATATTTATAAGAGTTGATACATTAACCTATAACTTATTTCAAATTTGATTAAATGAAATGAGTTTTATGTTTTGATGGTGCTATTTTGACGGGCTATTTTGTCGCCGGGCTATTATGACGGGGTGCCGTCAAAGCAAGAACATTTGAATGTATGAATGCAAATGTTGCACTCTGAACACTGCAACGGACAAGTCAATCAAGTCATGAGGCAGAGTGCACCGAACTACATTGTATACTGTGTCAGCATTGCCTGCCACCGAGTATAATGAGTTCTGCTGTATCTCTTTACAACATGTAGGAGCCAGGCTCAAACTCCCTTTATGTCTTTTTCGTATTTCATGATGATATCTAGTGACAGTTCTGACTCTGTTCATTTTTTAAAACCTGTCCATTAGCTTTGCATTTAAATATTTCAATAGTGCTTGGATACTTTTATCCAATCTTTTCACTTTTTTTCCCTGAACATCTAAATACAATGTTTGAGTTATTTGCTCATCCATTTTTAATTAAAAAAGGAAACTTTCACGTAAACTTAACACATAACCATAAAATATAATATATAAGTAGTACTCTTCTGGTGCCAATTCTGTTGCAATAATAGTTTCTTGTTATGTGATTGTAGTGACTGCACACCCCGATCTTTTGATTTTGATTTCCGAGTTTTACCGCGTTGATGCTTGTTGTCGACGTCAATCCGTTTATGAATGACACCGATTGTACGTTCGATTATAGTCAAGTGTTAGCCTGGTTCAGTACTTCATGATCTTTGTAATGGAAATCACCTCTTTTCCTCACAAATCTGGAACATGTCTCATCCTCTTCTTTTATTTTCAAATTCTATAGACACATTATACAACTCAGTCAACTTTAGCAAAGAAAAAATAATAACTACTGCAAACCTGTTATTGAACTAAACGTTAACAAACTCTTAGTCCAGCCTTTTCTTAAGTTTGTTAACCTAGGTCTTTCAGAGGTTTCCTCCTTTTGTTCAACTGGAACTGCAAGTTCATCTGGACTGGATGTTCATCTTGACTGTTTAATAAAGCTGAGTTCTGAATTGTCGAAACAACACACACTTTCCCCATTGATTTTCCTTTTACGTCCCAGCGTTGGCAATTCTTTACCAGGATGCGTTTGATTTATATAGCGCCCAAGTATATACTTGGCAGTATATGTTTTATTACAATAACCACACCCGAAAGTCATAATAATACAACTTTTTAATACTAAAAACGGTAGATCGGTGGCGGTGCATGCTGATTGGCTGACAGTTTGTTTACAAATTAATATTCAAATTTCTGACAGTTGATTGGATTGCGTGCTTTTTCGATTAGGCTCCTTATACGTGCTTGTAGAAAAAAACAGATCGATTTATGACCAACTTCCCTCTAAAGACAATTTGCGAAAGATAAAATGGGGTTTGACGGAAGACTGTAAATGTGAGCTCTGCGGCGGTTTCGAGACACTTCATCACGTTCTCTCAAGTTGCGAATATGCCCTCGACAATGGTCGGTACACGTGGCGACACAATAAGGTCCTAAAGGAAGTGGTGGAAGCTACAAAAGCGGCGGTAGCTAAAGCTAATTCTCGCAAGATTGCATTGCAGCGGAAGGTATACTTCTTGCGAGAGAGCTTTTCACTATCCTGTAAAAAATAGACTCTCTCCGAGAAGAGACATTCTTGCAGAAGCTAATGATTGGACTGTCGCAGCCGACCTGGAAGGTTTGAGACACTATCCCCAGCTACTTAGGTATAGCGGCAGGAGGCCGGATGTTGTTCTCGCTTCGTCGTCATCAGTGGCTCTCATTTTGATAGAGTTGACTGTCCCGTGGGAAGATAGGATCGAAGCAAGTAATGTGCTGAAAGAAGAGCTCGCGAAAGATCTAGAGGTGAGCGGGTTTCGGGTAACGCTAATGCCCATTGAAGTTGGGGCGAGAGGTTTAGTTGGTAAGTCAGCCGTGTAGTTCCTCACTCAAATAGGTTTATCGAGCCGGGAAAGAACTAGGGCTATGATAAAAATGTCGGAGGCTGCAGAGGCAGCATCGTGTTGGATTTGGGAGATGAGAGGTCGTAAGCGTTGCTAATAATAGATATCGCGGCTTGGTCTCGAAGCCGCCGCAGAGCTCACCTTTACAGTCTTCCGTCAAACCCCATCTTCGCAAATTGTCCTTAGAGAGAAGTTGGTCATAAATCGATCTTATCAGAATGTTTCCATATCTCGTTCCAACCGATGGAACGCTGAACCACGTCTTCCCATGCGGTCCATCGACCCTGCTGTGCCTGCTGCACTGCACTAATGACTGGATCTTTTTCCAAATCTCTTCTCCTCTCCTGAATACTAAGCCTTGCCCTAACCGCAGGGCAAGACTCAGACCATTTTGCGAAGTGGTTCCACCCAACAGCCTGACGACCCGACTGAATAGGACCTCGCATTTCTTCGAACGTAATCAGTCTTGACGAGCCGTAACGAGTCCTGAGCAAGGGCAGATCTTGAACACTTTGGCGGGGACCACACACTCCACAGCTACTAAAAATTTTACGTCGGAAGTGGTAAAAATAAAACACTCGATTCGACTCGTTTAAACTTGGGAATTTAACGGTTAATGAAACCTTTGACCGACGACGGAGTTTGGCGAGTCAGGCGGTCGCCGGTCACACCAAAATTTTGTCCGTCCGCCGGTCTCTAGTTTAAACATTCTAGTCAGCTAGTGTATAATGTCTTTACCGTCAGACTCCATAAGAGGCCTGTTCCGGTGTTGGAGTGACCAGCGTACCAAATAGTAACTTTTCCTTATTACCAATTGTAATAATTCACTATTGCCAAAGATATTGCTTTCGAGTTTCTAAATTTCCTTAATCTAAACATTCGATGTTTGTGCTCGAGGCTTTTGGTCCTCAGAAAACTCTGTCGTTATCGTGCCAAGTTCAAAAATTAAATTGAAAAAAACCTTGTTCCCCTATAAAAAATCTCTGCGGACGTCCACGACGCTGGTAGTACGCCCGCATCGCTGCGCGAATTCGAACCCCGCTGCAGCACCGCCCTAATCATGTTATGCAACGGACTTTATTAAAAGACATTAATTTGATTCCGAGGATATTAATAAAATATTACTACTACCATGACGCTGGTCACCACATCCGGAGACGAAACAAAACATCCTCTTTCAAAAGGTCGCTTTCGACCTGAATTTGCATTCAGGTGTGAGCGATCGCAGAGTTTCATTAGAAAATTCGTTTGGTGAACCATCCACTTGAGGGATATTGCACAAAGGGGAGACTAAGGAAGATCATAATTGAAATTGAAAAGTCATACTTGGGCCACAATCAGTTAACTAAAACTTAGATTGAGAAGAGGAGGAAATAAATGTTTCACGAAATGATATCTAATTGTTCAAAGACCTAATTGAATGCATAAGAGGCCTGTTCCGGTGTTGGAGTGACCAGCGTACCAAATAGTAACTTTTCCTTATTACCAATTGTAATAATTCACTATTGCCAAAGATATTGCTTTCGAGTTTCTAAATTTCCTTAATCTAAACATTCGATGTTTGTGCTCGAGGCTTTTGGTCCTCAGAAAACTCTGTCGTTATCGTGCCAAGTTCAAAAATTAAATTGAAAAAAACCTTGTTCCCCTATAAAAAATCTCTGCGGACGTCCACGACGCTGGTAGTACGCCCGCATCGCTGCGCGAATTCGAACCCCGCTGCAGCACCGCCCTAATCATGTTATGCAACGGACTTTATTAAAAGACATTAATTTGATTCCGAGGATATTAATAAAATATTACTACTACCATGACGCTGGTCACCACATCCGGAGACGAAACAAAACATCCTCTTTCAAAAGGTCGCTTTCGACCTGAATTTGCATTCAGGTGTGAGCGATCGCAGAGTTTCATTAGAAAATTCGTTTGGTGAACCATCCACTTGAGGGATATTGCACAAAGGGGAGACTAAGGAAGATCATAATTGAAATTGAAAAGTCATACTTGGGCCACAATCAGTTAACTAAAACTTAGATTGAGAAGAGGAGGAAATAAATGTTTCACGAAATGATATCTAATTGTTCAAAGACCTAATTGAATGCATTTCAGTTAATAATTTTCTTTCATAAGCAGCTATGATTCATCAACAGTTTAAAATTGTTTGAGGTAGGGGGAAATTTACTTGCCTCCTTCAGGCAGTTGCACCCATGTAAACAAGTACGTCATTTTAGGTATTTTAGTTAAACACTTGTGGGGCTAGCTTTCTTTGGTGCTGGAGAATTTGTAAAATGCTGCTGAAGACAGCTGTAAATCTTAAGTCAAGTCACTGGATGAAAGTATTGAATCATGTTCAATATGTGCCAGCAAAATTTCCATGTCATATATAATACCATATAACAAACCCTAATTCCTACAGCCATGAATATAATATCAGCCATCGCAGCAGCCGTTGTCAAGTAGTCAATTATGGTACTGACCATAAAAAAGTCAATGTCAGCAGTTTCCTGCAAAGTCAGTAGGAAGTTGTAGATGAAAGATACACCTGAACTGTCCACACTTCCAATCATTTCACCTCAGTGCTTTTTGTTTAAATATCAGGGCATCTCAAACAATGTGCATAATCCACACACAAACTGAAAAATTTGTTGGGGGTAAATTGCAAACTTTAAGCTGTAATTACATCTGCCTCCCCATCACATGCTAAATTCCCATGCAATTCAGCATTTACTTATCTAAATGCAATTAACAATCTCAGAAATTGGCTGCTGAGTCCAAGCTATGGCACCCACAAAACTATACCACTGATTGTTCAAATTGAAAATTGCTGATGATCAGTACCTTAAACCCCAAAACGTTACCGAAATTCAATCCACCTGTTGTTTCCCAGATAACCGCATAAACCGCTAGAAAAACCAAAAATTATCATTATTTATGGTTTAACCAACTTTACTAGTATAGAATCTTGGTAACATGCCAAGATTTTGCCTGCAAAATAGCAGCATTACCTCATTTTTATACTTACTCAATCATACTACAATTTTCTTTTGAAAATAACCAGAAGCAAAAAATATAACACATGAGTGTATTTATTTCTTCATCCCAAATATTAACAACCAGTTCAAGCTGTCTCCATGACAGATTCCTCACTGTGCTTGCCCTTCTCAGCCTGTTGCTTTGACTTGGCTTTACGTTCCAAGATAGCCTTACGATCCTTGTCCATCTTCAGTTTAACTATAACAACCTTTGGAAAACGAACATAAATGATTATTCAATGGTTTTCAAACATATACTTAATAAAAATTAAATATAATTGACCTTACCTTTGATGGATGAATTCCAACATTCACAGCAGATCCATTTACTTTTTCTCTCTGAATTCTCTCAATGTGAACGACATACTTCTTTCTGTAAACTTGCACAACCTTGCCAACCTGGGGACTCTTGTAATGGCCTCTGACAACCTGAGTGGCGTGTAAACCTCAACAAAAGTTCGAATACGACAAATGAAAACCGCTACAAACCTGAACTTCGTCATCTTTCCTGATGGGAATGCTTCTCACGTTGTATTTCTGGCGCAATTCCTTAGACAATGGTGCGCTCATTATCACTCGGCGAACGTGTGATGGAGCATTAAAATGACGCTTTCGGTTCTTGCGGCGAGAACCGGATACAAGTTTGTTAAACTTCATTTTAACCTGCGAAATTAAAAATAGCGTTAATCCATGAAAGCTTGAAACATCCCAATCCTGAAGCCGAGCTAAAAACAATACCGATAATTCGAACCAAACAATCACGAACCTCCAGAAAGCGGAAAAGGAAAACGTGTTGATTTGTTTGTAAGAAGCTTCGAGTCCTATTTTAAATTTAATATATATCTTAAGTTTAAAAAAGTTAATAAAAATTTAGTTTATATTTTTTATATATTACACATAAATATATGCATTTAAAATATCTGTAGCAATAAAATCTAGCGTTTTTAAGAATTAAGAATTGAGAACATTAATTTTAAAATACAATTTAATGTCTTATTTTTAATTTATATCAATACTTTGTGTTCATTCGTATAAATGTCTTACGAAGCTTACAAATTTATCACAGTTTCTAAAGTAAACTATGCATGTAAAATAAAGTTTAAAATAAATTATTACTAATAGATTAATTTATTTAGCATTACATGGTAATAAGGTGTCTATTTTTTTACAAATTTCTGTTGTACCTAAGCCACCTAGTGATTAGTGACACTGAGCATGGTTATGTTAGCTGTACATTTGCACGTTTTTAGTACGTTTATTTCTGAATTTTTATAAGCTGATTCCTTTTTTAAAGAGCGTTTTTGAAGACGACGTTTTTGATATGTTCCCCAGTTATGATATCAGTTTAATGGATTCGAATAAAAATCGAAAATAAACCAATAAGTGTGTGAGTTGCTTTAGAAAATATTAAACACATTGAAAAAAAAATTGATCAATTAAAATTAAGAAAAACAATTTTTGTTAATATTTGAAGCATTAGAATAAGATTGGGTATGGTTAGGGTTGCCGGACGTCTGGCAATCCAGATGTTAACCTCCGTCCGGCAGGCTATGTCAAAAACCTTTAAAATTTCCGGCTTTTCTTACATTTTATATATCTACACTCTACCGTATGTCTACAGTGTTACAATGTACAAAATCTAGTTGTTTATAAATTAATGGTCAACACACAAAGGAAAGGAACAGATTCTTACTCAACATTGTAAAGGGCGTCATTTTTGCAATTTGAAGAATGTTACCTGTGAACAGTTTTATGCTTATGTGATTGCTAACGAGGATCTTCTGCGAAAAGTTGGCTCCTCCGAGAAATAAGTCATGTAATTAATAAAGATTATAGGATAATGTTTATACAATTGGCTGTTTAAATAATGTTTTTTGACAGTTTGAAAAATGCGTCCATTGAATTTATATTTATTTTTAACATGACTGTTTCTTAAGAGTAAGATACATTTATTGTATACATTTATACATCTGTTGTAATAAAATTGTACTAATTGTCTGTTTAATCCGTAACGATTCAAATGAAACATTCAATATGTTCTCATTTGTCCTCTTTTTTGTTTTATTATGTCCTCCTTTAGGTAACCGCGTATTCAGCAACCCCAAGTATGGTCAATATCGTATGGAATGCTTGTTAGCTAATTTGAGGAGGTTTTTTTTTAAACAAGAATGTAGGAACTAAGAAGTATAATGAATAAATTAATAAATATAAGGTAAAATATTTATCTTTTATCTTCATTCGATGGATTGCTTAGACTGAATACGATTCCAGATTTGGCTCGAGTGAAAAAACATTCAAGTTAAGTTTCTACAAATGATGTCAGAATTCTGAGCTTCAAAGGTATTAATAGACTCCTTAGTCCGCCTTTGATGTGGTCGAATGAATCCGTTGAATATATTGTTTTGTGAATTGCATGCGAGTTAAAAATGTTTTGAGTGTGATTACCATAATCTCTTTTGATTAATTATAAATTCAGCAACGTAGTTTTCTTTTTGAATTGTGTTAATGCTTGGATCTAGAGTCTTTGTTTAACTTTTCTCAGAAAACAAAACCATTGGCTATTTCTAGACATGAGAATGAGAAACTTACTATGAAGAGCGAATATTGGATGCTAATTATCTGGTTACTGTGTTTCCGTGGAGTTTTTGTTGTTGTAACTGCTAACAGCATAGGTTAGCTTTGCTTGGACGAGCCAACAATTTTATCGAGATATTTTAATATTTAGACATGATGATCTCTTAGTGCCAAAGATTTCGAAAATCGTTGTTGAAAACTGGAAAGAACTAAAATTTAAAGTGTTTCACGAAAATCTTGGTGATTCAGGCTCCTTTTGGAGTGCTTGGTTTACAAACAGGTATTAGGAAATATTGGTGTTTAATGACGGGGGGCACTCTACGTTTGTCAACATGACTTTTGATATTTTTTCTAAATTATTAATTTGTTTTTTTATTGTGGGGTATAAGTAGCTAATTTTGTTAAAATAGCACCAACAAGATTAGGTAAGCTTCTGACACCACTACTTATGTTACAAGTTTTTTTTTATAATGAAATTACTAGTGTCTTTAGTGAGAAATTAATTATTTGATTCCACCAACACTGTTTTAATATTTATATACACATAAAAAATTTGCCCCACCTCAACCAATATTAAAGTCCTGGCTATGTCACTGATGCTTAATAAATATAGGATCAATATTTTATTTTAGCAAAAACATCACTGTTCCAAATTACTACAAGCCATGCAATCACTCAAGAGATGATGTTTGGTCTGTTGTTGATCCATTTGACAAAGTTTTTAGTGATTCTATGATGATTTTAGGAGTTAGTAGAACTAACTCTTCTGATGGAATTATGTTATCAAATTTGACCCAAATAAATCTAAAAGATTATGGTAAGATAATTTTATTTAATGATAATTTTCTTGTTTCAATTTAATAATTTAAAAACTGCTTGTTATAATATGTAATGATTATTTACATAGCAATAATTGTAGATGATTTATTTTAGTTAAACCTGGCATAGTGAATAAAGTGAAGTTTCAACTTTTGAGAGATGCAAAGAATATTAATGCTCTATATTTTCAAACACCTACTTATAGTCAGAATATGACTTTCAACATTTCCATCCAATGTATGAATGGATATAAGGAATATGTAAGTTTATTTGGCAGATTTTTTTAAATGAATTTATAAGAAATTTGAAATATTTAAGGACTACAAATGAAGAATATTTCTATACGTTTATGCTTTTATTCTGGGATCTTTGCTTTTTACAACCTTTTTTACACCTCATCTTTTTCAAACATCATTCATGATTTCATTGTATTTCATCAATCTGCAGATGACATGATGTCTATTCTCTATCCTTTCCAGCTGTAACATGTCTGATCAACTTGGAAATCTGCGAAAGTGCAAGGATACCATTGGCATATCTTCAACTTTCTTCAACAGAAATCCGAAATCATATTAATCGGGACAATCTGCCTCAAAACCCATCAACTCTATTTTTCGCAAATGACGCTGACATCCTACACAATTTTCTTCCTACACTAGTCTCAAACTCTTCTTTTACACTTCTTTAAGTGTTACTTTTTGATCCTCATCTCAGCTTTAAATAACATTCCAACTCTATTGTCAAATCTCACAATCTTGGGCATTTCAAATATCCATCCACTCCTCTCTGTCAACACAATTTCTGATTTTGCATATTGTCTCGTTCTCTCTCGACTGGACTACAGCAATTCCCTTCTCTGTGATACATCTCTGTCTTTGTTCCATTCCTTACAAATTAAACTTGTTACATTTGCTTTCCCTTAACCAGGACTTCAATTGCATCGAATTTTGGCACAGAAAGTAGCCATGTTATAATCTTCAGCATACTTTCCACTTTGCCTTAAACAGAACAATTATTCTTGTTTCTGATGATCTAAGCCTTCAAGCCTGAATAACTTTTGGCTAAAACTGAAAGACTGAGTTTATATTATTACATCTGGAATCTTTATTAAATGATATAATGTATGTATAGCAGGAGTTGGCAATCTCTGGCCAAAACCAAAAGACTGTTTATATTGTTGTATTTGGATTCTTTGTTAGACAATATAATATATACAGCAGACAAACTATAGTTATTTGATGTTGCTTTCGGCTGTCATGAGAGTAGGTTTTGACTCAATCTGGTAAGGGTTTTGAATGTTGGGCTTATTGAGTTTCAAAGGGATCAACACAGAATTGCAGGGGATGTTTAGTATCAATGTCAAATAAAAGACCAGACTTCTGCATGACATTATTTTTGATTATAAGAGTACAAGGACTCTTGATACATGGATCTTACATATATTTATATATATAAATATAGATTTCTTAGCTGTATGAATATCATGATAATGATATGTTCTTAATTTAGTTCACAGTAACATATAAGAGATTTGATCCACATGCATTTACAAAGTTCAAAAATATTCCCCGCTTCACTACATGCAACATTAGCATAAGGGGCATCTCAAGTGATTTAAGAGGTTTTTGGAGTGATGAAATTGTTGAAACTGTTAAAACAGAGATGTCAGGTTAGAATAATTTTAAAAACTCTTACTTAGAATCACTTATTAAGGAGTTAATGTTTTAGTTCCATTGTCTGCTCCAAAACTGTGCACCTATGGAGGATTTACTGTGCTATTGATCAATTCAACAAACTTAGATGTTGTCCTTCACTTTAAGGTTAGGCCAGGATGCCCAACTAATTAATGTTTCAAATGTATTTATTATTCATTTTGAAACTCAAATTTGTTTAATTTTTGTTTTAACATCTTGCATTCCAGACATCCCATTGAGACTTGGGTATCAACAGTTTTAAAATTTGAATGTTTATTGGTTGTCGTTGCATATTCACCATGTTTATTGTTTAAGTATTGTATTATAATTGTAACATCATTTGTATAGTGCCATATAGCATCGATTCATGTAATCATTTATATGGTGACCAGACTGTTGCTCAAATGGCGGTAGCTCACATGGCAGTTGCGCACATAGATTGTTGCTCACATAGATTGTTGCTCACATGGCCATGTGAGCTATCGCTATTTGAGCAAGTCAGGGAACCCATTTACATAGGACTCCTTCCCAAGGAAGTTTATGGCAGTGCAGGCTGGGTTTTGAAGACGACACATTACGACTGTTGCCTTTACTGCCCTGTTCAGGAATGTAACCCATTCGGCCAACCTGCAAGCGTTCTTTCTTGAATTTCATTTGCAAAAATTGATAACTTTATGAAATCTTTGTTTTAAGTTTTAATGTACTCCAATTTGCGCATTTTTCAGTTACAAAGTTGTGGTACAAATATGAAAAAGTCCTTTAATGTTTAATTTCCAAATTTTGGGAATCCAATGATATTAGATAAAACATTTAAATAATTTTTAAATATTAAAAAGCTACAGTTATAGATTTCCCATTAAATTTCATTAGATGTTTAGCTGTGAATTGGAACCAAAATTATTAGGAGTACCGGAAAGTCCTGTCTTGATTTTTGTTAATAATAATAATTGAAAGAAATATTACTGAAAATTTTTTATTGCTCAACAAAATAGTCATCATCACTAGATATAACCTTTGTCCATTTACTTTGGAGCTTTTTAATCCCCCTCTCAAAAAAATTAACATTTTTGGAAGAAATAAAGGAATCAAACTCCAACTCCTCTTCAACCTCATGAACATTTATTAAATTCCACTGATAAAATGCTTTAAAGAATAGAATAAGTGAAAATCTGATGGAGCAAGGTCTGGCAAATATGGAGCATAAAGAAGAACTTTTCAACCTAAGGACTTTATTTTTTCTTGAGTTTGTTTGGTCTAGTGCTATCATATGCTTCAAAATGACTCCTTTTCTTTTCACTAGAGCAGGACATATTCTAGCAGTGATGCATTTAGACTTTCAAGTTGACAGTAAAGGTCTGCATTCACAGTTTTTCCTTGCTCCAAGAACTCAAAGTGAACCACACCTTTTTGATTCAACCAAACACAAATCATTACCTTCTTTTTGTGCAGATCAGGTTTAGGTGTTGGCACAGGAATTTCTTTTTTTGAAATACATTGTCTTTTTCATTTATTATTGTTGAAGACAATCCATTTTTCATCTGCAGTTACAATCCAATCAAGGAAAAGCATTTTTCATTCCTTAAAAAAGAAGACTATTGAAAATTGTTACCCATATTGTTTTGTTGTCTGGAGAGAGTTCATGAGGAACTCACCTGCCCTCTCTATACACATTTCCAATATTTTTCAAATGCTCCAGAACAGTAGTGCATCAAGTCTTTGGGACAATGTTCTGATTGTTTGTCAAGGATCTTCTTCCACTGCAGCTTTCAAAAAGTCCATCATCCAACAGGCTGAGTCTTCCCGATCAGGCTCATCAAGTGGTGTAAGGTGGAAATTGTCATTTTAAAATCTAAAACCATCTACGGCAGTTTCATTATACTCACACCTTCTGGATAGGCAGTGGTTATGTTTTCACCGCAATTGTTGGATTGCTACCTTTCACATGCATGATGCATGTGATTCACTTTAAAACTTTTGTCTTCCATGGGATATAAATGTGTTCAAACTATCAAACAGAAGTAGATTTAACTAAATCTGAAGTTGAACTGACTATCTAGCATCTGATTTGACCTTGAAAACATCTAACTAGATGCTAATCTCATGTTTTAGTTTGGTTAAAGAAAGGAGGACAGAACTTTCGGTACCCCTAATATAAAATAATTTAGGCTATTTACTAAGCTAAAAATATCATTAGTTATCTGATGTATTTTATATATAGACATTGCATCTTAATATCTATTGCATCATTTAATCTAGCATGTGCAGATTACTACATCATTATAAATAATTTAGGGTCTTACCAGAGATGAAGCTCGAGGCCCATTGCAAGGATATAGAGCACATCTATTAAGCTCCTTCAAAATGAGGAGAATTGAAGTTGCCTTGTCTAAGAATGGATTTCAAGAGTTGATGAGAAATGATTCAAACATTATGATTGAAGCAGACCATGATATCAGCCAGGATATATATAGCCATGACCCACTTATCAATCATAGAGGAGTTGATGATGATGATGATGATGAGGATCTCTTATTCTCAAATGACCAAGATATGAAGTTCCACGTGATTGATACAAATTATAGGTTACATGATGACTATCAGGAACATGTGAGTGACTATTTGTATGAATCACAACATGATGACAAAGATGACAAAGAACTAGCCACTTATCTGGAAATTACTAATAACCAAGATTACGAAAGGTTTGTAAAATTATATAAAAGTGGCAATACGTCTCTTGAAAACCTATTAACAATGCCAAAAGTATCTAATGGAGATAGTCATACATTACTGCATCAAGAAAATAAAATGAATACCAATTCAAAAACTAAGGATCATAATTCCTTAAGTAATAAGGCCAAACATTTGCTAGAATTGGATAGAAGTTTTGATGTAGAGAATATATTTGTTCTTATGGGGCTTGATAGTGGTGTTAGGCATCAAGTATCTGTTGATGTCATGACAAAAAGAGGATATAATGAGACTCTTGAACTAACTTTTATCACTATTCCTAATTTTGAGGATTTTACAGGTGAGTGAAAATATTTAACTTTATACATCTTTTGTTTTGTTTAGTTATCCCAAGAGTTTCATTAGTTGTTACAAGATAGCTTTATAAATTGTTTTAAATAGTTTACCTTTTCTGCAATTTAACATGTTATATGTTGTCATATTATGCCAAATAAATGTTTCATATTTATGAACAATGTTGATGAGATTTGCAAGTAAATTTTTCAACCAATGGCCAAAGATTACAAATATTTTCAGTTAATGGCATCTAGGAAGCTTTTTAATAAATAGTTACTTTGCCATGCCAAGTTTAAAGTGTAAAGGCAGCTAATATGGTACTGGAGCTGCTCCAAGTCTATCCTATCAATGGTCACTTCTTAAATCAATAAGGTTTTCTTCTTGGTTCCTTGTGAGATTTATAACTTAGCATGCACTTAAATATTTAAGACTCATTCCATTTCTGACACATCAAGAAAGTTGACATGAAAAAGAAAGTGTTTTTTTAAAGCATTTGTCAAACAAATCTGATAAGGATTTCAATGTCTCTTTGATTTGTTCCTTGAATTGAAATTTTTATGAGTTCAAATTTTCTGGTGGAAAGATTAAAATTTTTGAATTAATTTTTTTCTCAGTTTTTTGCTGAAGGCTTGCCCAAAATTGTGATAGAATGTTCTCCAGCTCCTTGCAATCTTGAGTTACCTTCATTAACTTAGTCAATAATATCTAACAAAGATTATATTGCAATTATCCAAATTTTAGAAATAAACTTCCCCTTCTTCCACAAATATGCATGTTGAAGGTAAAACTAAAAATTATGGCAGAATGATAGACCAAGTCTATTTGCACAATTTCTAAATAGAATATGAAAGGCAAGGCTGAAGCAAAAATCGAGTCCAAGGAAATTTGTGCCAAATTAGATTAACTGGTTTTTTCTGGCCAAAAAATTAGATGAAATCAACTTCCTCCTGTAATTTACTGTACTTGAGTACTTGTACTTCAATAAGTTCCAAAACTGATTATCTGCTGATACAATTGTATAGACATTGCTCAATGCTCTCCAAGGCTTTTTATGTTCTACACCTGATGTTGAAGCTACGATCAGGACAGAAATCAGAAATAATTTTGAGCCTCTATGTTATATGTATAGTTGGCAATGGAAAAGCATAAAATTTGGCCATTGTTGTAATATTTTAAAATGGGCAGTTGCTTCTCCCCTCTAGGCCACTATTGCATTTTCCTGCATCTTTTAACCTAGCAAAAAATTATTTTTTTTAATATTTATAAACTTAATTCACACATAACTAGATTTATTAGGATTTATTATTATTTTTAGTTTTGCCAGAAATTCAGGATGTTGATGTCGTATACTCTCACAAATTGTTGTTAATCTTTTGGAGAATGATGTATGATGACATATTAAATGATTTAGTATTCACTATTTACTTCTGTCCAGAAAGATTTTTCCATACTGATGGCAGGGGCTGTCTGGTATGTTTTTATAACTTGTTTGCCTAGTTTGATTATTATTTTAAAATTAGAATTAGCATTAAGTTTGTATCTCAAGCTTATATAAAAATGCTGAGGACATGTGAAAGTAATTAGAGTATGTCAATACCATATGTATTAACACAAAAATTTGCAATTTGAAATTTTTTATAAACATGTCGTTTATTGTGATTATGTTCCACAAGTGGAATGTTGGGCAGCTCTCATTAGTGCATGTCCACAACAAAAATTCAAGCATATTTGCATATGGGCCAATAGGGAACAATCTCATTTTCAAAGTCATCTTAGTTATGCTTAGTAATCTAAGGAGGGTCTAAGGACCCTCTGATTTGGTCAACAAATAAACCTAAAGAGAATCACTAACTAAAATGTTGGGTCATAAACTCAACTTGAGCAATAGAACTTTATTGGATTGAAATTTGACATGGAGACTCCTCTTATATATAATAAATGAATTTAACTTTGTACTTTTAAACTCTTATTTTGTTTGATTGGCCTATGAGGAGGATAAGTTACTTTGAGGACTTGATTCAAACCTGGCTTGATGCATATTAAAGATGCCTTTAAAGCCATTCCAAGTGATGGAAAGCTGTACCACATATCAAAGTCTTCATAAAAACTGTATTTCAATTTTTATAGTGCTTATAATGTTTTATTTTAATTCTATTTTGTAGAGATTCTTAGACTGGTTTCAAGCAGAAATTATTTTTCAATCCTCAACACATAGGAATGGCATGGGTTATTTCAGACAGGAAATAAGATTTCCACCCCATATAAATCGTGAAATACAACGCTCTTTCATATTTGGAGTTTCTGTGGCTTTAAAGTCTGGTTTGAGTAAAGGAATAAAGTGGAGGACTTGTGAATATGATTTGGAGAAAGGTAGCATGTCATTGATGTTTAAATAATTGGGATAGCGACAAGTAGAAGTGATTAAACTATGTTACGCTTAGAAGTTTTATTTTAATGATAAAAGAAATGTTTTACAATTGTGTGTTAACCTTTCCCATTCTTAGCTATTTCTTGTACCGTATTTTCACGAAATAAACACGCAGACGAATTTAACATACGGACGCATATAACACGCAATTTTTCCAATTTATGTAAAAAATCACTTTTAAAACACGCAAACGATTATAACAATAGACGCCTTTTTTTCTTTTATTAAAATAATTTAACATTTAAATTAAAATGATATATATTAAAATATTAAATTGAAGCAGTTTCTAATATATAAAACAATCAAATATAAAAGTTGTAAAAAAATCTTCCGTTGGCTGAGCGGCCGATGCTTGAGGTGATAAATACAGTGATATATAGATAGAAGTGCTCTTGATTGAAATATAAGTCAAAATCATCTTAGTCATGCAACGGACTATAATCAAATAAATAAATAGATTGAAATATCGACGTCGTTAAGAAAGTGGCTGATAAACATAACTCGTACACTGTTGCCTACAAGCTTCAAGTCATTTCTAGATCAAAGACAAAGGTAACAGAGCAGCTGCTCGAGAGTTCATCGTTAATGAAGTGTCGGTTCGCGAATGGAGAAAGAAGGAATGATTGCTTGAGAAACTGAACCTGAGAAAACGTGCATGCCTTGGCCAAAATGCGAAATGGCCAAAGTTAAAGTCTGATCTAAAGCTATGGGTCTTGGAACAAAGGAAGAAATAGCTTTTGACATTCCCGCTAGTGAAAGCATCTGGCGCCAGAACTGTGGCAATAACAGCAAGGGGTTACGAACGGACATGTTTCACAGTTATACTTGGATGCTCTGCGGCTGGCACCAAGTCAAAACCAATATTGATTTTCAAGAGACAATGCGAAAAATTTTCAGCATGAAGCTCTGGATTCAGAAATGTTCTCAAAAGAGGGGATTCTTTTAGAGCTTGCGGTTGATCATGGATGCAATGACTGCTCATAAAGAGGAGTCAGTTAAGAAGATGCTTGAGCGGATGTCACATTGCAATCATCCCGGGTGGTCTATCATCCAAACTGCAACTACAAATCGTTGAGAAATTGACAGATCTGAGAGGAAGGAATGGATGCAGAATGGCACATACACTCACACACCGTCTGGACGAGACAGGAAGGCCTTGTATTCCGAGGTATGCACATGGGTTGAACGAGCACGGGACAAAGTGTCTCCTGATTTGATTCTGAGTGGCTTTAGAAATGCTGGCATTAAGTCTACAGGAGAGGAGTAAAGTGACCACCCGGACTCTGAACTAGCCTGCGATCCGGCAGTGTCGAAAATGAATATGAAGACTGTTCGACTTTTGACGGATTTGAAGGCTTAGCTGATGATGAGGAATAATTATTGGTCTTACGATTGATTTTTTGAATGTCTGTTAATAAATTGTTTAAAAACATCAAAAAACGATTCATGAGCTCGCTGCAATTGACCAAAATTGGTCACGAGTCGCTTCGATATTGCGTTCTCTCTTCAATTCTTTCTCGAAACTATTTTTATCTTAAGATTTGCATCAACTTCCTACTTTGGAATGCATATTGTTTACGCATAATAATTTGTAAGACAAAAGTGAAGCAATACTTCAAAGGACGGTAACGAACTCGTTAACCAATTCCACGCTGCAAGGAGTCCGCTTAACAAGTCTCTGAGTCCCATAACTCCCTAAATATGGAAATCACATATTTTAAATGTACAAATCTTAAGAGACATTTTTGAATATTTGAGATCAATTCTTGGAGTAGATGATGAAGTAAATCAGATGCATCATGCTGTGAGACACAGCTTCAATGGAAAGTATAGCATTGTTGAGGTCCAAACCGTACATCAATTATAACATGAAATTTCATGAGATTTCTGGGTTAAAGACTCCCTTTCAAGAACCACAAACAGATCATTGATCTGAGCATGAAATGCAGCTCATGTACAATAACCTTTATAATTTCATTGAAAGAAACAAGGTTTTTTTTAAATAAATTGAGATCAATTCTTGAAGCAAATACTGAAGTTACGCATTTGTACCATGCTCTGGGACACAGCTTCATTGTGAAGGTATGGCATTGTTGAGGTTCAAACAGTGCATCAACTATAACATAAAAGTGTGGCCAAAAGCTGCAATATAATTTATACCATCCAATGGGTTTCAGGATTTTCTCTTATAGCAATGTAGAAAATCAAGTGACTCATCACCAGAAAAAGCCAAAGCAGTGGTGGTAATTCATTACAATTACCAATTTGAATCTTCATAATGAGTTCCAAGAAAATGGGCTAAGACTTCTATTTTGTTTTCCAATAAAGACTGCAAAAGACTGATAACTGACACTATTACCAAGATTGTATCTATTTTGTTCCATGCTTTTGAGAAGTGTTCAAAGAGTTTTTATAGCAAGACCATTAAAAGATTGAAGACATTTGCTACAATAAGTCCATGCATGTGATGTTTGACTATTAAAATATTAAACAGCACCAACCAAAGCTGTCTGAACCACCAGTGCTGAAAAAAACATTGTCACACAAACTGAATACATTAGCTCCAATTATAATTATGAGTAATAAAGAGTTGAAAAATTATGATGAAAATTCATAAAATAGTACAACACCCTACAAGTTTCCTATAGTTACCATCAATTAATTTATGTTAAATTTAATGAAATTCATAAATTCGAGATCTGGACAATGCAATGATTAGCGTGAATGTTTTGTCACAATGCTTCTGTAAGCATATATCGAAAGTTCTTTATGCAATGCACTAATGCCCAATCAATTATAAACTATTTAAAATTAAAAATATAATCTAAAACAATCAACAGTCTGTGTTATCATTTAAAAGTTTTTATTTTTGTTGGTCGGAAATCAAATTCATGTAAATTTAATCTGGCATAACACGCATACGATTATAACACGCATAGGGGGGTGCATGGTAAGTAAAATCGAACATAACACGCGTGTAATATGGGTGAAAATACGGTAAATAAGAATTTCAAAATTGGCAATTACTTTGCAGCAATTAAATAAACAACTTTTAGTGTGATAAATCTTAAATAATTTCTAATGAAATTACAAAATGAAAGTTGAGAGAGAATATGGGCTAAGAGATTAAGAAATAGGTTCCTCTCATTGATAATGAGGTCATTTTGACAGGCATTTCAACATTTTTGTTTATCTGCTGTAGGTATAACAACTTTAGAACAACATAATGCTTGTTATGCCTTAGATACATGTAAATTTAAGCCAATAATTAAATCTTTCTAAATCAGCATTGGCTGAGCACGATTGTTGGTTTTGATTGTAAGTCCAACATCAGAGCAAGTTTAAATACATCCTGTAAGGGTTTAATCTTTGTTGCTTTCTAAATATGTGTTTTTTTTAAGTTGAAAGCTTATAATTAGAGTAATTAAATAATATTTAACTACAATTTCTCTTCCTTTAGATCCAATTTTACCCAAAGTGAATATCTACAACATCACTTCAGAATCTGCTAGCATTACCATAGATAAGGCAAAATGCCATTTTGGTAGTGGGTATATTTTTGCATTCAATGTTTCATACTGTACTTTGCAACACAATGCAGATAGCACTTGCTCAGGTGAGCTGCCTTGTCCTGTTTTACAATAATATTTGTAAGTTAAAAGCAATTTTAAGTAATTTTCAAGATATTTTCTGAGCTACCTATTCTATTAGGCTACTACATGTGAGCTATTTGTAAACAAATAGGAGCTAATTTATTATTACTATTATTATTTATTAGTGTGCGACAATTTTATGAAACTGATTTATAGCGTCCATATTAGGGATGAAAAATGTTGCCTGAGGTACAACAAATTATTTTAGCTGTTTGTGCAAGTTTTCAGTCTCATTCTATTTATTAACATTCGAAGTGTAAAGTATAGTAATTCCAAACTGTTTTTATGATGCATTTGTTGAGGCTATAATTTACCTAGATTTACCTTATTCAGAGAGGTTTGTCTGTTATGTTTTTATGTTGCATCGGTTACACTTGTATTCTTGAGCTATAGTTTAGTTATTGGAATTTCAACATTGAAACTCATATAGTCTAATAGAAACTTATTATAGTCTTATGCGAAACAATGCAAAACTGGTTTAAAAGCTTTCAGAGAAATTGACATTGCATGCTCTAAAATGGTGGTAACAAAATGTAGCGTCATTATGTAGGTTGGCTGAATGGGTTGATTTCCTGCATGCATAGGTAATGACAGTTGTTATGTGTCGTGTTTGCAACCCAGACTGCAAGTAGGCCCTATGGTAGGGGTGCTACATAAATGGTGATTGATTAAGAAGTGCCTTCACTTCCTACCCAGC
The DNA here is from genome assembly GCA_021613335.1 of Whitmania pigra. Taxonomy (NCBI): domain Eukaryota; kingdom Metazoa; phylum Annelida; class Clitellata; order Hirudinida; family Haemopidae; genus Whitmania; species Whitmania pigra. Next base: position 931,616 of record JAJTWR010000278.1, on the reverse strand, counting down.
TACACGAGGCACATACATGATGCTTTATTTAAGATATTTTAAAAATTAATTGGACAAGGATGCCTGAAACTCTTTAATATATTTGTTTGAGTGTATTTGAGAAATATTTAAAATCATATTAAAATCATATATACAACAGCTAGTTTTTTTTTCTAAATGTAGCATCATTTATGATTAAATTTATCATTATCATTTCTATTTTAGTGTAAATAGTGTCACAAACCTGCACTAAGCAACAGCTTTATTCCAGTTACTTGTTTACTTTGAGCCAAAATAAAAGCAAAATTAACTTAAAAATTTATTTCTTTGAGTGAAAAACATAAATTACAATTTTAGGATTAGGTGTTAACTTCTTTCTTCATTCTGATGTCACAAAATTTGAATTGAAGAATTTGAAGGAACGACAAGCTTATTTACTTTCTGTGAATGTGAGTGACATTGATAAGATGTCGTCACTTGCATTCAGAACCATTCCGTATGATTTGAATGAAGAGCAGATGATTCTCATGCAACGCTATCAACATGCTTCGCAAATATCTTTCAGTGGAAATCCTAGTGCATTTTTTAGTCCTAATGTCATTCACTTCATGACTGCTGACAAGCATTTACCATCAACTCAAGTTGTTGTGGTTCATCCTTTCATGATGGCTTTTATTGCAATTATTGGGGTTGTCATCCTAGCTTTGTTGCTTCTGGGGTTTCTCATCATCTGCAGGTAGATGAACATTGTTTTATAGCCTTATCTTTTTGGATGATATTTTAAACTACTTATCTAGGCTTTACAGAAAGTCCATAAAGAGATTCAATGAATGGAATACTGTCAGAATTGAACCACCCTGTCAAGTATGGTTTTAAAACACTTTGATTTACAGAGATAGCAATAATGTTGAAGTTAAAAAAAATGGCCTTTAGAAATAAATTTCAAAGTTTTAATAACAAATGTAAAACATGAACTAGTTACAAATGCATCTTTTGATAAAGACAAATAATAATAATAATAATATAATAATAATAATAATAATAATGATAATAATGATAATAATGATAATAATGATAATAATGATAATAATGATAATAATGATAATAATGATAATAATGATAATAATGATAATAATGATAATAATGATAATAATAATGATGATGATGATAATGATAATAATAGTTATTATTATTAATAGTTTACCAATCATTTGTAAAGATTATTAAATTGACAAAGTTATCAATGTAATAAAATGAAACTGGTCTAATGATGTCTAATAACAATTTGACATCTTGAGTTGATTTCTATTCTTTAGAACAGGGGTTCCCAACCTTTTTTATAGTTCTACCTTACCCCTAGAAAACTTTTTGTATGTTCTTGCAGCCCCTACCAAAATAATATAAATACATCTCATATGAAAAAAAACTTAGGCTTATTAAGAATTTGAGTAACATATTTATTCGAGCTAAATTTAGAATGACATAAAAAGCAAGAAAAAAATGAATGAAGACTTTTATAACAAAGTCAAACACCAACAGAACACACAAATTGAGTTCTTCATTTTTCATAGTATATAAGTGTAAATTAAAAATTAAAAAAAAATAAATCTGATGTTCAAAATTTTAAAATTTCAATTTAATGATTCTTTTTGCTGTAGTTTCTTAGATATGATTTTGTCAAAATGTGGCACTTTATGATAGCGATCTGCATGTCTGCCTGGGGATTTAGATTTTGTTTTCACCAGCTAAAGAGAACTGAATCCAAACTCGCACAAGTATATTGTTGCAAATGGGATGAAAACACTTAGTGCTTTTTCAAAGTCTTGGAAATATATTCATTGTCGAACACCAATACTCATACAATACAATAAGTACACGGTGTGAAGAAGCGACTGAGAGCTTTCATGATCCCTATAGGTTGCCTATGCAGTGGAGGCGATCAATATAACAAGGCCAATGAGAGCCTCTCAGAGTTGAAGTTTGCAGGTAAAAAGCAGTTAGACATGAAGAAGCCATTGAGAGCTTTCTTAGTCGCTCCAGTCCAGGCAACAGTGACCAACGAGTGCCTCTGATATCCGGCGGTAAACTTTGGGTCCAGAAAGACAAAATACAACAGAAACATCTGGCTGATCACCAGATGAGGGCCTTCCTCCCGAAAACGTAAGGAGATTCAAAGGGCTGAAACATTTGAAGATGGGGGAAACTCCTCTGAGGATCCCTGTAGGAGCTCTTTGGAGTATTAACAAGAAACTCTTGTTTTCAAATTGCATTTCAAGAACACGATTTGTTCGCAATTCAATAAGATCTTCCTTCAACTCCTCATCATCTGATGTATTATACAAATTGTAAGAATATGGATTCATGATCCATTCTTCTGAAGCTTTCAAATTTACCAGCTGCAATACTTAACTGGGTAACTTTAGAAAGAGTCGTTGCCTTTCCCTGCTTGTTATGTTTTGCACCCCTGAAGTTCTATCTTGCACCCCTAGTTGGGAACCCCTGTTTTAGAAGGTACCAACCTATAAAAATGCTGTTTGGTGTTTGATGCCATTACTTGTTAAATATGTATTGATTGTCAAATAAAATAGTAAACAATTGTTTATTAACCTGTAATTGGCTAAGGAAATATGGATAGAGTGTTGTGGTTAGTAACCACTGGTTACCATATATTATCTGGCAAATAATTTAGTCATACTGCTTAAAAATACAAGTAAAATAAATAAGGATGTCCTTTATCGTTTTCAAATGGCCATAAAATGCTATTTTGCATATTTTACAAGATCAGCTTGTTAAATTTCTTTGAAATTTTGCAGGATGTTTTGTCTACCATAAAAAGATATTATATAAAAAATTGAGTAATATTGAACTTATATTTAACGAGTTATCACAAAAATATGGGGAGTCCTTAAGGTTTCCGTCCGCACTGTACTATTACTATTTGTCATGTTTTTTCTTTAGGCAATTTCCCAAAGCTATGATGATTCCGTACCAGTCAATGTTAATATTACTGTACATGATGATTACAATGACGACATTGTTTTGAAAACTCAGGTATGTTTAATTTTGTTTTCTTCTCCAAAATGCTTGCCTGTCACTATCATGAAGTTTTGATTCACAAGAATATTTATTTATTACTGTTATTAAAGTTATTATAATTTTTTTTTATCAGCAAAACATTCTGCCTCTCCTAAGTGGGGATCACTCAAAACCTAGTTTCCCCATTAATTCTGATTCAGGTTATCAAACGTGTTTTAATTAACAATGCCTATAGTTCTACATTCATTGCCTCTTATATTAAATAATGAGTCTCTCCTGGACAATGATAACATGGACTCCTCCAATTATGCTCAGCCTAATTTCACATAATAATTTTTGCTTCTCAAAATATTGTTCTAATTAGTAAGGCATAATTGTCAAGCTAGACTAATTTCAATTAATTCATATTTTTAAAATTATACAGACTTCATTAAAGTTGAAGGCATCAGCTTGAGATCTGTGGCATCAGACTCTTTTAAAAGTTTTTCTGATGCTGAAGATTTCCATGTTTTCAATAATGATGGAGAAGGAGGGAATTTTGTTTCAATATTTTCTCCTCAGAAAAAGTCGTTGAAGCCTGACAGATCAACAGAAAGCGAGAGAAAACAATCATCATCTCCATCTTTTGAATCATTAAGAAATTGCAAAGACGAAAATGATTTTCTTCGTAGCAGAAGTGTCAATGGAATGCAGGTGGATCACAGCTTAAGGAGACCCATTAAAGTACCTGCTGGAAGTAAGGTCTCTAGAACTGGTAAGCCAAGTGAAACTCCTGGAAAGCTTACCAAGGCTGTTTATCCACTCAGCCACTCACCATCTCCAGAGCAGGAAAAAATTGATAATCAGATTGAAAAGATAGAATTTACTAAAAAAGAAGCAGTAACTTTTAGCAGAGTCTTACCGCTAATTGCAGGGAAATCTCAAATAACTCCTGTTGCCACTGTTGCTCATTGTTTTCCGATATTAAAACCTGAAGAATATTCTGATTCTGATACTTTTAAAGTACAGAAAGCTGCAAAACAAGAGCACCTCAAAAGAAAGGGGTCAGAGATTATTTCTTCCTCACATTCCCTCGACTTCTCAAGAATGCACACATCACATGTTACTTCACTGACATCTTCGTCTTCATCATCACTGCAAAATGCAAGAAACATTTCACTCACTTCACATGATCTTGAGTATGATCTCCCAAGAAGTATAGTATCATCTTTGGTGAAGCAACATTTTAACTCAAATGCATTATTTTCTTCATTGACTTCTTTGAATAATGTCCTGTGTAAGGAAGCATCCTCAACAATTTTGTCGCCTTTAAATATTCTTACTAATTCTACATCTTCCTTTTTTTCATCTTTTTCATTGGCACCTTCATTCATGCATTCAGATAAGATTGGTCTTGAAAACTCATCAATGCCTGTTCTTCCTCCTACGTTGGAGCAAAGTTCATCATTCACCTCATCTGTACCGCCTTCGGGTTTAATTTATGCATCATCATCATCTCCTTTATCGTCATCCTCAGATTTGTTGACAATTTCATCGAAATTCAACCCTCTTTGTTCATCATCAAAATCCTTGACGCTACTTCAGACATCTGGGGAAGGAAGTATTTTGTTGCACTTGCCAGCTGAAAATTTGGGAAGAGATGATGATTATACAGGATGTCAAGGACATTCTGTACTTCCTATAAAGATTGATGAGACCATTTTTAACCAGCCTGCACATCCAGTTATTGCCAGGCTTAATTCTGAAGGGCTTTCCTCCTTTGATGGGAGTGGAGTTTCGGAATAATTCAGGCTCGTTTTAGCAGTTAATATTTTCTTAGAATTTTGTGATGTAATGAACTTGACCATAATCTAGCCACAGCTAGTTGTTTTTTTGATGTTAAATCCATTTCCCTATTTGCCCTTGTAATATATTCTTTGTTTTGTGTTCAATGCTTTATAAGTTTTAATTTTTGTTAAAAATATTCTGATAATATGTTTCTGCACAAAATTTTCCACATTTTGCCTGTTTATTGCAGCTTTTACATATTGTTGTTGAAATGAGTCTGTTTTGTTTTGAAGCAAGAGTTTTGTAAAGAGATGAAGTTACAGTAAATCTTAATTACATGTAAACTTTGAGTGTCTTATGGTCATTGGTTGTGGGACCTGCAGCATTCTGGCTATGGTCATCAGTTCTTGTTGTCTTCTCTTTGTCTTGTACCTTCTGTTTTGGAACCAAATCTTCACTTGGTTTTCTATAAAAAATGTTTATTAATATTTACGAATCAGTGGATGATTTAAAAATGTTAGATACTATTATTTCAATTACTAATTATAGATTGCATTAAAGCATTTAATATGTTTAGGGGCTGGAGTTATTAAAATGCACCATGCATCCCTAAGGTTCAGATCTGGGACCAATTAACTTTTCTCCACAAGTTACGGGTACAGCTATTTACCGTCATTCTTGTGACATTGAGGAAGAGCCTTGTCTCGTATGTATTTAGAGTATCTTAGGGGGATTACTTTGTGGACCGATTTAAATCATCTCACTTTGGTATGAGAGTTAGTTCTAAACTACTCTTCCGCCGCTCAGAATTGTTGAATGGGGAAACCTTTTCAACTTAACCGTAAAGTGAGGGCTCTCCTGAATTTGGTGACGGCTGGTTACATACTTTTTACATACAGTGCGTTACAAACTTGGTTCAGGAATAACACAATTTACACAGTTATCTACTAAATTACCACTGGTTTTTGACCCAAGTATCCTTTATATCATAAACTGCGCAACCCTAGCGAATGCACGTCATTTCAGCTTTTCCCAAGGTGTTGCAAATCCTCGCAGAACTTTTAACGAACTTTCTTGTTTCTAGACAAACTTCTGGGGGCAAGCCTTCGTAAAACATAGGGAGATGACTTTTTTATGCGTCTGGTCTAAAGTAAGGTTAGCACACACTGTAAACAACGGGCGCATTTAAGAGTATGAAGGTCACAGCTACAATTTTCGTCTAAAGTGGTATTGAATAAAGAAATAATTTAAAAACACCTTTAAATTAAAAAAATTTAATTAATCTTTTATATTTGAGAAATCACGAGCACCATGGCCACCACTACGCGTCCTCAAAGAAATTTTTTATCCGCAAAGTACTTATTGCCATCGCACTAATTCGCCGGACTCAGTTACTGCTCCTGACCAACCTTCTTGTTCTCAAAACCAGTAGCGGACTTGCCCAGCTTATTATCTTGCAAAGAGGGTGTCTTTAGGCAGAAAACAATACGGGTCTCGAGACTGCTTATGAAAGAAATGCTAAAACAGGCCCATATCGGGGAAGGGGTGCTTGTGGAATGGAATTATGTTATTCCCTTTTTAAATGTTTATCGGGGTAAAATACTAGACCTCCTTATACAAGGACAAAATGAGCCCCCTTGTTTGCTAGCAATCAATATTTTCAGACCCACTGAATATTTTCAGCCATAGCTCGCGCCTCGCGGTCAGTGATGAAAACAAATTCTAGAACACTTTTTTGTTGCTGAAACCCAGACCTGTGAGTCCAAGGTAAGCTGCAAGGAAGCTCCGCTCATCTGTTGTGAGATACTTCCTTGTGGAAAAAGCTCGATCTAGGTGTAACACTTGAAGATGACTGAAAGCCGACCGATATCTCTTTTTTTCTCTGTCATTATTTTTTCTGGCCTCTTTTGCACTTTCCGAAATGTCAGTCACCAACTTCTCTACAATCGAAAGAAAATAAGTCATCACGAAGGATTACGTTGTTATAACAAGATTCGAAAATATAAATTTGAATAAAATGTGTTTTCGTGTGCATCGATTAATTGATATATTTTCTTTCAGTTTTTCCAAAGAACCTTCTAAACCGTTCTATAATACTTGAAAAAATACGCATACTTACATTGATGACAATAATGACGTTTACAGGCGTTTCTGCAGTAATTGCGAGTGTCGATCCCCTTCGCAGGGTTCCCATCCAGCTGTGCCGAAGTCTTTTGGTGCATTTCATTAACTTAATATTTGAGGTTGGGGTTTGTGTTTCGGTTAAGGTTAAGGTTAGGGTTAAGGTTTGAGTTAAGGTTTGAGTTAAGGTTAGGGTTTAAGTTGGGATTAGGTTGATTATAAGATGTAAATATTGCGCCTGTTAAGTGTAAGTACAAGTTTTTTCTGTAACAAGACGCAACTGACAGGAGGATCCCATGAATATTTCATGGACGGGCATGTCCTACAGCGTGTCGATAAGATCAAAGTTCTAGGGATCATAATGGACCCATACCTGAAGTTTGACTCACGCATTGAAGCCATCCCTAAAAGAGCTGCTACAATCTCCGAATCTTCGATGATCCGAACGTCCTTTTTTTTCCAAAGATCAGGACATTCTAAAGCTTGCTTTCTGTACCTATGTTAGGCCAATGCTTGAGTATGGCTCACCATTCTGGAATCCTCATCAAAAATATTTAATCGACAAAACAGAAAGTGTTCAAAGGCGATATATCCATATAAGAAGAAATTAAGGTTGCTCAAGTTTCCAACCTGCTGGTTGATTTAACACTTTGCTTTTAAATATTAAACGGCTTTACTAACTCCTTCTTAATTAACACTTCCTCCTTGCTCAAAGCTATACAGGAACAAGAGGATACTCTCAAACTTAAACAAAGTAATTATTCCACAGACAGTGTTAAATTCGCTTTTTGCAATAGAATTGTAAAGCCATGGAACGCATTGCCTGGTGATGTCGTTGAATCAATCAGGGTCTCCCGTTTTAACGCACTAATCCGTGACCTTGACTTTAGTCGTTACTTAAATTACATTTAATTTATGTGCTGCCTTAGCGCGACCGCGTGGCCTAACGGTTAAGACTGCGCCTCTCACGATGGCAGCACGGGGTTCAAACCCCGCTGCAGGAGCATCGTCCTAATCATCTAGATATGCAGCGGATGTTAATTAAACATCTTATATGCTGCCTTTGTGTACATGTCGGGCGATGATTTTGTTTTTGCAAAACAAAAGTTAGTATGTCCAACTGGGCCATTCAATTGTATCTAATAAATAAAATAAAAACAAATAAATTTATTGTATATCCATAGAATAATATACATTAAATTACAATTACATTCCCCAGTTGGTTCAAAATTCATAGGTTGAATCTACGCGACCCCGGCAGTATGTTTTTGACTATGCCCTTGCTCTCATTTACGCAACAATATTACATCCACATTGAGTTAAAGCATTCTTTGTTGTTAGCAGTAGTAAAGTTTTTTATTACAATACACGAAGATGTCAAATGTGAGTTTAGGAAGTTTTTCATATGTAATATTACGTATTATGGGTTCATAGCGTTTCTAATAAAATTAATAATAAATGATGTATATCTCCAGTTATGCAACGGACTATAATAAAATAAATAAATAAATAAATGTATATCTCTGATAACTGTTGTGCAACCAAGGAAACAGCAATTTAAATCATCTAATAACATCATTTCGTGCTGTAACAGCATACTATTGCGATATTCGTGTAGATATTTATGAATTTTTGATTATATTTATAGATTTTTTTTTAGATAATTTCATTGTTGTGGCCAAATTCCGAAGGCAAAGATTCTCAAGATAACAAATGAAAGTTTATAAAACTTGTAGCAATTAAAACCACTTTTATCTGCATCAGTGTCTTTTTGAAAGCACAATCTACATTGAGATCTTACAAATCAGACCTGCTTCTCAAGTATCTTTTAGAACTTTCACTTTACTACGAATTGTCTTCATCATGTTCGTGTTCATCGTCGTCGTCGTCGTCATCGCCATCAGCATCATCGTTCCCATTTTGTTATTTGTTATCTCCTTTAGTTAAAGGAAGCGATCATGAAGATGGTCGGAAACCCTTTCATCTCATGACCAGGGCGGGGAGGTACTCACAAACCTGTTTCATCTTCAATTGAATTCATTTCCCGGTTTATATTTTCTGCTAAAACTTGCATCTGGTTTCCCGCCTCCATAAAGTTATTTCACAGATTTAAGAAGTTAGACTGAAATCTGGTTCCATAACTCCAATTTAACTTTTATTATAACCTATGAATTATTCATGCTCCTCTACTTACTCATTCAAGATATTTAAAGAACATTGTAATCGATCCAGACAATATTTCTCAATCGGAATTTGACTTCAATTACTATTATTCAAAAGCAATTATTATTTATTATTATCACTAGCGTTTAAATTTATTTATATTTTTCAATTTCTGGTGTAACAACAACAACAGCAGCAACAACAGCAGCAGCAAAAACAACAATAATAGCATAACAAAAATAAGTCGACCAGGGAACCGGATCATGGTCTTTCATGTCAATATGTTATTCAGTTGCAGCATAAACCCACAAGATCAGTGACCAAAGTGTCAATAATTGTTCAACGCCCAATGGAAATCCAATCGAAAGTATGATGCTGAGTAATTAAAAACTTTAAAAATGTATCACTGACCTGATTGATTATGAACAGAAGCAGATGGAAAAAATTGATGGATGCTGCCGAAGTGTTGATTGGAGAAACTTGAAGACTTATCAAAAAATACTGGATGAAAGTAGGCCTCTCGGTGCTCTGTTTGCTGGGTTTGCGATTTTTCGTACCTGAATCCAGTCATTGTGCGAACTCTGTTTCCAGTATTTTCATTTTCCTGAAACTCATTTTCGATACTCTCCGAAGTTGATCTCAAAAAAGATCTCATTTCCTTGTTTGTTTTATTTAAAGACATCTTCGAACCTTCGTGAAGTCCGAGTATGGAATCAATAGAAAATAATAACCCGTGTGTGCTCATTAGTACCTGATCAACTGGGTTTTTTCATGTGAATGAAGTTTACAAGTTTCTTATTTATACCCTTCTTAAACGATTTAAAAAATTTGAGAAATTATTCAAAATCCTTCCCATCAAATAACTACCATCTAAAGAATTGAAGATCCTTGTTCGAGGAAGCCTGAAAATTGCTCTAAAATTATTTTTAAACACAAACGAGAACTGACCGTAATGACCAATAGTAAAAATTTTTGACTAAGAATGATGTTTCTTAGAGAAATATGATTGGAGGCAAATTAGAGAAGGAGGAGTCAATTTATCGTTTCAAACATTTACATATCGTTTTAAACATCTATTTAAAATTTTAATGATGACAAAATGTGAAGAAGACCTGTTTTCATCTCTGTAATAATGCGGACTTAGTTATTTGATTTGTCCGGTTGTGGTTGGAAAGAGAAACGAATTTGCTGTCACTTTGCAAATTATAATTAACTCGTTTGTTTAAAATTGTAGTTGTACTTTTTCTAGAGAAGTCGCGTTTCCTTCGCTGATATGGCGCGCTTATTTTAATAAAATATTTAATTAAATACAACATTTAAACGAAAATATTGAGAAACGAGGCTTTAAATAAAATTATCCAAATCTTAAGATTTAGAACTTCACAAACTAATAATAAGGTCGAATCAATCTTTGTTATAGATTCTAATTAAAAAATTTACGTGTAATTTTACAAAACGTTTAACAAATATTCCCAATTGTTTAGTTTGAATAGCTTTAAGTTACGCATTTGCGTTTTATTGCTTGCTTTATCCTAAATTTTCGCTATAAAGTTGATTATAATAAAATGTTTTAATAATTACAGTTTTTTCCATTGATTTCTTTTATTTATGTATTTCATCTCTTCAACAGAATAGTCTTTAAGTCACCAGCTTTCTTAGCTTTTGCTTAGAATGTAGAATGAATTATAATGGTGGTTAGAGCTTCCCCTTTTCACTTCTCCTCGTTCCGGTGGCTGATCTAGAACACTTCGTCGGGGGCAAATGCTGGAACCTATACCCCTTAAAGTCTACCCTAAACCTCTCGCTGAATCTATAGTATGGCGGATATTTCACAGCCATGTTGCATATTATTGTATTTGAACTATTACAAAATTGTATTACAAACATTATTTTAGGTTTTTGACACTCAAATTTATTCAAAGTAAAAGTTTTATAAAAATTTAAATTTACACAGTTATCTATTAAATTACTGCTGATTTTTAACCCAAACATTCATTATATCATTCACAAAGTCGAATTTAATTAATATACTGTAAAATGTAAAGGTAACATTTGAATATTTTTGGGATTTCATCAATAAATGCCTTTGTTATTGTTGTTTTTCGAGATTTTCGGAGCTGAGTATGTCTTCCTGTCCAGTAAATAATTGTTATTAGAGGAATCACAAAAGCTGATTACTATTTTACAGTGTTGTAAAAATTACCTCATTTCGGTAACTAGTTACAAGTAAAAGTAATACCTCAAAAAGCTACTTAAGTATAAGTAAGAGTATTGTCTCAAAAATTTACTCAAGTAAAAGTTAAAAGTTACAGGGTCTAAAAGTTACTTTTAAGTAAAAATTACAAGTAACTTTGATGCCGCCATTATTGTGATCATACATCATTCCGTATAAAAGTAATTGTTTCTCTTATCGTTAAAACAATTACTGGTATTAACTGCTAGTACTAACAGTCATTAAGTAATAACATTTGAACTAATGCATTCTTTTGGTGTTTTTATTATTTATTACATTACAATCACAAATTTTTGTTAATTTTTAACATAACTAAGTCCTCGAATAGTTTGTCACTCATTATGGTCCTTCAGCTGTTCTTTGTTATACCAGCAGAGCTGAATAAACGTTCAACAGCTGCACTAGCTGGCAGAGGAGTGTTCAACTGAATAAATAAATTCTTCAGGGTATCGCTTCCAGTAATAATGTTCATGTCATCTGATCGGTCTCGAAGATACTGCATCAGAATATCAGTTGACCTTGTGCAATTGAAGAAACTGTCTTCAATACTGTCAGCATCAGATGAACGAGAGCTCAAAGCTCGTCCATCTTTGCTGCATTAGAAGATGCTATTTTGGCTACCAGTTTCTCATCAAGCTTGACAATCGTTGGCAACAGACATCCCATATTCCTTAACTTCTGTTGGATGCATGCGTTCCACGTGCTTCTTCAAGTTAGATGAAGAACCTTCATATGCTGAACATGTAGTTTTTGTTTCTGTTGGCAGAGTGGGCATGCATACTTCTATGATTTTCTTTTGATTGAAATCTGAACATTTTGTTCAAATACGGCCACGGACTATCTTCACCCTTGTTCCTCTTATCTTCGCTAACGACACTAAAAATGGCTTTAAATGAATCCATACTGCGATATATTAAATCTTATATTATTATATGTATATAATATTATATATTAAAAAAGCTTCGGTATGACTAATCCAGAATTTCCGATTTAAAACAAAAACGACCGGCGATAACCACAATAACAAAAGAGCGATGATCGGGAAGGGGAAGGTTCTCGAACGAACCAAAGAATAACAATCTAGAATTTAAATTTTTTTAAAATAAATTAAACTAATTTAAAATGTTATTTATGTTACTTTGTAACGTCTTGCGCCAAAAAGGTAACGAATTAAAAGTATGACCAAAAATAGTAATTTGTTACAAGTAAGAGTACAAAATTTTTTTTGTAATTGTTACAAGTAAAAATTACCAAAAATGTAATTAATTACAGTAACGAATTACATGTAATTCGATACTGCACAACACTGCTATTTTATTTATTTATTTATTTGATTAAAGTCCGTTGCATAGGATGATTTGGACTAGCTGATTATTATAGTAAAATATAATAAAAATGGTCTTTGCTAATTATAAGTTCAATATTACTCAATTTCATACTTGACATCACTTTATTGTATACAAACGATCTATAAAATTTCAATTAGATTTAACGAGTAGAAATCCAAATCATCTCAGTTATGCAAAAGACTATAATCAAATAAATAAATAAATAACGAGTAGAACTTGTAGAATATGAAAAATAACATTATAAATAGGGATCGAAAAAGTTTAGCCGGGGAATGTCGTAAAACATGAATTTAGACATTTAAATTTAGACATTTTTATAAAATGCGAACGTCCATCTATGATGGAATAAAATCATCAGGTATTAGTTGTAAAAGCTCTTGAGAGAGGCTGGGACTTGAACTCTTAATTGGGTCGCACCAAGGCCAAAGTCTTAATCACTAGTCTACCGATGCTTAGATTTAATAATTCATAATAACTCAGCATAATAAACAAAATAGTCCGATACTTGGAGCACCTTTGTGGAATAAAGCTGCTCTTAAATTACTTAGACTTAAAAACAGTAATGTTTCCTTATTCTCTGTCAAATGTCTGACCGCGAATGCCAGAAGATAAGTGATTGTGCACCAACTGCGATAATGAATGCTCAGCAGGGCCGGATTAAGCCATCTTGGTGCCATAGGCCAGTGCCAGATTAAGGGGGAGCCCGGGACAAGGGCCACCCACCAAGAGGGGCCTCCCACCATTATAGACTTTCGATCAAATTTATACAAAATATGTAGTATGATATGTTTTAAAAATCAGTAGTCCTTGATAAACGCGTCCATTTGAGAGTTAGGTTTCAATTTGGTATTTAGTTTAGCGCATCGATTGATGTTCTTACAAACGCGAGCCATACATCAAAGAGAATCACCTTACGAGGCCCTCATCAAGTCACGCCTATTCCTCAGATCGTGATTTCTTTTGATAATAAGAGTATATATGGAACTAGTCCGAGAACAAAGTATATTGCTCGTGCATTCTGCTTCCATACACTTGCTGGAACTACACAACATTCGCAATTGCTATATTGAAGAACTTGGATTAGGAAACATCTCAGTGAGCTTGATTAGTATTTCTTTTTTTATTTCAATAGTTATTTGTTTTACTTATCAGAGTAGTTGCCTAAATAATTATTCTGAACAAGTTGTTGGGACAACAATTTGCCTAGCACTTCCAAGATTGATTGGATAGGCTGGTTTGACACACCAAGGGGTTGTGTCATTCTGTAATAGTCGTTTTGCAGTCTGCTGACGGATTATTAACGGCAAAAGGGGAAGCAAAACAGTTGCTATGCCACTGGAAGAACCTGACATATATTATATCAGATATTAGTATGCCTGGTATATTATTAGCATTTAAATACAAATATCTTTTGTTTTTGGGATGATCGGCAAGTAACTCCCTATTTTATTATGCCTATAAGTTTTTAATATGTTGTAATACATTTAAAATTCTTTTTGCAGGCATTCCAAATAAATCTGTGCTCTTCAAAAGTTTTGGGTCACGGTTGAGTTGTGACTTGACGAAGATTGACGTTTAATAATGATATTTATGATAATTATGATAATGGTGGCGGTAATAATGTTGTTGATGATAAATGTGCTGAAGATGTTGATGGTGATGATTACGTCATATGATAATTATCAAATTCAATTTAGATAAAACTTCATGCTACACGCTTTCGTGTCATATTCGTTTTAGAAAAATTGTAGTTCAGAAATAAATGGCTAATATTTAAAAATAGGGAGTTAATTTTAAATCACTCTGTATATTGTCATTTCATCCGTTTTCATATTAACAGCAATCGTGACGGAGACAGGCACAAGAATCGCTAAAGAACTTTGGAGTCTGGGGCTTCTAAAATACGTCAAGCAAAGAAAGCAGCAATGAAATCACCAGCAGAAGTAGCAAAGTTAAGAAAACTGGACCACTTCTTCACTGTTCAGCCAATACAAATGTCAGAAAGGAGTGATGAATTTGCAGAACCTGATCAGCCTGAAAATGCTCCAGGAGAAATGTCTGATGATCCTGACTCAGAAAATGTAGAAGTAGTAACGTGTCCACTTGAAAAACATATAGAAATGAAGGCTGATAGTTGAGGGCATACATGGGGCATTGGACTTTGGCCATCCATTATTTCGAATCAGATGCGAGAATACTGGCTGGAAAGGGATGCATCAACAGTTGAGCACTGTAATGAAAGTTTGTTTTCTTCAGATGTACTGCATGAATTAAACTTCAGTGACATCATCAGCGATTTTGCCACACTGAAATCTAGAAAAGTATCTGGACTATTACATAGCTGTTATAACTTCATTCATTCTCTGATTTTAGCCATATTTATTTGGTTATATTACAATTGTATTTTTCATGAAAAATTAAATTATTATAATTGTAAATAGGTATAGCAAGTACAACTCGTGTTTTAATTATTTATGTATTAGGTTACTAGTATGTGATGTTGTGGCGTGTGCAATAAGGAGAATAGGAAAGGGGGCGTCCCTTCCAAGCGGGCCCAGGTCCACCCACCGGCATAATCCGGCACTGCCCTAGGCACAAACCCACATGGGTGCCCCTTTCTTCCTCGGGCCCCCGATCCTCCACTGACCGCTGTTATGTTCAATATTATGCAAAAAAACTAACAAAGAAAAACAGTTGTTAACACATATGTTTGTACTGCTATCGCTCATATAAAACCTAAAATAAAGTATTTCTGTATTACAATTAATAGTTAATTAACTTTGCAATAATAATAGACAAAAATATTGTAACTTTTTAATAGACGAGAAAGTCTAAAGTTTTTTTCCAGATTTACATCTGGCAAAGCTTTTGCATAGATCATTAAAATCATTAATTTTGCGCAACAAGTTGCCTCAACCATCAGCAAAGATAATGAATCAATCCTTTTTTGTTTCATTGTCGATCTACTTGGATTTTTTATACGTCTCCAAAAAAGCGATCAGTTGAACAGTTCGTAAAATATGTGCAAGGCAATTTCTACATTTGGTAAAGCACACTCGATGCCTCTAACTATTACTCTGTGTAATTCCGCATGACTGAACGTGTTTTTTTCATATGTTGATGCACGAAACTTGTGGCAAATATATGAGTGGAACTGTAGTTCATTATATAAATTATTGTTCAGATCTTTAGGATAAGCACTTATTAATTAGTCCTTCACAAAACTGAGATGTTTGTGGTACATCGACATAAGAAAATCGAACTGTTATATTATATACCTGTCTTCGCCTACTCGTCTCTGTCTCAAGTTTGTCAACAATGGCGTAGAAAGCAGATACACGAAATTTGTCTCTGGCATTCGGAGATACTTCAGGGGCATCACCATCAATGACCACTGTCTTTCGTTTACAATTACGAGTTAAAGTTGACTTATAATCCACACCTGGTGCTGTTTCTTTTGCAGCTTCTTCAAATCTTTCAAATTCATTCCTAGATTCATGCAAGAGATCTGTTAGTGAAGAACACAAATCAGCAAACGTTTTCAAGTTCACGTGCTCATTTTGTAGAGCTTGACTGACCCTATGAAAATGTTGTAATACTTCTTCCCAAAAGACAAGCATGAGAGCAAATTCTAAATTTTGCATCTTCTTTGCAATGTTTTCTGCGTCTATTATGGTGTCCCCTTCTGCGATTGGTCTTCTTGTAAACATTCTAACGGTTCTATAATCTGAGGATGAGACTTTAGAATAGCTTCAGTTGTAACAGCATGTGCTTCCCATCTGGCATCGGAAAGAGACTTTACCAGCGTTTCATTCACAAGGCATCCTTTCAGAATCTTTCAGATCAGTTACACTGTATAGAAGAAGTTTACTGCATCTAAACAAGAGTTAACGGGCAAGTTAAAGTGAAAGGGCAGCACAGGGTATGTATATAGCAAACTCATTTTTATCTAGAATTAGTTTCTGTGTGCCCTTGACACCCAGACACCCTGCGTTATCGTAGGACTGCCCCTGCATTTCGAAAAATCAATATTGCAAACTTCACGAACTGCAACACTTGCTTAGCCATATCTTCACCTATGTGACTTTGCAGCTCCAAGAAAGTCAAAAAGCACTCAATGGGTTCTCCATCTACTACATATCGAAGAACATATCTTAACTGATCTACATGTATATGTGAAATATCAGGTGTAGAGTCTACTGACAAGCTGAAATAACCGGATGCCTTTACTTTATCAACAATTACTTTATGGACGTTTTGGGACATAATTTCAATATATATATTTTCACTTATAGCTTTGGAAAAATAAGAAGGATTTTCTTTTCCAGAATTTCCATATTTCGCAATGTGTGATGCTAAAAATGGATCAAACTGACTGACCAACCCCAGCAAACCCTAGATAATTTCCACTTTGTAAAGATCCAAATTTTTCATTTTTCTCTCTAAAAGCGAAACCACGCTCAACTATAGTACAAATAACCGCTAGTGCTCGCCTCAAAACATGTTCCCAGTAACTGTATTCTTCATTTATTTGCTCTTCTAGCTTTTGTAAGTAGACCCGAGCGAAGAGCAAGATATATTAACACGAAGTATTTATGAGCAGCGCTTTGTTCATGATTATCAACTTGCATGCTATTTTTCCAGTCACTGAAACCATTTTTATCAGTCAAACTTGTGGAGCCTTTGGACGCAAAAAGTTTACAAACAAAGGGTGCGTGCCTGCGAACGACGGTAAAAGCAACAGTCGTTACGTGTCGTGTTAGCAACCCAGCTTGCACCTACAAAAGCGCCCACTGGACGCGGCGCTTTATAAAGAAGTCCAAATCATCTGAGTTATTCGGTTGAATTATCGCAAAAATATTGGGTGAGAGGTATTTTACCCCCCAGGTTGTGGGACCAAGGTTAAATAATGTGCGATTCAATATTACTTTTGCCCTAGGAAAATGCCTTGTTTCCCTAATGGTTAATCCAAGCCTTATGCTCAGTTAACGTCTGAAACGTGTCCAAAATGCCTCTGTTCACGCGCTGTCCCCACAACTCCAGTTTTTCTTTAAATGCAGCTTCTTTTTCTGCCAACTTGAGAACAGTTGCCACTTTCCCATGAAGGGACAGATTGAGTTTATTGAGCAGGCTGAATATGTCAAACAGGTAAGCTCGACCCTGTCACTGAAATGTGCTGCAAACGGTGCCTTCTTTTCTGAGAAAAATCTTTGCAATGGCTCTCATAATTCAATGACTCTGGTTAGCGATTTTGCTTTGGATAACCATCTTATTTCTATGTATAAGAAAAAGCATCTGAGCTTTGCATTCATGTTTTCCCAAAGCTGCTCAAACAGGCACGAGTTAAGGGCATGTGCTTTGTTGTGGTTAATAACTTTAACGACATTAAAAATGCGGTAAATGTTGGGTCCAGAAAGACAAAAACCGACAGGGACATCCGGATGATCACCGGATGCGGCTCGCCCCCGAAAACGTAAGGAGATTCAAAAGGCCGAAACGTTTGAAGACGGGGAAATTCCTCTAAGAATTCCTGTCGGAGCTCCAAGGCGGAGTAACAAGAAACAATCTCTGACGTTTAGCAAGAGAACTTTGTGTTGACAACACAACTGTTAGCGATTCTTAAATTACTGAATTCTTAACCAACTCACAACATCTCGCATTTGTACTTAACATTTCCTTCGTCCAACTGAGGTCATCATACTTTGCAATTGAAGATCATTCGGATATTCAAATTAATTTATTTGCAGAAAGCTGCAAGATTCTTGTCCACTGAGTCTTCCACGATTTCTGACTTAATTCAATGGACTAGCTTTTACTCTGTGTACTCAAATTGTCGATATAAGGTAATGTCAAAAAAACTATTAATGGTTATAATAAATATGTTACGTATTGAACGCACTTAGGATCTTTTCCAGATAAGCCCCGCCAAAATGTTAACTCCCGCCAACCAAAAAAGATTATAAAACAGAGGATATGAAATTTGTACTTTTAGTTTTTATTGAAGAGGGTAAACTTGAAACATGTCATTAATAATTTCTATGAAAAGGTCCGTATTTCTGTACCTTTGCCTCCAAGATCGGTGTGTGCCGCATTTGCGCTTATTCTGCATCTTGTAGACGTGCCACAAAGATTCGATGGTTTGTGTGTGAGCTCCACTCGTTTTATCCACAAAGTTTTCTGTATGATTAACCGTTTGATGATTATGAAGTTGAACGTGTCATCTGGTGACCATTGTTGCATAAACGTTGCTGATGGATCACTCTGTGGCTTTGCAAAAAACATATTGCAAACTCCTTGTCATGAATGAGAGTCGAAAGCTCATTTCAGGTTTTAGGTCCGAACGTAGAAAATATTTGCACAAAATGGGCATAGAGGTGGATAAGGAGTTGTTTTTATGGCGTGCATTTAAATATTCAAATGTACAGACATCAGAAATTGAATGAAATTAGAGTGGCGGGGCTTAACTTTTCGCGCATACACTTTTATCGGGGCTTATCTGGAAAAGATCCCGCACTTAATTAAGAAAATTCATAAGCACAACCCGATGTAACTATGTTTTAATTGGTTGTCTGTACTGTTATTATATTAATATTTCACAAAAACTTTACTAAGATTAAATTAATAGCTTACAATCCAACTTAATATTCTGTTGCAGAGTGGTTATTCAGATCCAGGTTTTCTTAACCACTATAAATAATTGTAATATTATGTTATGACCGTAAATGCCGGCTAAAGATATTGTGTAGTTACTAGGGGTTATTTTCGGGATAGGGATTATATTACGAGCGTCTTGAAAAATCATGCTAGTGCTTATTTTCGGGTAAACACGGTACTATATAACAAATTATAAACTCGTGAAAAAAAGGCAGTAAACAAACTTTTAAAAGATAGAACCACATTCGCAATCTTCATCGCAACATGCTTCATCGGTAAAAACGCGCCGCTACAAAACCTTCCTAATTTTCTTTCAACTTGAGCTAGCCATTGGATTAGAAATATCTGGAAATAGCTGAACATTTGAAAATAAAAAGACAATGCGAACGTGATACTCAACGCGATACAAACATGATACAAACGTGACAACAATTTTAAACGTGTTAGAAGCATACAAACATTCCAGAAGCATCAAACTAGCACTATCTCATCAAGACAATGAGTCCAAATCATGTAGTTCATGCAATGAACCTTAAATAAGTAAATCTACAAAAATTGTTGATGAAATTAGTTACTTTGATGGTGATGGTGACGACGATGGCGATGACGACGACGCCGACGACGATGATGATGCTTTAGTTATTTTTACTTAATCATAGTAAAAGTATCTTATTATTATTATCAAAGTTGACATCAGAAAACACAAACGAATGTGTTGCATTTATTACGTATGTTAAATGAGAAAAAAACACATTCCATTAATTATTTTGTTTTCAATGTTAAGGTTCAGATTACATTTTTAAGACAAAAATTCTCCTTATTCGAAGCTCTTGTTCTACATTGCATTCGTCTGGGGCTGAGCTGCTGAAGTAACTGGTATGTAATAACATGTTACAAGCGGAGTTGTATCCGTGTATACCTATTATAGACTAAGCGTTAGTAATGTGTTTTATGAGTATATTACATGCATTAAATACGACTTTCTACCGTGAAAGTCTTCTAAACGCAATTTCAATCAACTCATCGTTGTTCTTAAAGTTCAATCAATCATTCTTCTTATATTCGATAAAAACAATCGAAACTTTTAAATAGTTTATTAACAACAACATGATATTTTAAAGTATTGTACAAAGATTACTGAGTGTTTGCGTATTATATATTATTTTTAAAAGATAATGAGCCACATTAATATAAATTAGGAATCCAGACGTAGTAGATTAAAAAGTTTTGGTTTTTCAGTCGAGGATTTAAATTTAAGTTAAAAAGAATCTGACAATCTCCAGGGTCGACAAATTTAGAAATGTCAACAAGCTATATCTAAATTGTCATAAAAAGCAACGAGTTTGGGTTACGCAAAATTATTACATTTAAAATTACGTTAAAACGATATTAATAACGATGACGCAATATTATTATTATTATTATTATTATTATTATTATTATTATTATTATTATTATTATTATGATTATTATTATTATTATTAGTATTATTATTATTATTATTATTATTATTATTATTATTATTATTATTATTATTATTATTATTATTATTTATTATTATTATTATTATTATTATTATTATTATCATTATTTCTATTATTATTATTATTCTTATTATTATTATCATTATTATTATTATTATTATTATTATTATATTATTATTATTATTATTATTATATTATTATTATTATTATTATTATTATTATTATTATTATTATTATTTATTATTATTATTATTATTATTATTATTATTATTATTATTATTATTATTATTATTATTTATTATTATTATTATTTACTCATTGTAAATAACTCATTACTCATTTACTCATTGTTATTCATTATATATAAAGCACTTGCACCAATTTCACCATGTTTTTGTACAACCTCACAAATTGTCAGACGTTTTTCTTAATTAAAAAAAAAGCGAAAACATATTGTTTGTGGGAAGCTTTCAAGAGTTTTGGCGGAACAGACGCAAGAACTCGTCAAATTTAAGACGGCTTTTGTTTCCATCATGACTACTTTTTTTTTGTAAATAGCACTTATCGTTGTTTATTTCGAAGAGTCGAAGTGAACGCAGAGAATAATTTCGACAACTTCTAAGTCCTTATTATTCACTGGCGGTTTTATCATTTATTTTGCTGGTCAGAAAGTTAACCTACAACAGTGCGAGATGTCAAAGGAATTTTGTTGACAGCAACAGTTGTTGGAAAACGTTGATCGATTGATTTTAAAACGATGCATAAGGATGCACCATGAAATTCGCGCATCTTAACTTTATGTTACCGAATACTTTTGATCTCAACGCTTGGTAATTAATCGTGGAAATGTGATAACAAAAACTCTGAAGCAGATTTGATTAATCAAAAGACGACTCAAAATACAATCAAGTTGTGTGAACGCGTTTCATGTGATGAGAACAATTATTCTGTTTTTAACGAAAATATTATTTCGGCTATGAAGTGCGATTTCACGCGAACAGTCGCTGAATAAATAAGTGGTAATTATGATCGTGAGTTGGAACGAGTGAACGCTTTGTAAATTGTTTGAGCTCTTTTGTTTATTACCATCATATGCACCGATAAGCTGAGTGTTTTATGAAATAAATGTCAACAAATACAGATGTTCGTTGGAATTCGCGTGAACCTTGATTGCATGTTTGATTATTTGGTTGATCTGCGCAAATTACTTTTTCTAATTGCTCCACATTATTTCTTTAATCGAGATAAAAAAAAAAGGCACTAGGTGGTGCATCAACAAGAATGAAATGAGCTGAGATTTTGAGTGGAAAATTTGAGATAAACAAGCGCCTAAGGTAGCAATGAGAATATAAAAGGAGATCGCAGCCGACAGTTGATGCTGTGGAGTGGCTGAATATCGCATTGAGATCGAGTTCTTGCGAGATTGCCATGCTGCCTTCGCTTCAGTTCGTTAAGGCTATAATTTTATTTTCTCTGTTGAACGAAGCATGGAGTGATCAAACGAATTGCTTAAAGAGGTTCAAAAGAGAGACACACTCAATGGAATATGCCGCCATCATCGATGGAGGTAGTTCAGGCAGCAGGATTCGAGTCTACGAATGGGAAAGAGTTTCTCACAGTGACACGAAAGCTCTTCCGAATTTCAAGGAGATTTTCAACAAGAAGAAATCCCCTGGAGTTTCTGATTACGAAGACAAACAAGCTGAACTCAGGGATTATTTCAAGGATCTCATCAGCGCAGCCTTGTTAAAAATTCCGGATGCTGCACATTCAAGAACGGATTTATATTTCATGGCAACAGCTGGTAGGTGGCGTTTATTTGTCCAGCGCACATTTCAAGCCATAATGTTAAAATTTTAAAAACATACTGATATTAAGGTATGAGACTTTTGCTGGAAGATAAGGCCAACAGCATGATAGAAAAAATCGATAAACTTTTGGCTGACAAGTCATTCCATCCAATGAGATACCTCTCGCCAGACAACTCTAGAATTCTTTCTGGTGAGGAAGAGGGAGTGTTTGCATGGATCTCGGTCAATTACCTCAAAAATGTCTTCAAAGAAAAAAGTATGATAAGAATTTAATCTTCTTTATTCAATGTTAACAAAAAACTTGATTAAACGCAATAAAGGAACAATTTGCAAAACCTACTTACAATGTTTTTTTTAGGGTAAATAAGCGCTGAATGCCATTCCAATCTCTTTTGTTAATGTCGTGAATACAAATATTATCTTTTAATCATTCAAAATGCATTTAGATGTCAGACCTAAAAAAACTTATGGAATATTGGAACTGGGTGGTGCATCGACACAAATAGCATTTGCTCCATCTGGTAACATACTCGCAGATAAATTTCCTGTCCTCATATCAGGTGAGCAACTATTGAGAATTATAGTTAAAGTACTTTTTCAGAAGTATGCAATTGCCTTCAGGTGTGAATTACTACCTGTACGTGCATAGCTACCTTTACTACGGACAAAATTATGTTGATCAGTGGCTGAAAACTGCCCTATATGAAAACCAGTCCAAGGATGCTGTTAATATAGTAGGAATACAAAATCCTTGCATGGTGAAAGGTAGGCGGTTTATTAATTGTTAATTAATCTCACTATTGACGGATCCCAAAAATAGAATTGTTTAGTTTCGATCATTTTGGCCAATCTCGCTTCTTGCATTTGAATGACTTTCGCTGAAACATGTTTGCAGCGATTCATTGAGCGTCTAAGTACAATGTTCACTTTAGGCGATGTTCAGCAAAAAGAACTCGACAAGAAAAACTTGAATTTCATTGGCGCAGGGAATTATACGTGGTGTCAAAAAGTACTGAACGATTTTGTTTATCGCATTCATGATTCATGGAAGTGCAACCCAAAACCGTGTGCAATAGGTGGGTTTGATCATCTCGAATTTTCAATAAATGACTGATCAAAGGGAAATCGAGGCATTATTTGAAAAATCCGAGAACGCATTAGTATCTATGATTATCATCGTACAATTTCCAACAATTTAATATTAAAAGGCACAGTGTATCAGCCAACCATCAAATCTTCAATGGAGTTCATTGCGGTAGGAGCATTTGTTCACGCATTCAACAAACTCAAAGTGCTCTCTGAAGATGGAAAGTTTTCTTATCCAAATACTCAGAGACAAGTGGAATATTTTTGTGGTCTCGTCAGTATTAGAAACAATTCATGTTTGCTTTCGTCAAATAATAATGTTTTACTCTTACTTGAGAATTTTTATCGAGCATGCAACATGTATTTATTATTATTATTATTATTATTATTATTATTATTATTATTATTATTATTATTATTATTATTATTATTATTATTATATTATTATTATTATTATTATTATTATTATTATTATTATTATTATTATTATTATTATTATTATTATTATTATATTATTATTATTATTATTATTATTATTATTATTATTATTATTATTATTATTATTATTATTATTATTATTATTATTATTATTATATTATTATTATTATTATTATTATTATTATTATATTATTATTATTATTATTATTATTATTATTGTTATTGTTATTGTTGTTGTTATTGTTGTTGTTGTTGTTGCCGCTGCTGTTGCTACATTGCAATATGCTTTTTATATACAGTAAACCTTATTTAAATTTGAAAGCAGAACCTATGTTAGATCGACTCTTTCTGAACTACTTATTCATCATTTTTTAACCTCCAGCAAAAAAATGAAGTCCTGGCAAAGTTCCCTCCCGACGAGGAGGCCTACACTTCTGTTCCATGCCTTATGGGAACATATTCTCCAATGCTATTCATCCGAGGTTACAGGTTTCCCGAAAACACGGAACAGATCTACGTCAAGAAAGATATTGACGGACGAAGTGCAGGTAAGAAAAAATTTTAAGGGTTAAGACACCGGTTCATTTTATTCGAAAATCCTACAAGTTTGGTCATACAATGATCAGTAATGCAATGCAAATTACAAGCTTGGTCACTGCCGCAAGTATTGCAATTAGATGAAATTTGTTACACAATGTTTTTAAATAAAGAATGTGCGCTCTTGGAACAAACGTGTGCAGAGAATGTTAATAACTTATTGTATTAGATTTCAAGCGTCGAAAACTACAAATGAGCCTGACAGTGTTGCCAGTGTTGGGTTTTAAATTAAGATCTAGGTTTTTTTTTTAATTTGGACTCAATCCGGGTTTCTGGAAGTATGTGTCTGTCTTGGTAAAAACATGTTTGGTTAGAAACAATATTCTGTCGGATTTTTTGGTTTATCTCTTCATTAAAAAGCCTTCATCGCTATCGCCTTCCTTCTATTCCGACATCTTTGCACGCACGTATTACATTGAACTTTGATTTTTAGAATAATGGACGGTGGCGCAGTTACTCCATTTGCTAGCGGTGTAAGATGTTGTACAATCAGGCATTTAATGATGATTGTTTGACAGACATACAACTAAATGATTGGATACAACCAGATCCCATCGATCGCTTTGATGTGAAATGAAAAGTTTGTTCATATTTGTTGTATAACACTAATAAATCAGTATTCTGGGGCAAATTCAGCTTTTGAATCTAAAGAAAGTCCTAGAAAATGGTAAGTCATCCATCATTCCACTAGCGTCACAGTTTCCTACAATTCCTGAGGATAAACTCGATCAACTGATCAGTGGTGTGAACTGGAAATGTATTGTGATGATCTTGGCCATTTCCCAGATGAGGCTCAACCTACATTATGGAATACCTTGCTGCAAATAAAGGATACCAATAGAAAAAGAAAGTCTTCATGAACAAGCTGATGGCACTGCCCTGTTCTTCGGTGAGTACAGAAAGAGTTTTTTTTACAGATGAAGTTGGTCAAAACCAAACAGGTGACCAAACCCTGTAGGACGGTGAGCTCTTGCTTGTAGCCAAACAAGGATAGGAGTTGTTCCAATTTCAATCCTGGCAAGAGTTTGGTTGACGATGTGACTCAAGGACATAGTGGGCAGCAAGAAACATTACAATTAAATAAAATTGTATTTGACTTGTTTCATTATTAATCTGATCTTTATTTAATTGGGAATCCCTGGCTATGTATAATAACAAGAATATTAATTAAAAATGATAATAGTTGACATTAAAAGTTGGTTCAATAGGACCTAGCGTTTTTTGGTCAGGTGACCTTGTTTTTTTTTCAAATATCCCACTGGCAACACTGAATATGAACATGTATTATTTATACAATTATATTATTATTATTATGATCATCATCGTCATCGTCATCGTCATCGTCATCGTCATCGTCATCGTCATCGTCATCGTCATCGTCATCGTCATCATCGTCATCGTCATCGTCATCGTCATCGTCATCGTCATCATCATCATCATCATCAATCATCATCATCATCATCATCATCATCATCATCATCATCATCATCATCATCATCATCATCATCATCATCATCATCATCATCATCATCATCATCATCATCATCATCATCATCATCATCATCATTACAAAAAGCAATTGTTAGGTCGAGTTCACACCTGTTGTCCTTGGGCTAGATCATCTTTGTTTAACTTATATTTGTAATGACAAGTAACCTTATGATTTTTAAAACATTTCTTTGATACCTCTTGGTAAATGTTAGTTCAGTTCCCACATTTCTTTCAAAAACTGCATAAACAGAGGGATCACTCGTCTCACTTCTGTCAAGAAATTTCTAACAAGCCGAGCATAAATACTTGAAGAGATTGGACAAGAAAATTTGTTTCTATTTATATCTCATTTCTACTTACGTATTATTTAATTTAAATCTTTAGATATTCTTCGTAACTGAATCATTGCCTTTGTAGTTAGATATATACGTCAACTCATATCAACTTCTTCTGGACCATCATTATAAATCTCCAAACTCTGAATTCCTGCTTACATTTCTTGCGAACCCATTTCCCGCATAAACATTGGTCTCAACCTCTCATGTTTACCAGAAAACTCTCCTTAAATGGGTATTTCTTGTTCATGCATCCTGACGCATTACAGTCAGTGATTTTGCATACTGAATTCCCAACTCCTAAATTGCACGCTTAACTTCACAAACTCTCGCAGGTTAGGCTTCCCAGAGTTTCTGATCCACGCTTGCACTTCTTAGCATGTCCGTGTCAACTAAGGTCATTAACTTTAGCTTCAAATAACAATTTGCAGATCATTCGGATATCCAACTTATTTTCTTTATATAAAACTGTAAAATTCATTTCCGGTGGGTCTTCCTTTCTGGTATTCGACAGAATAGCTTTTCCTTATTGAACTCATCTTGTCGAAACAACTATTAATGTTAAACATATAACGCATTGAATTAAGAAAATTCATAAGCACAATCCGATTCAACTGTCTACTAATTGGTTGTCTGTTTACTGTATATATTTACCCGCTTATATTTTACATACCTACAGTAATTATAATTTAAATTACCGGTACTTTACTATATTAATATATCACTAAAACTTTACTGATGTTAAATTAATAGCTTATAATTCAACATGTTATTATGTTGCAACATATCAAGGGCAGGATCTTAAATGCCGGCTGAAGACTTAACTAGGGAATTTATTTATTTATTTATTTGATTATAGTCCGTTGCATAACTGAACTAGGGAATATTATCGGGATGGGCTTATATTAAGAGCATCTCGAAAAATCATGCCGGGTCTTACTTTCGGGGAAGCACAACACTTTTCGGAAATACTTCGTCATCGGATAACTGTTATAACCTCACTTATCAATTTCAGTAGAATATAAATTAAAAAATTTTGCTTACAATTAAAGAATAAAATGTCTTTGATAAATTTTAGTTAATTAATTTAAAGCCTTCGATCGCAAGCCCCTAACGTGTTTTCGATAGCGACGACCATTATCATTATATGTCATGGAAGAGAATATGTCGAGGTATCGCACACATGCATAAGGCATTTTGTGCTGACAATGCACTTGTTTTCCAGATTGGACACTGGGAGCCATAATTTACGAGTATGAAAAAAGCCCCCACAGGCATGAATATTCGTGCCCATCATCGCTATCGGAGGGACCGACGGCCAGCATGGCTACTGCCTTCCTGATCTTACCTCTCTTCGTCTCATATTTATTTTAACCAAGTTCACTTCTATCATTTTATAATATTTTTGCTTGCAGCAGACGAATATTAGAGTGCAGAAATAAAGTTTGAAGAGACTTCAATTTTAAAATGTGTTAAGTGTATTTGTGGAAAACCAAATTTCTACAATAAAAAAATCTTCAAATTATTAGTTTCTGAACCAGCAATTTCATGACATTCAAAGCTCTTCAAACCCTCAAAACTCAGTCCTCCAGCAAAATTTGTTTGAACTGAAAACTACACATAAAACAAATTTTAAAACCCAGTTCAGCTAATTAATAACTGTCAGCAATATCAAGCCTCAGTCAGTAAAATGCAATGGTCATGTTGGCAAAGAAAATAGTACATCATATAAAAATAAAATCTCTCAACCATGAAGCACAAGTCATGGGATTCAACATCCCACCATTGATGACAGTGCATATCAAAATTTGTATAAAACAAAACTTAATTGATGTCCACAAGAGTTATGCATTCAGAAACAAGTTAAGTATCTGATTGCATATATTGAAAAGCAATAAATATTTGCATTTTAAAACAAATTAATGGTATCAATAATAGCACATACAAGCATGTGGATATCAAAATGTGACGAACAGTATCCAACCACAAACATATCGAACATGCTCCTAATCTCTGATTAAAGCTGTCGAGAACACTGTCGTGTCATGTTATTAATCCTACCATTTCAATCTTGTCTTTGTACACCAGCAGATTTCCAAATACAATTATCATTATCAATGCGTAAGTCACCATGAAAATAGAACAATTATCAAAACTCAAAACACTTAAACTTTGTACAACAACAAGGTTATGAAGCATTTCTTTGGAAGCAAATCAAGTCTTTCCTGGTTCTGAATTGAATGCAAAGTTGGGGCATTGGTCCATAGGGTTGAACTGAACATTATGTGCTGAAGAAGAGGGGGGGTTGTTGTGGATTGGAGACTGCATGTAAGCCGGGCTGCTGCCTGCATTCGAACCAGAAAATGAAGAGTTGGAAGGTCTACCAGGACTCTGATTCACAATGAAGTCACCACTCAATGGATTTGCTCCTCCTGGGTTCATATCTCCACCTCCCATAAGACTCTCATCATTAGGAACTCCAGAAGAATTGGAAGTCATCATCATCTGTTGCTGCTGTTTCTTCAACTTCTGCCTTCTGTTTTGGAACCAAATCTGAAGAAAAATTGTGATGCATTACATTATTAAAAGCAAATATAACATAAATTAATAAACATCTTTGCAGAAAGTTCAACAACTAATCAATTGAAGTGACTGTGACAAAATATCCTGACATCATTATTCAAAATTTTACAAAAAGCTTGAGAATTGGTGCTACAAAAAATTATAACTTAATAAAAATTATATTGACACGTGGTCAGATGATTTCTGAAATTGAATATGACATTACTAGGGATCTAAAGAAGTTGTTTTGGGCAAAATCGGCCACATTTGAAAAAAAAATGAAATGTTCATTTTTAGGCAAAAAGTTTTAAGTTCGATGAAAAAATTTCTGCTATAGTTTGTAAATCTGTATTTTACAGAGCAGCAAGATCAATATAGTCATAACATCATTCATTTTATTACTATAAATTTGGACAGATTTTTTGCCAACAGAATTTACAGTTTAGACTAAGAAGTTAATGTTTAAGTTTATTTTTGGTTTGTTTTTTTGTTTCAATTTTGTCAGACACCTTGCTTATGATTTGTGCCCTCTGTTTTTTGTCCCTTGTTGATTTTTCATAATAATAATAATAATAAATATCATTTTAACTATTCTTGGCTCCTTTTTTCCTTAAATTAAAAGTTTAATGTTATTTTGACAATGATGCATGTATTCAAGTGGTGGCCCATGCAAGTTTAAGGATGACAGATAAGCATAATGGTCATGTTCTTTTCTGCAAATATTGTCAGCACTCTTTACCATTGAGATAGCATTTTGTTATTATATACAACAACATTTTGTTATATACTAACATTATTTTTATTGTTTAATAAAATTTTTGCTTAATTTTTACTTATTTTGCTTAGAATTATACAATTATAATATTTTGCTGAGGATTGTTAAAAAAAGGTTGGCCAAAAAAACATATTTTGGACAAAATCAATGTTTCAGACAAACTGTAAGTTGCTTTTCGGATAATGTAATCCTTGAGTCACCAGGTATTACATTGGACCAAAATATGCCAGTCTGTTTTAAACTAACTATGATTAAATGAATCATAAGAACATTTTTTGGTTTGCAGATTGGCCGAATGGGTAGTATTCCTGCATCAAGAGGATACATAAGGCACTCAAAAAATCGACTAAATACAATCGCTAATTTTAATCACAACAAATTGCACTAACATTTATTGTTCCTTCAGAGAGGTTCAACTGCCTAGAAAGCTTCATTCTAAGACTGGCATCAACATAATGCACAGTTTTGAACACATCCTCCAAACACTTTACTTGTGTCCTTGTAAAGGTTGATCTTTGCCTCCTTTGAAGCAACCTTTCAATAAATATTGAAATCCATGAAAGATTTTAATTCTATAAATAACTAAAACAATTCTGATGATTAGTCAATGACAAAATGACATAGATTCATTCCAAAACAAATTTTGTTATGCTATGTGTTAAGTTCTGTTCATGATGAGTTACATTTTCTAATTTAAATCTTTTAGATCAAACTTTGAAACCCATTAAAACAATTTTCCTGTTTAAGAAGAACATAAAGTGTCATCAAATAAAAAGTATCTTTTGCTCATAGTTTTTAAAAATTTTAAAGCACTTTTTACATAATGATCCTAAAAACTAGATAACTAATACATTTTGTAAAATGTGTAACAAACTCAAGCAAATGGATGCAAGAAACTTAAGGATCCATATTCAGAGAAAGATCATCTAGTCACATCACACCTCTCCTAAATTGTCTGAAATGTCCCTAAAGTTAACTTAATTTGACTTGAATAGTCCAAGGCAGCATCAAGCTCTGCATCTCAGTCGTGTACTGTGGAAAATCTCCACTGCACCTAGATAAACATCACATTATTTATCTCATAATAACATCCTTCTCAGCCCAAGGCCCTCACTGTGAATGGTGATTGCGTCTGTCTATGGAATGATTCCTCCCCCTGTTCCAATTCAATCTTCCACACTATCCAAATCCAGCTCAAACCCATATCTCTACATCCAATCACATATAAAAGCATCCTTAACTTTTACTTTTTTCAAAAATCTTAAACTGTTTGTTTTCCATTAGCTAATTACTTTATTTTTTTAATTTTATAATTTTTGTTGTCTTTAATTTATATTTTTAGAGCACATGTTAAGTGTTTATATTTTTTATATTACAGTTCTTACCAATTTTCAATGTCAAGAATTCATTTCAGAATTAAAGTGCATTAAATTAAAAATCTGCTAAATAAATAAGTAAAATAATAATTGTATGATTGTTTAGCACTCCTTTCCTACTACCTCCATTTGTGAAAATAGAGGTTTGATGTTCAAGGTAACCCTACAAATTGGCAAAAATGTGGTTAAGTTGCATGAAAAATAGACATAAATAAAACAGCAGAGTTTATATGAAGTTCCAAACTTGCAGTCCAATCTGACAGATCATGCAGCAAGGTCATAATGCATTCGATAAAATATTTCAAGCAAATGATGGTTCCAAACCTGTTCATTTGTTGATGAGGTGGAAATTGTTGGGAAGCGACGTGCAAAAAGTCTCCACCTCCAGCCAAGAACTCATCTCCTGGAAACCCTTGATTCTGTGTGATGTCAACAAGAGAGGTGAATAATTCATTGTAATTATTGTTGCGCTGCTGTTGAGGTTGTTGTCTGGAATTGAGCATTTGTTGATGTAGTTGGAGGTTGTCACTGAATATAGATGTTGCCATCTGTTGCCCTTTGCTTGCATTCTTGACATTGAAAACACATTCACAATTAATTGTAGCAAGCTTTCCTTATCTTCATAAATTCTAAACTAAATTCAACTAAAACCAAAACCAAGAAAAGAAAGTGGTCAAACCTGAATGAATGGTTTTGCAGCATTTCTAAAAGAAGTAGAGCTGTTGTTGAAAACTTCATTGACATTCTGATAATGACGGCCGCTGCTAGGTTGTGAGGCATTTGAATGTCCTCTGTGGTGTTGACCAGAACTCCATCCATCCCCATCGTAATCCAAATCTGACCTCTGCGAGCTGCTTGGGTACGGATTGTACGAAGTGTCAGGAGGTTCGACCTTTTGAAAATTGGTTGAAATATACAATGGAAAAAAACATGTAATAATAAAATAAACAATACATGATAAATATCAATCAAATACATGGCCTATGAGGAAGTTCCATGAATGTATTAATGTTATTTTGGGAGAGAACAATTAGGACAACATTTAATTACGCTATTATTTACACAATGACACAAATGTTTGCACCCCTTGCACTATGATCATTTGGGATAATTTTTGTTTAACAATCAATCTCTACCTCACAAGCCAAGAAATTAAAAATTGCATTAAGTTTCAAATTATGAAACTACTTCCTAAACTTGTAATTTAATTTAACACAATTTAACTCGTTATTTTGCAGGAAAAATTATTAAAAACATGTTTTGGTACTCTAAAATCAATAATCAAAAAATCAAAACTTGAAAACTTCTATTGAAGTTTGGATGAGTTAAAAGGAAATTTAAATGGCCTAGTTCAAAAACAATCTCAAGCAAAGTTTGGAAAGGAATCAGAAAAAATTAGATTATCACCATAAATTGAGAGCACTCATTGAGAGAATTAACATAAAAATTCTCTATCCGAGCACCACTCAATGCAGCGGCCTGCAAGGTTTAGACAACGATTTTAAGTGCTCAAATATTATAAGAATCACAAGCAATTATAATAATCACCTTTTGAGTACATAAAGTCAGATATCATGATAGTCAAGGTATTTTACCTTGTTTCTGAATCTATTTGTAAGGTTTACCTTTGACAAAATTGATCTATTTCTAGTTTAGTGTGATTAAGAGGACACAAGCATGACAATTATCAGATAAAAGAAGCACGTGATATATTAGTCAAGTAATGCAACATTAATTAATGGCGGACAATAACTCTCAATAACTAGATTGCATATCTGCATCAAGTCGAAAAACCAGGTCAAAGATAAGAGGAAGCATCTTGGAATAATTATTATCATTTATCATCCAATTTATGAGCATTTCACTATCAGAGATTGTCAGGTTTGTAAATCAGCTTAATCTTTTGAATGCAAGTATGAGATAAAGTTTGAGCCATTCTCTTGGCCTGATAAAGCACATTTAAAAGTCATCATGTTTTATGAACTAAAAATTCTAGAACTATCAATTCTAAAATGTTGAATGTAAATTTCAAATCAAATTCCAAATATGCAATATCCAAATACAACTTTGCAAATGAAACACAATACCTTAACAACCAAAGGCTCTTCATCATTATCCTCCATGTTGTTGGCAGCAGCTGAAGATATTGTAGGTGACAAAAACTTGTGTGAATTGGTCTTTCTAATGAAGTCTGTTTTGATACTCCCTCCACCATCATTATCATCATCTTCATCATCTCTTCTGGATCTGTATGCCTCATCTTCATCATCATCATTTCTTCTATAATCACTATCCTCACCATTATCATCATCAGGATTTTCTGTGGATAGACTTCTCTGAAATCCTTTCTTTTCATCTGCTTCAGAATCTAACAGAAGTCCAATCTCTTGTCCTACATCAGAGAAACACCCAGTTTTGTTTTTTTCTTGTTCACTCCCCTCATTCCCACTGTTATTACCTTCATCCAATGTTGGCAAGTCATTTTCTGTATTTTCATTACCAAAGCCTTTAGAATGCTGCTGCAAGCATATCATTTTATTAAATAAAGCAAATGCGAAACATAATAACTGGTGAAACAACCTGTACCACGCTGTCTCCACCTTTCATTGCATTTCCTTCATCAAGCACCATAAGATTTTTAGGTTTTGCCATTGTTTCAACCCTTAATTGCAATGAAGGCTTCCTCTGTCTTGAATCAATTGACAAATGTTCCAACTTTCTATTTGAAAAGTCATCTTTATTCAATTCTGATTTGACTGAAACATTGTTCTTTCTATGCTCTGTCCTTCTCTTGTCTTCATAGCACCTGTTCCGATCATCAGGATACTTTCTTTTGGAATCCCTGACAAAAACATCTCCTGAGTGGACAGTCTCCTTTAAAGTAACCAAAAAAACATCTCCACGATCCAAAGTAATTCCAATCAGGCCATCAATTTGAAATTCAGACTGAAAATGTAATCCATTCTTGCATAATAATGTTATGGTTTCTCTAAGCAAATCTTTGACTCTTTGTTGATCAGCAGTGAGCATTGTTGTTCTTAAGAATACAGACGTAATAAATGGAACGATGTAGTGCGAATTTCAAATAACAACTAATCTCAATATTAACGCCCCGAACGGTTCGACGAGTGCAAGAATTTCAACCGAATTTAATCACAAATACTATAAATATCGTCAGATGAGATCAATATGATTTAATTAATCCACCTATGACTGCTCGATCAGAATACATGTTTAATTCGTAAAATAGCCAACAGAGATCTATAACAAAAACATTCACAAATTTACGAGCGGAAGCAGGCCAATAACTAAATTTGGGGGATGCGCAAAAATTATTTAGGATTGATATGCAAAATTTAAATGTTTATTTAGCTTAAATACAAAGTTTTTATTTTATGTAATTTGACCAAAGTTGAACAACAGAAGTTCAAGGTAAATAAATGTATGGGGACACAGGTAATCAAATCACGAAAATTTCTCATAAATATGAAAGGTAGATACTTTCGCAAAAACGTAACGTAACATATTAGAAAGATGTTTACCACGAGGACGATATGCTTTTAAACCTCTCTGGTTTTTATCCTTTAAATTGTGCTTTGCATAAATGTGTTTAGTTATTTTTTAGCTAATTTTCTTAAAGCAACTAGATTTTCTTAAATAATTGCGACAAGTTATGCAAAGACAATATAATAATTATAAAAATAATTATAACTACATAAAAATACAAGAATTAATTGCAGTCTTGAACGCATGTTTTTAAGCGTAACAAATTTTAAAATTATAACTCTTTAAAAGATATTTCTATTGATGGAATGTGACAAGCTAGATGTTGAGGGTAGCTATGCACAGTTGTCGGATTAAGGCATGATGTGGATGTGAGAACACTTTCATTAATGCTAATAGTAATAAAGATTTATAGTTTTGACAGCTTATACATTAGTTCAGTTTACTTTTAAAACACGATGGAATTATTTACGATAACAATAAAATATCATAAAATGATTGACGAATGGCTATTACAAAAGTATCTTCAATACAAATTTACCTTTAAAGTAATTTTAAAATGTTTATATTTTTTACTTTTGTTGAGTACAAGTATTTTTTTAGCAACTACTACTATTGCAATGTTGGTGTGTAATTTTTACCTAAGTATAATTTTAATTGCAGGAAACTCTTTGCTTGCTTGTGGAATCGCACCGACTTGATGGGAAGCTTTGCTGTTCTCTGATTGGCTGACTTTGACTAAGTTCGCTTTTATACTTGCACGGCGATACGTGCCGATACCGAAGGTGGCTCCTCAAACGATTCGTCTGGTAGGCCTGCCATGTTGAGGGAGATCACTTGCAATCTCTCTTGGCCCATATCCACTGCGAAGCCGCTTCTGCAGCTCTGGACATGTCTGCCAAGGCCTTCGATCTGACTTTACTGGTGATTTGATTGGTGGATTGACCGACCATACCTCTTGCTCCGACCTCGAAGGCAAAGAACCACACTTTGTACCCTTTTTGCCTAAGATCCATTGTTAACTCCATGTATCTTTCTTCTTTCAGAGTATTACCCTGTCCGATCCTGTCTTCCCATGGCACCGTCAATTCCGCCAATACAAACGTGTCTGTCTTTGTTGATGACAAAAAGCCTCTTGCCGCTTTCAGCCAGCACCTGGGGATAGTGCCTTAACCATTTTACATTTACATTTATTTATCCAATATTTTACGCGCTCGATAACCCTTCCACATGGGCCACATCATATACTTTCAATCAAATTTATACAAAATGTGTAGTTTCATACGTTTTCAAAATCAGTAGTCCTTGATAAATGAAGAGTTAGGTTTTAATTTGGCATTTGGTTTAGCGCATCGACTGATGAACTACATACGCTAGCCACACATCAAAGAGAATCATCAAGAGAAAGAGGCCCTCATCAAGTTACGCCTGTTCCTCAGATTATCTGAGGTGATTTCTTTTGATAATAAGAGTACATATGGAACTACTCCAAGAAAAAGCATATTGTTCGTGTATTCTGCTTCTATACATTTGCTGGAACTACGTTCATTCGCAATTGTTATATTGAAGAACTTGGATTCGGAAACATCTCGCTGAGTTTGATTAGTATTTATTTTTTTTTCTTTCAATAGTTATTTTTCTGATTTGTTACCTAAATAATCCTTTTGAACAAGTTGTAGGTACAACAATTTGCCTAGCACTTCCAATATTGATTTGATAGGCTGGTTTGACACACCAAGGGGCTGTGTCACTTTTTAATAGTCGTTTTGCAGCCTCTTAACGGATTATTAACGGTAAAGGGGGGGCTGCAAAAACGTTTGCTATGCCACCGGAAGAACCTGACATGTATTATACTAGATATTAGTATGCCTGGCATATTATTGGCATTTAAATACAAATCTTTTTTATCTTTAGGGTTATCGGCAAGTAACTCCTTATTTTATTTTATAATGCTTATAAGTTTTTAATATGTTGTAATAGATTTAAAATTCATTTTGCTTGCATTCCATTGCTGTATGGCAAATAAATCTGTTTTTGTTTTATTTTTAGATCGTTTATTTGTTAAAATTTGTTTTGGGTCATGGTTGAGTTATGACTTGACGAAGATTTATGTTTAATAATGATATTTTAATTATGATGATGGTGATGTTGACGGTGGCGGTAACGATGTTGTTGATGATGTGATCCTGACACAGAAAATGCAAAAGTAGTAACGTGTCCACTTGAAGAAATGAAGGGTGATAGTAGGGAAGCTGAAGTTGAGGGCACACCAGGGGGCAATGACATTGGACTTTGGCTATCATTATTTCGGAAATACTGACTGAAAAGGGCTGCATCAACAGTTCAGCACTGTAATGAAAGTTTGTTCTCTGCTCACTCGGTGCAGCAACCTAGAAATGACCACAATATTACGAGAATGTTCACGCTTGAGCTCTTCCATCGAAAAAATCATAATGGGAAATTCATAGCTAGGAACTGGTTATGTTTCTCTCCCTCTAATGGATGTGTTTACTGCTTGACGTGCAGATTGATGAGCTCAAATATGACAACAGGTCGAGAGTCTAGAGCAGTACTGGAGATCAGTGCTGAAATGAGAAGTTAGTGTCATTAAATTTATTGCTGGGCATGCCTTAGCATTCAGAGGTGACAACGAATTGGTTTGATCACCTAGTAATGGAAACGATTTGGGTATTCTTGAATTCATTGTCTAGTACGAAGATTTTGTTGCATATCGAAACTCAAGCCAAACGCGGCAAGGAACACAAACTTCCTGTCATCTAACATAATGGAAAAGCTTATCAATTTAATGGGTGATCAAGTCAGTGACCAGAAATTGCACCATCATAAAAATCAAAATTAAATAAAGGTTAGACCAATAATAAAATAAGTCAAGCATAATTTCATTTTATTATAAAAAAAAACAGAGTCAGTGCTGGATATTAAATCATTACAATTAGCAAAATTTAATTTGAGTCTTGGATTTTATGCCAACTCTTGGCAGGAATGAACTTGGAACACCTATTCCTGGCAATTGCTTTTTTTTGGCTAACTAGCGTCCAAATCAAGAGCTTGTTAGCCAGTTTTGACCAACTTCACGAGAAAAATTCTTTCGCGAAAACGGAGTGTGTTCGGCCATAACGGCCGTCAACACTAGCTCATCTTGAGTTACTTAACATTGAATTAATTGAAAAGCTCGTTACAAGTTCTACAAAACTGGCCGATATCTGTACTTCGGGACTTCATGTTCTTCACAATTTCTGCCTCTGCTTGTGAGCCAATAGACCTGATTTATTAGTGTTATTCATTAAACACAAATAAACTTTACATTTTAATCAAAAGCAGTTGTTGGGATCTGCATGTATCAAATTCTTTAGTTCGATGTCTGTCAACTAATCATCATTAAATGACTGATTATATAATGTAAAGTTAATTCTTAGCTTTCTTATGAGGTGGATCAACGCTGCTAGCAACTGGAGAAACTGCTTCACCGTCCATTGTTTAAAAATCCAAATTCAATGTAATAAGAGTGTGCACAGATGGCGGAAAAGAAGGAAGTCTGTAGTGATGAAGATTCTTTATTGAAGAGATAAACGAGAGAACCTTAAAATATTATTTTTACCCCAAAAATTATTTTTTCGAAAAACACCCATATTTCCAAACAAAACACCTAGAAACCCAGATTGGGTCCAAATTTTTCAAAAAAGCCAAGATCTTGGCTTTAAAATCCAAGACTGGCGACTCTGATTATGTATCATTAATATTCATTCGTCTTCTGATTGGTGGGCTTGAAATTTTCGAGCTTCTTTGGCTTTAAAGCATGTCAGTGGCTGATCAAAGACACTGACAGGGGCCACATTCGGGAACTAGTGGCGGATTTAGGGGAGGGGGCCACTAACATTTTCGTCTGAAAGTGTAAATTATTAAAATAAATAAAAAAATAATCTTAACTCATTTTTAAAAATCCCTCCTAACTGCTTACTGTAAATAAAGTAGAGAACAATTTCTATCGTAAATATATGAATTTATGAAGCACAACAAAATCTGCAATGATATTCTTACTTAAGTGAGACTGAGTGTGCTTATGGGCGATAAATTATTTCTGCTATATTAGGAGATAGCAGTACGGCCTGTGTTTGCAAGGGCTTTGTGCAACTATTGACTAACAATTAATTTTATTGTGCGAGAACAGGAAATTAATTGTTTTATAACGCTTTTAGTTTCACTTTGCGATATTTTTGGTTATAAGGCGACGAGAAGTTTTGAGATTTTATGAGTATAAAGCAGAAATACATCAAATTTTGATGGCATCTTACAATAAAAAGCGTAAACATTTTGATGAGGAAGAAAGTAACGTTAAGGACAGCACGTGCTGTGGCGTTTCATATCTGAGAAACTTATTATATATTTACAACATATTCTTATTTGTGAGTTTTAGTCTTTTAGAATTAAAGTAACTTTGTTATGATATCAATAAGAAATTTTTTGTATATTTTTTGTTTTAAAGGTTATAACTTTAATACATATTTTAATTTGCCACATCAAATTGTAAATGGTATGATGTTGAAGCTTTCAGGGGTTGCACTGTTGAGCATTGGAGTATGGGTACTGCTAGATCAGTTTACTTACATCAGTTATTTTCTATCTTCTTGGTATAAAGGATTGACTTGCCTAACACTGTCTTGTGGTGGTTTAGTGATCCTTGTGACTTTTATTGGTTGCTCTGGTGCTAAACTATCCAATTCTGGATGCCTTGGTTTGGTTAGTGAACCTTCATAACCAACATTAATTTACACGATTTATTACTTAGCCGAAAATTTATAAAGATTTCTTTCTATTTTTTTTAATCAAACAAAGCCATTGAAGCTAGTGGCCTTAATTTGCTAAGTTTTTGCTAAGTTTTAAGTTTTTTGAGCTACATTAAATAAGCTACTTTGCATTGTCAAAAATTGCTTTTTTATTGTTAAGAATTAAATGGAATTAAATAGCGTTATTTAAATTAAATAAATAATCTTAATTAAATAAAATAATAATCAAATGCATTAATATATCAAATATATTCAATTCATTATTATTTATCATTTACTTTCAGTTTGCTACACTTCTCATGCTAATTTTTCTTGGTGAATTAAGTCTTGGAATTTTGGCCTATTTTTATGAATTCATGGTGAGGTAATAGTTTTGCTGTGATTCTAATTAATTTTGATAATAATACTCTTGATGCAAAATTCAGATAATAAGTTTGTCTCTAATAATCTCACTGTCTTAAGTGAGAACCTGATTTGAATGCTGTGTTAAATGTTGGATCAGAATAAGCATTTGGTTTGTGAGACTGGAACTAGCTATGGAACCTGATATAGATAATTTAAATTTAGATAAGAGTATAATAATATTTGTCAGATTACATAACATGCTCCGAGATGATATTGTTAGTCACCAATTTTCTTTTTGTAATATGTCCTGATTGTCTCTATAAAAAGAAGACAATTTTTATTTGAATTTGCTTAATGATTGTTATTTTGGTTTTATTTCTTGAGTGGAATGTGAGTGGAGCCCTTCTACTTGATGCAAAAATGAAGAAATAGATGAACTGGTTGGCTGAAATGCTTGTGTCTTGCTCGGGCTCCATACTTGTATTGGCTTCGAACAGTTCTTATTGTATTTTGAAATTGCTTGTTAAACATGTGTTATTAGTTAACATTTATTTTTTGTGTCTAAACTTTAGATTGGGAGTGAAATGACTAAAGCCTTGAACACAACAATTGCAAGGGATTACAGTTTCAATGCAGCATCGACTCAAGCCCTTGATGAGTTGCAAAGACAGGCTAGAAACGTTTGAATACTTCATGTTAATATTTTATAATATTGGGAAATACATTTACTATAATGCTATTAATTCTTTTTCTCTACATACCATTTGTTAAGACAGTGCATTGTGATAAATCACTGATACTTTTATCCACATGCAATCTTTCAGCTATTTTTGTAAACAACATTTAATGATGTGATGTCAGATTAAATTTATCATTTGATCTTTTGCTAAGATTTCCATGTGTGCATGTAAATGAGAAAATTGGACCTCAGTCTGTGTTTGAGTTTTTTTTATTCTTATTGATTGCAAAAACAGAGGCTCTCTAAAAGCTTAAAGTTCTGAAAGTCTAACTCTCTGTTTATTGACTTAGTTATCTGTTGTCAGCTGAGCTTATTTTTGCTGTGAAAATTGATCTTGAAGTCTTCATTGCTGGAGTTATAACTATTTGTGGAACTCCTGGATTATATGACATTCCATTGAAACATGAGCACATGACGGAAGCATGAGTTCCTCAGTGGTAATGGAATTAACATTATTGCTGGAAAAAACGCGGTTCAGTACTCAGGTTTCCTAGACTGTTTTGCGAAACTAATTCATTATTGGGATCGTGTAGCAAAGCATGCTGATGTTTAATAGTTATTAATTAGTTTAGTTTTGCAAATTTAGATTTTTAACTTCTCATTCATTTATAACATTAATAATTGTTAGGCTTTATGGTTTCTCAACAATTTTGATAAAATAGTAAAAATTCTACCTTCAAAGTTTGTTGTCATCATTTGAGTATTGTTTATTCTCCAGGATGGCATTCTAATCATCTCAGAGAGCTGTGTTTGGGGTGATGTTAATGAATTGTTAAACAGTCTTAATGTTTCATGCGTAATGCTTGCAAGCAGCTTACATCATTTGGAAGTGGCACTGTGTAAATGCTTTAAGTGCCTCGGGAGGTCATGCCCTTGGAGTTATATATGTCGTGTTTAAAGGAATAAAAATGTCAAGTTAAAGCAAATTATTCTGAAATTGTTGCTAGGGCTCTTAAAACAACCGATTCATGCAGCCAAAGAAAATAGTTTATCCTCATATAAGTTTGTAATGTTACAAAGATATTGCAGTATATAAAGAACATATATAAATATTTTATCTGTTATAAGTGCTTAAGTTCTTAAACTTTTTATTCTTTAAGCTTTTTTAGTCTTAATCAAAATTAGTTACTATGGTGATTACAGATGAAGTGTTGTGGAGCAAATTCCTTCAAGGATTGGAGGGATAGTGCCTGGATTTCTAACTACACCTTGCTTAAGAGCAATCCTTTGACAAATATCATCAAATTCAAAACTCCCGATAGCTGTTGTATAACTGAAACTGAAGGATGTGGTGAAAGGCTTCATCCCTCCAATATTTACATCGAAGTTAGAATGCATTTTCTTTTAATTTCTTCTCCATTCATTTTATTTTTATAACTGTTATTTCAGTAGCATGGTTTAATTTTGTAATATTCTGAAGCTATTGTTATCTGAAGTTATTGATTTATCTATTATGGAATAATGCAGCATTATAATGTACATTATTATGTAAGGAGTAATAACGCACAAGTTTTAGAGCCCCAATTTAGGCTAAGCTGCAATGCAACCTTTATCAATTAATTGAATGGATTTTAATCTTCAGGGGTGTGAAGATACTTTGGGCCAATTAGTAAGAGAGCATCTGAAAATGATGGGGGCCCTTGGCCTTGGCATTTCTTGTCTGCAGGTGAGTCACCATCTGAATTGTCAAGTTTGTAGTTCAAATTTATTTGTAATTATTTGTAAATATATTTAAATAATAAACAGCTTTCATACTCCTTGTCTGGTTATTTTGATAAGGAGTGGAAAGCTAGCCATATGTATTTCAACAGATCCTATTTATAATTTAGTATTTCATTCAATCACTCAATTACACTAGCAAGATAAATTGTCTTTACTTGTACAATTATTTGTTCTTAAACATTAGAGATATTTCCTTTTATCAATTAATAACAATGGTTTTTTTTTAGATATTTGGTATCATTTTTTCATGTTGCCTCATCAAACAACTCCAGAATTGGAGGAACAAACAAAGACTGGCTCTTTGAAATTCATTGACGAGGCCTTTGTGGCATTAAGTTTATGTCTTGATGTGCTTTGAAATTACTCAATTTAATGGAAGTCAATTTAGCTGTTTATTTTACTTTTTAATGTCTGTAATTATCATTTTCAATGGACTTTTATATAATTTAGACTTTATTCACAGCTATTGTATTCCTGAGATCGACCAAGTTTGCTCGGTGCATTTTGCTTTCCTGATTCTCCTTGATTTTGAATATGTTTGGATCTCTGGATGTCCTCTTAAACACTTCCTTGTTGCTTTGAGCAGCTGTTTACATCCTGCACCATATCAATGTTCATTTCATCTCATTCACATTTCATACCATATCTTCTGACTGCTTGTACAATAACAAATTGTTGTCAGTTGTCGGAATCTTCCAGAAAGTTATTAAGAATAATTGCAGTTTAATTTTACATGCCTTCACTTCCTTTTCTCCCCAGCTATGTATGTGCCTATCATTTGCAAAACTGCATATTAAATTCTTAATTGAGCATATTTTAGCAAATTGTCATTGTGCTTTAATTATTTATTTCCCAACGTTGGTTTTAATCGACTGATTGCTTGGAGATGAGC
Organism: Whitmania pigra; assembly: GCA_021613335.1. Taxonomy (NCBI): domain Eukaryota; kingdom Metazoa; phylum Annelida; class Clitellata; order Hirudinida; family Haemopidae; genus Whitmania; species Whitmania pigra. Next base: position 888,352 of record JAJTWR010000278.1, on the reverse strand, counting down.
CTGTCGTGAGTAGCTTTGGAATCATTGCTTGATTTGATGATTGAAGTTTTGAATGAGTTTGAAACATTGTAACATAATCATTGCGATTTCATATATACCTATTTGCTTATTAATAATATATTTTCTGCTGAAATTTTGGGATGAGTTTTTTCTTAATATTCTATTTGTCATCCTGCAAAATTTCTGGTTTGTTTGATTTCTTACTTTTGTCCAGAAATTTCTATTTCATCCAATTGATTTACTTTGATTTTGCATTAATCTTGGCTCTATCAATTTATGCATTATGAACGAAGTATTATTCCAAAGGATATTGTCACACCATCCTGTTTTCAAGGAAACTCAAGTATTTGACTGCTTGTTTTCAGCAACAACAATATAAGATATTACTTAAAAGCTCTCGTACAATCTTATTTTGTCAAAATTAAATTTTTTTAAACTGCAAATAAACAAATACAGGCCAAGAAATTAGTTAGATTGTTTCAGGCTTGTTCAAGTCTTGCTGTAAATTTCAAGAGAGCAGTAGCAAGCAGGGTGAAGAAACATTAAGTTCTTACTAAATAATTTGCGTGATACCACTTTGGAAATTCTGGTAAGTTTATGAGGAACTGGAAAGTGCCAAATGGGAGATTTTAGAATTAAGTTATTAAGGAAATTATGGATTTTGGTAAATACCGCTGCAATAAGGACCTAAGGAGGACTTAAAAAAGTTTTTGTAGTTGGGATGGGGTTTTTGTTTTTGGAAAGAACGAAATGATTTTGAAAGGGAAGCAAAGTTTTAACATCACGCCCGAACGCTCAAAAGTCACCTTGTATTAAAGTATTTCAGTATGAAATTCAGTACGGGTAAGTCTGTTTCACGTTTCCAAAGTAGCGTGAATATTTTCCAGTGCAGCATTAAAGCTATAAACACATTCATTTGTCATTCATGCAAAAAAAATTAATTTCTTAAAATTAAGTCGAATTTATTTCCTCTTGCGAATGATTTGTTTTGATTATAAATTTGGTTAATGTCATCCTTGACCTACACACTCACACCATTTGAATTTAACTGAATACATTTTGAGTATTCTCAAAATCAGTTCATAGCACTTGAACAACGGTTTGACACAGAAATGAATGTGATTTTGATTTTCTGGAACCTCCTAGACAGGGAATGCAACGTCAGATATATTCAAATTTTTCCACTGAGGATTTGTTAACCGAACCGGGGTGCACTTACTCAGCCCCTCCAGATGCGATGACTTTTTCTTTATCAAAACAGGACTGATCTAATTTCTTACTGTAGTGACAGCTCATCCCTGCTATCACTTTGGCACATAAGATGTAAACAATTCAAATTTTGAACATTTCCTTTCTTTTCTACTAGTTTCTCTACGATCTCGCGAATCTAAGGCCGTGGTCGGGCCAAACTACCATTTCTTAACCTTTACTTTCAATAGTCATTAAACCAATGATTTGATAATCAAAGTGTTGCATTGTTTGACAAATAAGTAAAACGCCGACTAAAACAGGGATTAAACTACATTAACATTTACAAAAGTGAGGGAGTGGTATTGTTGTAATAATTAAGTAATGGTGGTGAAATAGTTCACAACTCGCCGCGCCGAGGACGTAGAACCTGGATTTAAGTTTTTCACTGGGGCCCACGAATGGGTTTCTCAAAAATTCACCCGACATGCAGGTAAAGTATTATGTATGATGTATTGCAAATATTTTACAGCATGTAGAAATAATTTTTTACAGGTTTTTTAAACTTCAAGAAGTTATTTTTATCAACATTTTAGCGTATCAACATTGAGCGTCAGTTTACTAAAAAAAAACGATATTTGAAATCTCTGTCAGTATTGCTTTCCGTCTGCGGTAAGAGAGAAACAATGATACTTTATGTTTTTTTGTTCGTAACCTCGTGAATGACATGGACGAGAAAAGCATTATTAACTAACTAATAATTTAATGCTTAGTTTATGTTAGGTCGATTTTTACCAACTGATTGACTAATTACTTCTTTTGTTCTCAGTTGTAGCTTTCTTGGGACCATCCATAAATGAAGTAACGTTTCATCCTCGACTTTTGGCCTTTCCGTCCTTCGTCAAGTTTCCTCACAAAAGATCTATAAAAGATCAGACTCTCCTACAAACTCACAAAACATTCGCTCTCAAAGCCTTGCAATTTCTATGCACAAATTCTTAAAGGGTCTTTTAGCTTATCAGATAAAAACATGTCTAGACAATTAAAAATAACATCCAAAAATTCTCTAACGACCGTTTTTTTTTACCTCTTGATCTTCTCAACGCGACATTACATTTCTTTAAAACCGCCGTCAGACTTTTCTTCACTATCAGATGCTTGAAGTTGTTTAATTTCTTGTAAAATTCTTTTAATGCTTTCTAGGTGTCTCTAGCCGTTCCTACAGTAGGCGAAGACACTGGACAGGTGTACGGGTTTCTGGGTTATTCTAAAATTTGGCAGGAAAAAAGTTGACAAGCAAGAGGGTTTGCTTTCCTGAGAAAATGTTCTTCCTCATTGGCTGCCTTTTGTACTTTTTTCTTGCGGGGTGACATACCATGCCGCATGATACACAAAGTCCAATGCCCACATAGCTGTTTTATGAGATCGGGAAATTTGCTAAAGAGACAGCATCGATATGTTTTTAAATTGCAGCTCACAATTCACTTGTACCTCCCCAACCTAAACCAAAGTAGGAATAATTAGACTCGATATCAAACATATTCAATGAAATAAATAACAAAAATGAAAAATAAAATTAACGAAAAATCGACGGATTCCCGGTGAGAAATATATTATTTGAGCGACCCTTCGATGTAGCCGATATTCTGGCACAAAAAAAGCGTCATTACATCCATTCTGGAGCGCTGAATTATCTACACAGAGATAATAAGCGTGAATGTCCAGCTTGAATTGCAAGTAAAGAGGTCTTGTCCTATCAGAAGAATGGTTACTTAAATGGTTAAACTAGAGTTTCTTTCAAAAGTTTTATTTTCTTCTTCATTTTAAAGAACGCTTTGCTTTTTAACGCTCGTTAATCAATTAAACGCATCATCCCAGATAGCAAAAAACATAGCTATTCATTCGCATTTCCAATTCATGAAGCCGCAAAAAAGGCTTTCAAAGAACCCATACCTCAACTGATTCACTCCATTTATTTCAAATATGCATTCGTCAGTTACGCTTGTCCTCAATATTTACATTTTTTTTTGCCGCCAAAGTCGGCTCAGAAAACTTCTCTTCTTCCTTTCATCTTTCTGCGAATTCTTACAACCAACGAATATGTTTTTTTCTTCTGAACTAGACATTATTCTTCAGTAGATTTTTAATTTGGTTCTCCAAGAAATTTGAGAATGTCATCCCTCAATCTCGAAATCCGTCGAAACCACATTTTTAGAAACACACTCATTTATTGCAACGTTTAGATTTTTGTTTATTTTTCCAGATTTTCTGTGATTTATAATACATTTTCAAACCTGAAAGCATTCAATGGCATCTTCCATTTGAGACCATTAAACTTTATGCTGTCTCTGGTGTTAATTTTTTTTTCAAAAATGTAGCAAAAATTATACTGATAAATTTTCAAAATATGTTGCATTTAAAAAAAAAGAGCTGATTTAGCAGTTTAATAAATACAAATTTAATCATCCACGATATATGGCCTTTTCCCTACTATGAGCCTTTCATTATTAACAAAAATTTTGTCAATAAAAACATTATTCGTAATATAAAGAATCACGGAAAATTAACGACATGATTAATATTAACAAGAACATTATTAATAAAAAGGTGAATAATAAGATTCAATGTAATCTCAGAAGCCGTTATTTCAAAGAAAAGCTTCCAACGAATAAGCTTTCAATTTGTTTTGTTGAAATAAAAAATCATTAAACAAACGATAAACAACTTAATAATTTAATTTATAGAAATTAATTTATAATTATTATATTTTTGTTTCATCATAACTATCAATGCATCACATTCTCAACTTGGAGTAATATTGATTATTTGACTAATTTTAAATTTAATAATTAAGCTAATTCTGTGATACAACCTTTGTAGGTTGTTGAATTCTTTACGTTTCAGGTTCATTTTAATTCCTATTAGTGACGATATCCTCAAGTGTCGATGGATGTGGTGATGATGTTGTTGTTCTGTTAGTGATGATGTTGTTGTTCTGTTAGTGATGATAACAATATCGTGGAAATGTACTGAACGAGCACAGCAACTCTGTGAGACACGACTCTGGTTCTTCTGATTAAACCGATAAAAAACATCGCTGATTCTACTCAAAGATATGAACGCCATGAAGATACTGTTAGGCGCATTGCAATCGAATTTATCGCTTGTTCAATGCGGTCGCAATTGATGCTTCAGTTTCGTTTTTATTTAAAAAATTAATTCGAGGAGTTGTTTAACTAATTATGAGTTATTAAGTACTATGATATCAACTATAATCAGTTACAATTATAACCTTTGTTATAACTTATGTTGCTATGTGCAACCATTATCGAACATATTTTTAAGAAACCAATAAATTTCTACTTTTGATCAATGAAAGTTATGCAATGAAATTTTCATAGCTGTAATTATTATATTACATTATAAATGATAATAATGCCATTGCCTCATAATATTATATAATCTAATAGTGTACATAGATATAATTACAACAACATGCTAGTATTGTATACAACAACAATATACATCGCACACGCACAAACCAGAAATCGTTGAAACACCGGGGTTGACTGATGCCGTGAGGACATTCACATGGAGTTCGTTGGAAATATGCGTTGAATGTTGAATGGTACGCTTTTCCAAGGATTTAAGGCTTCCCTGTCTTCAAGGGAAGTTGGATTTTTGAGTTTTGAAAATTGCTTCACATTTGCGACTCCAGAATGTCGAAGATCTAATTTATTAGTAAATATGTTGTAAAAGTTAGTCAATTAATATTTTTTATTAATTTGAAGTTGATGCAAGGACTAGTTTTTAATTTGTTTAGTTAGTCGTTAACTTGTACCATTCTATTTGTCCTGAAGTCAAATGACATTTTATAAATTAAATTCATTTGCTATATTTTTTGACGATATCTTAATTATCTTAAATTATTATCAAAATTAGTTTTTCTTAAACTTTTAATATATCCTCATGATCGTCATTGTCGTTGTCAGCACCATCGTTATCATCATCATCATCACCTCAGTGCTGATGGGCATCCAGAAGGGATCGATACGAAGGAATTGTGAGCTAGAAAAATGAGTGATGAAGAATCACATCATCAGATTCACTCAAAGAAAAACTACAACAACAATCTCCAGGCGACACCAGCAACTAATCGCAACTGAAGCAACAACATGGGAACCAGTTCAACTAAACAAGGCACTCCTTCTTCACAAAGTGGGAATTTCAGGAATATGTGAGTTATCACATCACATCCGATCTGTAGCAAGGATTTATTAGAAAAATGCCCCAAGTCGGTTATAAATTAACACAAATCTATAATAATTAGCATCAATAAATAAAATAAATGTTACGCCTATATTTTTCGTATTAAAGCCATTTAGTGCTAAAGTTTATTTAAAAATTGTAGTGAGATTATAAATGTCTAAATCTTAGCAAACTAAATGTTATCACCAGTTGTTGAATTGAAGTACTGAAGTATGTTTACAACTCATCCACCTGAAACGTAGTTCACTTCAATTTGTTTCAATTTAAAGAATTTCAACAAAAATTAAAAAAAAAAAAACTACAGGAGACCTGATCGTAAAACTTCATTAAGACGCCCATTTAAGTCTTGTTCTATTTTTAACAACGTCACATGACCATGGAACGAATGACAATTAGGAGGCAGTTCCCTCCGTAAATAAGCTTTTGCTTTTTCTTCATTCATCGAACTCTTGGACAAATTTAATTTTAATTAGTTTTAAACATTATTTGCTACAGATGTTATTTAATCTCGTAATTAATTTTTATTAAAATAAAACTGGGCGGCTCAATTAACAAGAGTCAGTTAATTTAAATGCCGCAAATTCCCAATCGATAAGTTTATGCATTCATCATCTTCAAGCTATCGCCACAATAGCACATCCTCATCATCATTGTCATCACCATCATCACCTCAAATTCAGCCATGCATTTTTTCTAGCTTGCTCTCTTGAACGAGGCATAGTTACGTAATCGTTATTATTATTATTATTATTATTATTATTATTATTATTATTATTATTAATTATTATTATTATTATTAATTATTATTATTATTATTAGGATTATTATTATTATTATTAATTATTATTATTATTATTATTATTATTATTATTATTATTATTATTATTATTATTATTATTATTATTATTATTATTATTATTATTATTATTATTATTATTAATTATTATTATTATTATTAATTATTATTATTATTATTATTATTATTATTATTATTATTATTATTATTAATTATTATTATTATTTATTATTATTATTGTTATTATTATTATTGTTATTATTATTATTGTTATTATTATTATTATTATTATTATCATTATTATTATCATTATTATTATTATTATTATTATTATTATTATTATATTATTATTATTATTATTATTATTATTATTACTGTCGTCGTCTTCGTTGTTGTTGTTGAAAGTTACTATTACCAGTAATTTCTCAGATCACGTGATGTATCTGACGACTCATATTTTTTATTGCTGTATTAGCCATTATCATTAGAAAGATGACAACATCATCATCATCCTCTTAAACATTATCATGTCAGTCGCCATTTAAAGAGATTATTTTTCTAATTCCTACCAATTAATTAGCATACCAGGGAAGCAACGTCACGTGAAGTTATCACGTGATCTTGTCACTGTCCAGTAATTTTCGTGCAAACACGATTTTTCAAAGTTAAAATATTTGTGCCTATAAGTAACGACATGGATTAAGAAACAAATAAATATACAAATATTAAACAAATAATAATTGAATAATAACTATAATAAATGGAAATAACGCGAATAATAAAAGCGATGAGATACGCTGAAGATAAGCGCGGAATTCGTGGGAGTATTTTTTATGCCTCTTTTGTTTAATTTGTAACTGTGGAATATACTCACAATTGTTTTATTTAACATACTTATTAGAAAATATTTATTAATTGTATAACTCATTGAATAATAAAAATATTATACTAAAATTTTATAATATAATATAATTTTATATTATACAAAATTATAATAAAATTGTGATATAATTGCATAATACTCCTAAATATTTTAATATTAAATAATAATAATATTAATACAAACACTCGCATTCTTAAAAGCATCCTCATCCAATTTTCTAACTCACAAGCAAATCGAGCTGGAAGATTTATCAGAGAATGCTTTTTGCGGCATGAATTGCAGGTGTCCATGAACTGAATAAATTACTCGTGCATGAGAGGCATTCATAAGTGTGAATTCTTGCAGGTAACCGCCATAAAAGTTGATTTTATACCCGGGAGTCAAAGCAGAAAACAAAAATTTATTATGATTAAAAATTTATTATGATTAATAAATTTGTTTTTCCCGGTTATTTTCACAGTGCGATAAATTTCAATTAAATTGAATTTAACAATTAATTAAATATATTAATTATCATCTTATCATTCCTTAACTTTCTTCATCACCGTCATAAGCAAAATAATTTCATTTTTTAAATTTCGAATTATATTTTAAATTAGATTAAATTTAGAAGATTAATTATAAAAAATTGCGTTTGAATTTCAGATAAGCTTATCTTTTTGCAAACAAAATTACTACATTTAGGTTGAAGGTTGAAAATAATCAATACATGTAAGTATAATATTGTACTTTGATCAATCTTTGAAAAATATACGCTATAAATATTTTCCGCATAATTTTCATTTCATTTTAACGCCAGTAGTGAAAATATTGATTTTATTCGGAAATGACCCCAGCATGAGACAACGTGAGAAAAGTTTAAATGTGAAAGCTTAAACTTGCATTGGTTAGACGTTTTGAATGTCATTCAATGATGTTTGACTAGCGATATTAAATTAAATTTAAATTCCTGAATTTCCACCCAAACAGAATAAACAGGTACAGTAGCAAGTGTGGGTGGCTGACGGGGGAGAACTTCCTGAAGGACCTTGAGGATGACAGCGTTGATGCCGAAATTCTCGATGAAGAATTGAGGCTCCTTCGTGAGCAGCAGCCGAAAACGTGAGCAACACGGTTTTCTTGCTTCGTTGGTTTCTTAAATAACAAATAAATATTTAATACTATCTAATTATATTTAATTATATATAATTATACATAATATAACATGTAATAATATATTTTTAAATATAATGATTTAAATATATGATAATAATATATCAATGTATTCATGTTCCTTCGCTCGAGTTCTATTGCGCTTTATTTTTTTTTATTTTCGATTGGAACATATAATGCTACATTGTTCAGATTGCGATAAGAAATTTAAGAAGAGGCATTATTTGGTGAAATAACATTAAATAATAAAAGCTGAACACTTTTCGATGGAAGAAAATTGAAACTGTTCTTAATACTGATTCCAAACGTGACAATAGTTTTTGCATGTCTCGTACGAATTTATCAAATTGTAAATAACAATTTATGACAAAGATCGTATTTTTACGGCTGTTTATTACTATAAGAATAGTAATAATAATACTTCATTTCTATGGTGCCTTAAGCGTCCGAGGCGTCTTGGTTCCTATGTGGACGCCCTGAAGAGCTAAGTCTTCAGATGACGCTTGAAGAGCTCGAGTGTCGGCTGGAACCGAATGATGTGAGGCAGAATGATGGTTGTTACAGTCAGACAGCGGGCGAGGCATGGGAAAAGCCTCGGTTAACGATGGATGATTTATGGACTGATTGAAAATTTTTTCTTTTTATCCAATATTTCAAATTTGTAAATGATTTTAAAGTATTTTTAAGTGCTAATTCCAAATATTATTATTAGAAAAATCACTCTTTTTCTGTGTTACAAACACAAATTGCTTGGTCTTCATGGACACTTTAGATTAACCTAATTTTAATAAAAGTTGAACGTTCAATTTGATTTTGCAAAAAATCTTCGTGATACAGAAATGCAATTGTTATGTTTGTAATGCTAAACATCTATAAAATTACATCAAAAATTAAAAACATTGGACAAAAATTAAAAATTTGCAGAGTAGTACAACTTGATCTCACATATTAACTTGTGAGTATTTACTAAATACAATTTTAATTTATTCAATCATAATTATAATATCACAAATTGGCTAAACTGTCCATCTCCATCAAAACTTAATACTTCCAAATACCAGTACAAACAATACTGACATAAAATATTCCATTTTTCCTTAACATAAGTCAATATTTAAATGTTTAATATTAAGTGCCCCTCGGTCAATCAATAATTTTCATTTCATCATGCGTGATTTAATAACTATTCTTGATCATGAGTTTAACATTACAATCTAAACAAAACCCAAACATTGATAATTTTCGTCAAAAATTGTTAAAGTTTGCCAGTTTAAAAATCAAGTGTTTTGAAGAATTAACTTACAATAATATAAAATAATTACTTAAATAAGCTTAAAAAGTTGTCATCCTCGTCGTCTTTTTTCCAAACTGGAAGGCATGCAAAAGTCATTAAAATGAATGTGCACATTCGACAGGAATAATTTCAGAGTATTAATTGAGTCTTAAAAATAATTAATTACGAAAGAGATTTTACATGCTGCCATTTATTTGCAGAAAGAAATTTGAATGCGCTTGATTTTATTTTAAACCGTTCAGAAATGCAGCAACATATATTTAAGAAACAAATATCATATATCAATTATGAATAAGAATTTTGAGAAAAATGTTGAAAAATATCTGAGGAGAATGTTGTGAATGCAACAATCAAGGAAAGCTGTGAAATTTAATCACAAGAATCTCGTTCAAATAATTGATCTGAGTGGGAAGCCATCAAAACAGGGGTCCGAACAGTCTAAATCGTGATTGTTGTCTTATAAAATGTCTTTTTGATATTAAGACTTAAGAGGTTTTTAATGCCTTAATTTTGAAATTGGAAATAAAAAAGAAATCATAAATAAATATTAAGAAAAACTTTTGGAGGTGACATGTGTCATCTCAAAGTGATCAGAGGAAGGATGGAAAGTAAAAAAGGAAGGAAGGGGAAAGTTCAACACGGATGAACGAATGAAATGGGAAGGTTTTGAGGGTGCAATTTATGTCCCCTCCTCCTATTGGCTGCCAATATTCAGCGGAAATTTATGCTTCCTGAGACGGCTCTTGTAAGGGTCACGTTGAGAGCAATGTCTGTTGGCTGTGAATTCGAATGGGAAATTAAAAGTTATTAAAATGAAAAATGCTTAATATTACTATTGTTTCAAAATTAATTATCGAGTTAAATAAAAAACGATTAAATTGACTGTCCATTGATTGATATTGAATAATCACTAATAATATTACATATAACAATAATAATGACGATAATGATAACATTATTATTGGACAATAATAATAAAAATACATATTAATAATACAAAGATTGCGTGGGAAGATGACGAAAATCTTGGAGTCGAGTCCCATGCAGATTGCAATGTGTGTTCTTGTCATGTTGGATGCAGGAGTCGTCGTCGCTGAAATTCTGTTGGATCTCCACGCCATGAGAAGTAACGCAATTTGTCGTCATAATTATTTATTTATTTATTGTAGCATTACAAATACTTATGTATAAATATTTTTTATGTTTAATATGTATATATCTGTACGATAATTAAATGTGATATATTATTACAAGAGTAGTATATATTAGAATACAATTAGTAACATAATTATTTATCATGTAATTACTAATGACTGAATAATGCCTTTCATTATTTCATTCGCTCCTCACATATCTTATAAAAATTCACGCATCAAAGAAACTAATAATCCACTCGTCTTCTGAAGGCAATGTTTGGATGATGTTGCAACGGCTTTTCGCTCAATTTTCACGCCATGTTGCTCATGAAAAAGTATCTGTTTTTTAACCTTCGGAATTCTGGAGATTCCTATTGTTGTTGTTGTTGCTGCTGTTGTTGTCGTCATCGTAGTGGTTGTTGCTGTTGTTGTTGCTAATAATGACGATAATGTTGCTGCTTCTGCCGCTGCCGCTGCTAATGTTGATGATGACGATGTCGAAGATGGTGATGATGATGCTAATCTTCCTAATTACGACGAGATATTGATGAAAACAATAGCGATTGTCAAAGACAATGAAGGCAAATGGCGCTTATTTTTCAGGTCAACAAACTGCTGCAACCGCAAGTCTCCACCACGCGATGGATTTCATCTGGTTGCAATATCCAGCTGATCTGATTGGTCAGGGAGATTTTTTATTTCAAACAATTTACAACCGAAACATTCACGTACAATTCAATCATATGTCCATCAGGTTTTGAAAAGGAGACGGTACAGGTAGCTTTGAGTCACTTGACTCACAAATACGATGTCAACAAAACAAATCACGTCAGTCACGAGAACAATCAGACAAGTCCAACAAGCAAGGAGGTCATTTCTGCCTCTTTCTTCACTCGACATTCAAACCGTTGGCACATCAGAAGAAGAAGAAGAAAAAGATCAGTCCAGGAACGTTTGGAACCCATTCCAAGCTTTTCAGTCTTCCAAGCCACTCAACAGTCTCAAACTCTTCCATCCATCTTTTCCATAAAAAATGATGGAAATTCACAATTCATTAAAGACAGGATCCACAAGAAGAGGAAACGTCAATCAATTATTAAGGCGGAAAGAGAGGCATCGAATAAAGTTGACTCTGACAATGCAGGTGGTTTACAAGTTCAAAGGTCAAGGGTTTATAAAGTTCACGACCCCTGGTCAGACAAGTTGCTAAAAATTACTCATCTTCTTCATTACGCCAGCATCATCATCCTTGGAATATTTGTTATTCAGGTGAGTGTCAACAGGTGTGCTCATTGATTTCGCTGCCCTCCTTATCCTCATCATCATCATCATCATCATCATCATCATCGTCATCGTCATCATCATCATCATCGTCATCGTCATCATCATCATCATCATCTCATCATCATCATCATCATCATCATCATCATCATCATCATCTCATCATCATCATCATCATCATCATCATCATCATCATCATCATCATCATCATCATCATCATCATCATCATCATCATCATCATCATCATCATCATCATCATCGTCGTCGTCGTCGTCGTCGTCGTCGTCGTCGTCTTCATCTTAACATTTTAAAGAGCTTGTGGTTGTTGTGATTAACGTTATTTTGAAAAATAATGTAGCCCTCTACGAATTACATTATTCCAAATTATATGATTCAAAATCGCTAGAGCAACAAGAAGTTGATTGAATCCAAGAGGAAGGTGGATAAATTACATTGCCTGATTGATTCACCATAGCTGACTTATTCATCCAAACTTAGTTATTATTTTAAAATAATAATAAAATTATGAACATAAAATTATCATAAAAAAAGTTATTATTTATCAAAATAATATAAATAATAAAAATTTGGACAGGTCATGCTCAGAGTGATTGGACTTGGTTCTGAATTCTTAGAGAACAGACTGGAAGTGAGTCACAATCGTTGCGTAATTTATATTTAAATGATATCATATTTAAATAATTTATATCTAAAATAAACTTAATATGTTACATTGTAATGGATTAGTTTAAATTGCTTTCAAACTGTATTATAAATAAAGGTGCATATTTTGGTCTCAATGTCATGAGAGTTGGCTCGGCGGTGAACACAACAATCGTTACTCGTCGTGTTCGCAACCCAACTCGCATCGCCAGGGAGAACCCTCGGGTAGGGGTGTTATATAAATGGTAGATTGATTAAGAAGTGCCTTCACATCCTATCCGGACACATGAGACACTCAAAATATCGGCTAATTACAAATACAAATCAACCGTACAATGTTAAATCAGAATGGTTTAATAATTATTCTTTAGTGAGATATAATTCTGAGCGAAAAAAGATATATATATATATATATATATATAAGATAAATATACATTTTAAAGATCAATTATTTAGTGTACAGTTTATATTAATTTACATTGTGCGATATTAGGTGATCATTGTATATTAGTGTTATTCAATCGCTTGAAAATTTAAAATATACTTTTCAACATTCCGATCATGCACGACCCTAATTAGTAGCAAGATGTTTTTAGATGTTTTAAAACAAATTCAAATGTTGTCCACATTGGTTTCAAATTCATGTTTTTTTCTGTATTGAAAGCAATATTTGATTAGAGAGGAATATTTTTACATCGTCTAATGGATGAAACTCGAAAAAAGATTTTTTGATTAATTGGACCGGATGGTGTGTGTTCGAATCCCAGCTGGAGCTTTCACTCATGAATATTAATAAATTATTCATGGATCGGTCACTCATTCTTTTCCAAAGTATTTTATTAGAGTGGAATCTCAAAAGTTCGGATTGAAATGAATCCGGAAAATTCGTTATTGGACTATTTATACAATTATTTAATTATAAATTAAAATTTGATGTACATCTATTTTTTATTTCAAGAATACATTAAGTATTCATGTATATTATAAATTATCCACAAATTGTTTGCCTTTAACAGTGTTAAACTAATTTTTTTAAAACTTCATTTAAGTATTTAATAAAGTGAATTAGCTTCTTTAAGCATGCATCCAAGCATCAATGCATTAACGCAGGTATTCGACGCCATCATCGTCATAGCTTCCTTCACTCTGGACCTCGTGTTTCTTGATGGAATTGCAAACACTGAAGGCGAGGATGCAATCGCCATCATCATCATCTTCCTTTTATGGAGGATCTTAAGGGTTATCAATGGTAAGCATGCTATTATTAATAAGATTCTTATCTCTTACAATATGTAATTGTTAAGAATAATAATTAAAACAACTACTGTACGTTGTCCTTCTAATATGAAAGTCTTCCTCTCTAATAATAATTATAAATTATTAATATTAATAAGTTGCTGGATTTTATAATTTTTACTTATTTATATGTTAGTTATCCAGTGAGAGTAATTTTATTTTATTAAAAAATAAACTTAGTCCGATTATTCGTTATTTTTCTGGTTCATTTCTGGTTCCAGAGACGTTTATTAATTCTATCACTTCATATTATTTTTTAATATTGACATTATAAATTAATTGCAATATTCAATAAATAATAAATTATTATTACATTAAATATTTTTAATATTGTAAATAATATAATATAATAGTATCAATAATAAAAATATTCATGATTGTTTTTTCTTATTTTTATGCAAATCCCTTCTCGGTTAGTCATAAATCCACAGTGCTTTGTTTATCTCAAAAACAAAAACGTCTTTCTTCAAATTTTTCTTTTTGCACTAATTAAGCTTTAAATTAACTTTGTAGATATAACATATTGAATACATTAAAAATAAAATCACATAGGATGTATCATTGTTCAAATCATCTCTGGCTGAATTGATTTACTGATCTCAACATTTACATACGTAATCCTCCCATCTTCTCCGAGAATAAGATTTAAAGATAAAATCAGTGATGGGTAGTATTTCAAATCAAGTGATTTAAAATCACGAAATAAAATCACCTTTATGATTTTTTGATTTGATTCAAAATCATCGTGCGATGTGCGATTTTGATTTTTATTTTAAATCATATTTTTGATGATTGATGATTTTTTTTAATATGTAAAAATCACGAAATCATATAAACTTTAAATTTCAAAATTTAGTTTTTTTAAATATATAATATCTTTCTTTATGACATCATCAGTCGATAATCGATGCAACTTCCTGTTATTAACTTGTATTGTTGTTGTTAGTGCTATTCCGACCTCATGGTGAACGAAAGTTGTAAAATTGCTGATAATTGATAAAATGATAAAACCGCTTGTGAATTGCCGCCGCTGCTTGACGGTTAATTTTTTAAAATTTCAAATGAGGAAGCTGACAAAGTTGTACCTAAATGTATTGATTGTGTTAATAAGTCGATATCAGGATCGAGACGTGCAACGATTTCCTACGCCATCTAATGCTTTTTACATTCTTAGCTACATGAAAAATAATTTTTTTTAACTATAAGGATGTATGACACATGATGTATGTTGGAACTGAATATATGACAAACAATTCTTATGGAACTAGTATTAGAAGTGTTTTTACGTAGAACGAATTTTGCACCAGCTGATCAGGATCAACATTTAGAAATGGTCCTTGACAATGAATATTACGGATATTATGAGGATCATCAGTCTGACTTGCAAAAAGTCACTGTTAACAAGGCAAACAGTATCCGCACCAATACAATGAATTATTTGTCTGATGCGGAATGTCATCTCTCTAGTCTTGAATCAAACCTAGTCAAAAAAATCTTTGTTGTAACTTCATTTATTTATATAGAGCCATATGCATAGCGTCAGAGGCGCTTGTAACCATTTATATAGCGGTCCTTCCCAATGGAACTGGTGTCAGTGCAGGCTGGGTTTCGAACACCACACATTACGACTGTTGCCATTACCGCCATATGCAGGCACGTAACCTATTCGGCTAACCTGAACACCCCTAGTCACTTTGTGCGCTATAATACAAAGCTGCCACCATTAGCTCCCATGGAGAGGTTATTT
Organism: Whitmania pigra; assembly: GCA_021613335.1. Lineage (NCBI taxonomy): Eukaryota > Metazoa > Annelida > Clitellata > Hirudinida > Haemopidae > Whitmania > Whitmania pigra. The sequence continues at coordinate 872,647 of JAJTWR010000278.1, read as the reverse complement.
AGTTCGGCAGGACTGATTGAAACATCAAGAAGGAACAGACTACATGATTCGATGTTTCAAAAACTTTTGTTTTTGAAAGTTAATAAAAGCTTTTGAAAATTGACAGTGTTTGAAAAGTTCGTGCACTTTTTTGTCAAAGTGATTTGATTTTGATGATTTTTGAAATACCTCTACAAGTGAACCTGATTTTAACGTGAAATCACATGCGTGAACCTGATTTCGATTTCCAATCACTTTTTGTCTGGTGATCTTGATTTTGATTTCCAATCACTCTGAACGTGATTTTACCCATCACTGGATAAAATCATAGGAATTAAATTAAGCAATATCACATCGCAACATCAACAGCCAGAAATTATCTGGTTGTATTGTATTTTCTTTATCTAGCTCACAAATACATCCAAACATACTGAAAATCTCTTCTTTTTTTTGTTAAAGCTAACATTACATCAATTTAGATGATTTTAGATTTCTAAAAAGTTTAGAATTCATAAAAAAAGTTTATTCCTGTTTAATAAGCAGTTTGTTTATGCAGTAAAAAGCTGATATATGTCATTATTTTCGAAACCAAATAATCCCGGTAATTACAATGAAGACGAAGCACACTAATCAATGTCTTGTATATTGGAGTCCTTCTTGAATATCCTTCAGTAAATTTATTGAATCAAGGAATGAAAATTTTATAAATGAAAATGTAAAAAAAAAAACAAAACAATCATTGATTTTTGAAGTGCCGGAGAAGAATTTTTGAATTTTGATTTTTTTTTAAATCTTATGATTTGGGCTTGTCTTTGCTTTTTGAAATTATTAATGATAAATTGTTTTGATAATTTTCAATTATCGTTTTATATTTCTTCAAAACATCCAATCAAGTTAATTCATTAGAAATATTACAATTATTTTGTCACAAATTTGTGCAAGAATATTAATAGTTATTAACAATAATTAGTGAATCAATCATTAATCTTTCGGATACGTTTTAACATTTTCTATATTTATTTGTATTTACTAATTTATTTCTTTTTTACATTACTGCATATTCTACATTAAATTATTCATTTCTTTTAATATAATACAAATTTGTCATAATTCACTATTTTAAATTTTTGCCAAATTTTAAAAATATCATTATAAATTTCCTTACTAATTACTAATTGATTACTAAATTTTCACTTCACATCTTAACATCACACGACGTACAACATTTATCATCATCATCATCATCAAAGGCTTCATGGTGACTGAAAAAAAGCGGCATGAATTCAGAATAAAGTTGCAGAAAAAGGCCTGCAGAAGAATGGAAAAGAAACTCGAGGTCATGGAAAGTGACCTCTGCGCTAAAAAGGTCAGATTTCAATTTTATTTTACATTTTTTCATTCATAGCTTCCTAATGCTGCAAGATAAACGTCTATCGGTAATATGAATTCTTGTCATTAAAATTACTAAATACCGATTGTTGTAATGACATAACTTATGACAAGAATGGCATTGTTCCAGAAAGAGATGCAGAGTCTTAAAAATCTTTGCGTTTCCAAAGGAGCCACCGAGCGAGAGTTGCTGCAATGCAAGCCATCAAGGTGCGGTAAGTGATCAACATTAAACCACCAAATCAACAAATTAATTCACTTTAGAAACTTTAGATATTTTAGAAAATTTAATCAAATTATAGAGTGAAAAACAAATAAGAAAATTATTTGAAATCCTCGAAGCATTCCAGAGCAATCAGCTGAACACTTCTATGGGGCTTTCCTCAATTGCAAGTCTTTCCATGGGTTTCACGATGTCCATGAAGGGGCGGATCGGCAACATCCCCGTCACCCAATTTTTTCCACCCTCAGTCTCTCCATTTCAATTCCAAACTCCTCCACTTACAAAATGTAACAAGACAATGTCACATTTTGGTTTAAAGAAAGGTTTAAGACACGATGCATCGGGTCAAAGCAGTCCAAATTTTGGAAACACAAACCTTCTTCCGTCCAAACCTTCACCAAATCTCAAAAAAGCGGGCAAACATTTTCCCAAACAGGCCAAAAGATTAAAAGGTTCGAGCGAAAAGAACCTCGGCGATGAGATGGAAATGACACCTGCCAGCTCCTTCCTTAAAAATTCCTCGCTTTTCACAAAAAGCAAAACAAAAGCAGTCTCCGAGAACAGTCTCATTCTCTTTAATTTGCAACAGAAATCACCGAGCCCGTCTGGTTGGTTTCGCATGAAATACAAAAACAAGAAGCAAGAAAGTAATGCAGGCGACACGTCTCACGGAGGGAAACCGGTGAGACTGCAATACGAAAGTAATAACAAATACACCATCCATTCTGATGTGGAGGAAACCTCACATTTTGAACCAATCGAGGAAAAAAGTGACGTTTGTCGCAGGACAGCATCTCATGAAGAATTAAGCAACGGAGAGCTTATGAAACAACAACAGCTGCGTAGGAGGGAGATGTTCCTGTCGAGTCACCTCCTCCACGAAACACACGAAGGAAGCAGCGAAGGCGGAACGATCGATTCAGAAAATTTTTTTCCAGTGGTAGATGGCGTTGTCACCCTCCCAATTCTTGAAGACCAGAAGAAATTCTTTGGGGAAAAAATGGAAAATTTGTCCAAGGAATCACTGAATGATAAGAAAAGACTTTCAACCCCCGTCAAAATTCAGTTTCAAGTTGGGTCCGAGGACTCCTTGACAACGCAATCTCATCCTAGGACGAACTTCGGATCTCAGAATGACAACTCTGAACAGCAACAACAACAATTCGAAAATAAATCAGAGACAAAAAATTCTTGCAAGTCGACAGATTGTTGATGGAAAAATTCTGCTAGTTTCGCGTTTTTTTTGCAGGGAAAAAGTTGTTGGGTGCAGGTTTTGATTGTGGTGGTGATGCGAATGTGGTGAGCATGCTTGTTACAAAACTAGTGATGTCTATTCATATCAGATGCTACCTAATATGCAATACAACAGGATAGGCTGGTGATTATGATACTTGAAGAGCCGGTGTTGAAGTGATCAGTGCTTTCAAACGTGCTAACCTGTGCTTCTGCCTAGTTAGATTCCTGTCCAATCTTCAGGAATGCTCCTTATTTCCTCAGTTAGCAATACGGTGACGCCTCATATATCTATGCCCTAGGTAAGTGGCATTTCCCACAAAAATGTCCACGCATAATCCCCTTGTTCATTTATGATACTAATATGATATGCTAATCAAGCGCCTTTTATTTTATCTCACTAGTTTTGCGGTTAATTTTGTGAATTTTTCGAGGTTTTGAACTTTTCCGTTTTTAATTTTTGCTATAATGTTATAATAATGCAGTAATTCCGCTTAAAATCTTACGTAGATTCGACTAATTTAATCAATTTCAAAGCATTTTGCTGTTTCTTCTCCAAAATAAATAAATGTTTCCCTGAACTTTTTCTGAGTGTTCAACTTATTATCTGCTTTCGACCATCAAAAGAAAAAAAAACAAGAATCGTTGGTTTTTTGGGAATTACCATTACATCGTGCTAGGAACAGAACAGGGAAACCAGAAGGCGATAATAATGAAAATCATTAGTAGCTACCAATTCGCACGACTGACGATGATGACGTCGATAGCATATGTTAATTATCAATAACATCATGGACTATAAATTGATGAATGTCCAAGTTTTAAATGACTTCTCCTGATCCGAATAAGAATTACAAGTTTGAACCATGGCAATCTGTTTGTCACCGGGGCTGCTGGGGCTCGGATCGGTGACTTGCATTGCACAGTAGCCACACCAGACGTTGATGAGCTGGCCGTCCTTGTATCTGAATCTTTGCTTGTCATTTTGGGTAGGAGAGCATCTTTCAATAACGAGGTAGCCATTCTCTTTCGTTGTCAGACAGAACCGATCGCCAACCATTATGGCCCCATCTTTGGTCAGCTGAAAAACAAATTCGGATTCTCGCGGCAAATCCTCACTTGCTTTATTTTTCTTCCGAACTGAAAATCGCGGGTCTTCGACGACTGCTGGTTTACATTCGTCCAGTTTGACTTTCATGAGGATCTGACCGTCATCGCTCGATTGGTTGGTGGGGCTGTCCACCGTGAGAAGATGGGCACATCGATTGGTGCCAGTCTTAAGAATTCCATAAGCTATCGCATCATTCCTTAGAGGAACCATGTTGATTGCTACCTTATCCACATACCACTTAACGTTCTTGATGCATTGCGACTTTGAATTCATGAAGGAAGAGAACAAATTTGTCAGGGACTTTAAGTCCTGGTCGCCAACATCTGGATAATCAATGCTTGTATCATCCAGTCTAGCACCAAGAAGTCTAAAAATTGACGATTTCATTTCTTTTTCTGGGAACCAGAAATCAGCCAATCGTTTTCTGTTGAACTCTGATCTCACTTTTGCAGGGTCGCGTGAATTTATAACCCCTACCCTAGAACAATGGACAGTTTTGATTCCGGACCCACACAACCAGGCTTTAAGAGTAAGATCGACGTGCTCCCCTCCTCCGTAATCTTCAAGAATTGGATCGTAACCACCAAGTTTTGCAAAGTAGTCCTTTCTTATGGCAAAAACATCTCCTCTCAGAGCAGGTGCTTCTGTAAGGAGCGGCGAAGAAAGTGGATCGCTTCCAGCTTCGGGTAAGATCATTCGGAATGGTCTGATGGAAAGACTCCAGGTAAGCGTGTACGTGTGGTCGTCAGGAGTCGGAATATATGCCATGCTTACTGGATCTTTTATGTGATCCATGTGTGGAACAACAACAATCTCTGGTTCCTCTTGTAGTTGTTTGATCAATGGATCGAGCCATCCGTTCCCTACCACAACATTACTCCCGAGAAAAAGCAATATATCTCCCTTTGCCACACTTGCCGCCATATTTCGGGCTTTTGCAAGTCCCATTGGTTCCAAAAGGGATGATCTGAAGATCTTCGCATTTGGTACTAAAGCAAAAAACTTGTGGGCCTCTTCTTGGATGTAGGCAAGACTCGAACTATCGTCAACTACGATTATTTCTTTGATGGCTTTCAGAGAACCTGACATCAACAGACTCTCAACTGTTTTCTTCAGCTCATAGAACTCATAATCATTGTAGACTAGAATGAGGCTGATATTTTTACTTTCAATGTCGTATTTTGAGGAATCATAAACTTTATACTTGCACATTAAAGGCCTCGTATCTGGTAGGTTCGAGACCCTAGAATCCATTCTGAGATTGTTGTAGAAGAAGTAGCCATATTCGTGAATTAATTGATTTCCTCCGTCGCTATATTATTCAATAAAATGTTCGATTATTTATAAAATGGTTATTATTGATCAATCAATAATGAGAAGCAAAATTATTTTGTTATATTTATTTCCGATATTGGGCAGTAAATCTGCCGTTTTTGTCGACATTCATCCGGTTCAAGCACTTACCGACATTAAAGATTTCATCCCATCAAAGTAAAAACTTAAAACTCACAGATCACTTTCGTCGTGTCCATTCTTGATTTTTCTACCCAAGACTGCCTGATAATAGTCTTTCCCCGAAAATCTCGCGTCCACAAATGTTTTACGAGGAGATTTTCCAGATCTGAATTTTAAATGGAAAAATGAGAGAATGGAAAGTAGAACGAGAGAGATGAAGAGGGCAACAAATATTCGAGGTATTCGAAGAGTTATTCCTCCAATCTTTAAGCTCAGCATATCCCACCGGGATCGATTAATTGCATAGTTTACTTAAATTTTAAAATTTGTTGATGCGCTACCTAGACCAGTCAGCCTTCAAAATGTGCGCATGAGCTCTCTTTTATTGAAAAGGCACTAGAACTCTATTACCACAGCCCGGCATTCAACGTAGAGAACGTACTAAATATAGGTGTTCACTTCAGTCCCTTAACTGAACATTAAAAGGGCCAAGAAACTTATAAAGGCAAATTGAAAACAATGGGAGCCAAGTATTCTTGAGACCATGGTTGACTGCTTCTATGACACAAACATCCTTATTCGTGCATGACTATCATGTTTAAGTACTATTTTGACACTAAAGACTGACTCGCCGGCCAAATTAGGTTATTGATGCTCCGACAAACTGCCCCTTCAAAATATCCTGGTGACAAAATAGCCCCGTCAAAACAAAAAACATTTCATTTTCATAATCTCCAGCTGCAGTTCATCTTGGCAACTAGCCACATTTGCTTGAAATGGGTTTTGAACCAGTCTCACTTCTTCTGCCTTAGTAATGTGTCGTAATGTTTCTATATAAATGGTTACAAGAAGCGCCTCTGACGCTATGCATATGGCATATATAAATGAAGTTACTTACTTGCTTTGAATCCAAGTCAGAAAACCGCTCCTGATACTGCAGCTGGAGGTTTTTGATGATCTCGAATGCAAATTACGTGAGGAACTCAGCTGTTGCTTCAGCCATGAAGACCTTGCACTACTGAAAGTGCGTCAAGTTGTTGGCCTGTACTTGTTCCAAAAACAAGATAAGTTTAGATCTGAAGACCTTTAGATGGATGTAAAGACCATGTCACGTTCTCCACTCGAAGCCCGTAACAGGTAGTATCACGCCACCACCGACCCCAAGTTCTTCACAAGAAACAAGGAATTGGAACTAAAGCTTTATTTAAAAGTTAAATATCTTAGAACAGGGTTGTCCAACTCGCGGCCCGCGGGCCAGAATCCGGCCCACCATAAGTTTCTATTGGGCCCGCAAAGCTTCTCTGATTTTAAAAAAAATTTATTTTTTTTAAAAATATTTCTAGTTTTTGATTTGTTCTTTTTTTGCTTGTATATATCTATGTACACATCCTTGTGCTGCTAAATTAAGCGCGCTATAAACTTTAAATATAAACATTGTAATGGCGGCACATGGAATTTAGGACACAAATTCTTAGACTAAAATCCGCAGTAAACCGTCAGAAACCAGTCATCAAACCATCCTAAATCAGTTCTCATCAGCGAAGGTTGTCAAGAAAATTTTTAAATTTTCAGTCAATTTTCGTAAGGTTCGTGAATGAACACTGAGGAAGCACAGAGGCGTGCATCTCTAAATTCAAAAATATTTTCTGACTGAACTAACAAAGAGCCGAGTTACTGTCTAGTTTCATGGCGTGGCTAAGCACCACCAATAATTTTGAAGCTTTCCATACAGCTCGACGCATTAGGCACAGCCTCCGCCATTTTTGATTGATTATTTTCCATCGTTATGAAAACTACAAACAGTCTGATATCTCAAAGCTTGTTGCAGACATGCAGCCTCAGCCATCTCGTTGTGTTCTCTCAACTTAAAATTGTCAAGATTAACAATCTAGTTATCCTTATTTTCCAGTACCTGTGTCTTATTGCTTGAGTTTACTTTATGTTGATGAGATATAAAATTTGGAATCTATTTTATGTGGTCTCATTCGTTCGGAGAGTTGCAAGAGAAACATTGGAATAAAGAGATTTTGCTTATGTCAAAGCCCAGCTTGCGACAGCAAATCAAGAAAAATAAATCTTTTGTAGACTGTAAGACTTTTGTAAATCAGAATGCGACAGTGACCGAATGAGTCATGCAATATCATTTCTACAAATTTGCTTCTTTAAATACATATTTCATTCAATAGTTTCATCAAAGTTTAATTTTTTTTCCTTATTCGATGTAATAGAAAAATGTGATTAAAAGGGGTGGATTGGGGGCGCCAATTTTATAGTTTGCCCTCGAGCGAAAAATACTTTAGCTACGCTGCTGTGTGGGAGTTTTAATTCCAATAAATTAAATTTCTCGTTATTTTTTTTAGACCTTAGATATTTTGATCATACCATTTAAATGTTTTAGGCCTTCGCTATTTTGGTTTCAACCTTCGCTATTTTCGACCGACCACAATTTTGCTCGCACGCCTCTTGCTATTTTGGTATAGACCCTTGCTATTATTGTCATATCTTTGCCAACAACGCCCTTGTGTCACATCATCAATCAAACTCTTGCCAGGAAAGAACTTGGAACAACATCCAGGACCTGGAAATTGTTTGCTTGGCTTAGTGACGGATTACGGGTGAGGCCCGAGCCTGTCGGGCCCAGGGCCACCCACCAAGAGGGACCTCCCACCAATATATACTTTCGATCAAATTTATACAAAATGTGCAGTAAATAAATAATAATAAATGCGTCCATTGAAGAGTTAGGTTTCAATTTGGCATTTGGTTTAGCGCATCGATTGATGTACTACATATGCGAGCCACACGTCAAAGAGAATCGCCTTACGAGGCCCTCGTCAAGTAACGCCTCCCTCAGATCGTCCAGTGATTTCTTTTGGTAATAAGCAGTGTTGCCGTAAGTACTCCAAAAATGTACTTAAGTATAAGTACAAAGTACCTGGGACTGAAGGTACTTATAAGTACAGTTACAAGTAAGTTGTAGGCAATGTACTTAAGTATAAGTACAAGTACTTTTGGGGATCTTCATTGATCAGAAATAACATTCGTTATCTTCAATACAATTTTAAGACAAGTGTAACAATTTATCAATAAAATTGTTTATTTTTCTTTAAAAGAAGCAGTGTTTCAAAATATTTGTCACAGAGTCTGAAATGCTGAAGAGTTAGTGTAAGACCAGCTTGACTGAATAGTCTTTCAACAGGTGCAGATGATGTAATGGTTGTGTTGAATTTCAGAAATACTTTTTTGACTGCAGGATATCTACATGCAATAGCCAGAAATTATAAGTTATTAACAAAATCATATAAATTATGAAACACAACTGTTTTCAAAACATAATTTATAAAATTACAATCTGTATCTGCACAGCTGATTCATGTCGTATGATTGATCATCCAAGCACTTCCACTGTTACTAATTACTAAATACTCCGCCTTGGAGCTCCGACAGGGATCCTCAGAGGAGTTTCCCCCGTCTTCAAACGTTTCGGCCCTTTGAGTCTCCTTACGTTTTCGGGGGGCGGGCCGCATCCGGTGATCAGCCAGATGTCCCTGTCGGTTTGGTCTTGCTGGACCCAACTCTCACCGCCGGCTTTGAAAGGCACTCGTTGGCCTTGTTATGCCGGTCACTGCTGCCTGGACTGGAGCGACTGCGAAAGCTCTCAATGGCTCCTTCATGTCGCATGCTGTCTGTTTGTCACCTGCAAACTTCGACTATGCGGGGCTCTCATTGGCCTTGTTATGTCGATCGCCTCCACCCCAGTTTGCCTACAGCGGTCATGAAAGCTCTCAGTGGCTTCTTCACATCGCCTTAATATATGCAAGCTGGGCCTTATAATTTCTTTGTAGCGGCAGCCGGAGATAGAAATTTTCGGGACTCGACCGCGGGCCTTTTCGAAGCCGTGGTTTGGACTGAAGTTCATGTTGCTTCGCGAGTCCGCGGTCGGCCCATTTCTCCCGACAACACCGCGTCTCTCGGCCAATGGTTTGGCCCCGTCGTTCGGTGGATCATTCATACCGACGGCTTTCCCCGGTTTCCTGTAGTGGCCTCTTAAGACTTCTGGCTCCTCATATGCCAGATCTAGAATAAAGCCGCTTCAGCGGCCTCAGACATCCTTGTCATAGCCTTTGTTCTCTCCCGACTTGACAATCCGATCTTAGTGAGGAAAGCGTAAGTCGACTTGCCGACCACGCCCCTTGCGCCAATCTCGATGGGGTAGAGGTCTGTGCGGTATCCTCTTGCTTCCAGGTCCATCGTTAGATCTGCATACTTATCTGCTTTGAGCGCATTGCTGTGTTGCAGCCTGTCCTCCCACGGAACCGTCAGCTCCACCAGAATGATGGCATCCGTCGACGGCGATACGATCACTAGATCCGGCTTCTTGCCACTTTCTATCAGCAACTGGTCGGCCTTCTAAGTCGGTTGCAATGGTCCAGTCGTTTGCCTCTGCAAGAATGTCTCGCCTGGGGGTTTGACATCTCTTTTTGCAGAGGTGTGCAAAGCCCTCGCGCAAGAAGTAAATCTTTCTTAACTGTAAAAGAAGAATCGTTACTTTCAGAATCTGGTTCATAAAATCCATAAAAATCTCCAGCTGATGGTTCCACAACCGTTGATTCTTGGATGGAGTTTGTTTTATTCATGAGTAAGTTTGTCCTTCATATCGTAGATGGCTCTGTAACTGTTAAATTCAGAGTTTCAACGAGGCTTAGGTATTGTTCTCCCAACTACATCAATTTTTTTAATATGTTGTAATATATAAAATATATAAAAGCTGGGCCAGGGGCCAATGACATTGGACTGTAACCATAGCCCTGATTTTAGCCATATTTATTTGGTGATGTTACTTCTTTTTATTTTTTATGAAAAATTAAATTATTATAACTGTAAATAAATTTGGCAATTACAACTCATGTTCGAAGTATTTATACATTAGGTTACTAGTATGTGATATTGTGGCTAGTGTTGTGAGCGTGAAATATTTCAATTGTTTTCAATTGTAAAAAAAACACAAAAAAAACAAAAAAAAACAAAAACACATTAATGTTAATTAAAAAAATTAAGTTAAGTTAAAAAAATTAATTAATTAAAAAAAGTTTTATTGTTTATTACTAATTTTGTAATTATTTATCGTGCAGGAAATTATTAATTAATTTTTGTAAATTTATTACGTAATATTCAGCATCTTTTGTCTTTACAAAAATCAACTTCAGACTTGGGGGCAATCATTGAACAGAAATATCCTCACATTTATTGCTATGGTTGCTGTGCTCACGGACTTAACCTCTTGATGAATGATATTGCCAAGTTGACACCTATAAACCAGGTAATATCAAGTTCAATAAATGTAATAAAGGAGTTCAAAAGAAGCAATCGACAGCATGGTTGAAGTCCAAAGTCCTTCCACAAAATACTTTTACATCATTGAAACTGCCTGTGAAAACTAGATGGGGCTCCAATGTAATATCATTAAGAAGCTTGGTGGAAAGGTATATGTTCATCACGACCTCTTGCTAAAGTAGCTTCTAAGATTTTGTCATTGCCTGCAACAACCGCTGTAATTGAAAGAAGTTTCAGTGCCTATTCATTTATCCAGAATGATAAACGGAACCGCCTCACCACAAACAGAGCTGAAAAACTAGTTTTTATTTCCCAAAACTTAAAGCTTATGGCTTGCAGTACTTCAGAAAGTAATCACAACTCTGAAGCAGAAGACGAAGAATCTGAGAAGGATGAAGACAGTGAAATTGATGAAATGAATCAAAACTGATTTAAATTACTACTGCTATTCTTATTTTTTATTGTTTGTCTTATTGAAGTTGCAATAAATCTGTTTGTCCAATCATGAATTATCATTTTATCGATAAATTTAAAAAAAAAACAAAAAAAACAATAAAAAACCAAAAAAAAAACCATAAAAAACTCATAAAAAACACAAAAAAAACTCGGACCAAAAAAAACATGTTTTTTTACAACTCTAATTGTGGCGTGTGCAACAAGGGGTATTGGAAAGCGGGCCTCCCTTTCAAGTGGACCCAGGGCCACCCATCGGCTAGGCTAACGGCAAGAGGTCATCGTTTGTTAGCCAGTTTGGTTTTGAACAAATTCATCGGCGACAAACAAAACAAAGCTTTGTGTGACTGTCGACCGCCTGACTCGCCAAACTCAAAATTTAGAGTTTGTAGTAAATGTGGTGCGCATGCAAAGATGGCGGAAAAGAAGGTAGTTATGAAGGTTAATTATTAACGAGATAAACCAAACAATCTTACAAAATCACTTTTCAAAAAAACCCAGGTTTCCAAACAAAGACAAATCCGTACATACCAGAGGCGCCAACTTGATAAAATTATGGGGGGGTGGGGCAAATTTATTTCATAAACTTGTCGCTGAAACTTTAGTTCGTAAATGGTTTTTCATTGGTTTAAAGTGAATTGAAGTGACTGCGAAGAACGCCAGTTTTCATAGAAACTAGTAAAAAACCCAATTTTGCAAAACGGCGTGCGCATGAGGATATTGAAATTTTAGAATAATTACTACAAGTAAAGCAAAAATTTGTAACTCTGTGAATGCTCTTTATTTACAAATTAAAAGAGAAGAAATAAAATTATAACAATGACTCTAACGGTTTGTTTGTTATAGCATAAATAACAAATGCTCTCTCAATAACAAAAGATCGTACATAAACAATTTTTACATATAAAAAGTTAATTTTCTCATTTCTTGAAATAAATTCGTTAATAACGTCATCTAAGTTCATTTCATTTGCCAAATCCTTGTGAAACTGAAGAATCGATACGGAATTAAGCCGCTTTTGACCCATTGTTGACCTAAGGTAAGTTTTTAACCTCCGAAGTCCAGAGAAAGATCGTTCAGCTGTGGCAGTAGTTGAAAATTATTGGGGGGGCAAAATGATACGTTGCCCCTCTGAAAAATTATTGGGGGAGGCAAAAAATGCTTTGCCCCCCTTAAGTTGGCGCCTATGATACATACAGATTCGGTCCAAATTATCTAAAAAGATCGAGCTTAAAAACCCAACCCTGCCGTGGAAGTACGGCGTATTAATTACTTACACTCTCTGGGGTTGGGGCCAGGATTAAGGCTTGACTTGGGATCAGGAGCACTAATCTGACGATTTCCCCAATTAATATTGAACTAATTAAATTAATTGCATGCTGCAACGAGTTTACTTTTGAGGCCATTACCATGCCCCCCAAAGTTCATTCGCATATAATTAGTTTACCAATCTTCTCCATTGCTTAGATACGGCCAATGAAAGATGCTGTGGCTAAGGACTGGAACGAACCGGACGAAAAAAAGCTCGAAACCTGTCTTCATTAAAAATTAGGACTCAAGAGCTAATTATTAAGAAAGGTTATAAATTAGTGATTTTCATTTCAATAATAACTTGAAGACTTAATTTTGATAAAAATAAAGATTTAGTGTTTTTTGATCATGTGTAATTCTGGGTATTTCCAGTATTTCTCAAAATCCACAAGAAATACTTGTCTAAGTTCAATAAATTTGTTTAAATGTGTTTCATTACATTGAAAACGACCTACGAAAATTAAACTGATATCCCTATGACATATGTCAAAAGTTATAAAATCTTATGAGTTCATTTCAATGCCCAGTTAATCACTCTGAATCTGAGTCACTTGAGGAAAGTTCATTGTCACGCACATCAGCCTTTTCTGCCCTCTTTTCAACTTCTCCATCCTTTAAAATTTTTAACAAAACTTTGAATTTAAAAACTTAAAAACATGGTCAAAAGCAACAAACCTTCCAAGGGAGTGGTAGCTTGTTTCCCTGGAGCTGTGCCTGCAGAGACTGAAGAGCCCTAACACTGAAGTCATTAAAAGTCAGACCATTGCCAAGTGCCTCATTGTAAAGTTCAAGTGCTGCTTGGCAGTCTTTGACATCACCTGAACATAAGAAAAAAAATAACTGTAAATGAAAAGTACCAGAAGAAAAATAGAAAAAGTAGCAACAAGTTTGTGTTGCCCCACAACTAACTCTTCATCAAGATGAGGTTGTTGTAAGCAGGTGCAATTTGTCTCGGATATTTAGTGTCTTTGTGAACTTTGATCACTAGGCGCAACAAAGTTTCCTTCGCAACAAATTGTATACTTATTTTACCAAATTCACAACTTGTTAATTAACAAAATTATAAAAATGTCAGCTAACATTTTTGTTAGACCTGGCTTGTCCACAAATGTGTTGAAGGCGAATTTTGTCCTTCAATGTTGGATGTAACTAAAAATTTAAAAATTTGGATCAAATATCACAGAACAACATTCTGTTAATCATGCCTTGCATTATTGTTGTTGCATTGTATTTTTCACAATGTTTTCAAAATTTGCTTGTCAGAATTAGGCCAGGTAGCTGTAGCATTTCAGCAAGAATAAAACTAAGACAAACCTGAAAGAAATTGTTGATCTTCTGCTCATTGTTAGAAATGAGGTAATAGAAGTACATTGCTGCATAAGGGGAGAAATACTTTATGTTCTCCACAGGCTTTTCCAACATATTCTCAACTAAAAATTAATTACATTTGATAAAGCATCTGAAGACATTTTAAAAATATTTAAATTCCAACCTTGAGAAAACACCTCCATTTCTTTTTCTGCCAACCTGCAGAGAACACTTAGAGAAATACACTTTAAAAGATTTTCAGCCTCTGATGCAAACTCCTTGGCCGTGCCACTGGAAATAAGTTTAACTGGATTATTAATCTGCAAAATCATCCCAATTATCATTACCATTACCTTTCAATGTGGCCAATAAACAAACTTTTGTTAAAGAAATTTGATAATTTTGGTGTCATATTCAAATCCTTCAAGGACATCAAATTCTCAACATCACCCTTCTCAGACAATTTATATAGAATTTGTTGCACTTCTGAAAATCATAAATCAAAAACATTTATTAACACAACTTAAAACAAATCAAGCACTTTATAAGTAATAACCTCCATCCTCCCGTTTTTGCAACAAACGTTTAACATTTTCAAAGACATTATTCTCCAATTTTTTGGATTGTAGTTTCTTGTTTGAAAGCTTGACTTCATTTGTCAAATCCTTCAAATTAAGATCTTTTGAAAGAGGGGAGTTAAACTCTCTCAGAGTGCTAACTGGGACTGACAAGGCTGATAGTTTCTATAAATTAAATTAGTTATAAAATAGTATAACAAATATATTTCCATTGTTGATCAGTATGTACCTCAAGCAATTCATTATTAACATCTAGTGTTTTGGCCTCTTTAATAACTTGCATGTTAGTCTCAAACTTCAATCCCTGACATTCAAAAATGTTTAGAAAAAATTGAATTTAGGAGTCAATGAAACAATGTCATTGTTTCTTCAAAGTACAACTTACATTGTCAACCCAGCTTTGGATGAATTTATTAAGGTCCTCTGATTTTCTTTTGAAAGTTTGAATAGTATGCAACAAGAAGCGTGAATTAATTTTTGAGTTGTGTGGTACTTTCTCTTGTATAATCTTGATCAACTGTGTAATAAATGTCATTTTACAATATAATCATAAAATATTTGAAAATACTAAGGAGAGTTAACATCTATTCTAATAATTGCAAGAATTGTAAAGCAAACTTTTCAACTTTTTAAGTATTAAAATGTGCAAGCATGTTATCCCTAATAAGCAACGATATTGACAGGTTAAATTAGCATGATTTTATAACCTGATTTCCACTAGACTGAAGGCCTAGACATTAATAAGTGTGTGTCGTGCAAAGCTTGCACATCATCCAAAGTAATTAAGGGGCCAGTTATTGGGATGAGTATTAAACTGCCCATCTAATATCCAATGTATTGACATAAAATGCCATTGGATATTTTATATTATCTGACAAATGTGAAATGATATATAAATAATTACCTCCATTAGCTCGGTCAAGTTCGATTCACTGATCCCTTGTTTCAAATGGTGCAAAATATATTTCACAGAGAACTGGTGACCATTTTCAACTAAAATATAATTTAGCAATATATAATATGTAAACAAATTACAATACTTTAAATAAACAAATAAAATAATATAAACTATAATAGATAAACTATAGCTGATTATACCTAAATCAACCCATTAAACAATTAAAATTGAAACAGAAAAACTAACTCATATCCCTAATCTCCGCAAACTTCCCATTTTCTGTGAGTTCAACAATCTCCACAACATCTCTATGCCACTCAGGTATTTCCAGTTCCTAAACAAATAGTGTTATAAAGAAAAAATTGTTTTAAAAGCAACACAAACAAGTTAAACAATTTCATGTAGCCACCTCATATTTGGATAAGATCACATCAGTTTTTTGATTGAGATTCTTGAGAGCTTTAAAAGACCAATCGATGAGAGTGTCCATAATGGATTTGGAGTTGCTAGTAAGACTGGCTAAAGACTTTGTAATCTTGTAAATATCTGCATTTAAATTTTATGGTAATAATCATTATTCTCAAAGTTATCATTTGTTCACAGAATAATGAATCTTCACTGACAACCAGCCTACCTTCAGCATTCTTGTTTTGTGATGCCTTACTGAAAAGAGGCCAGAAATAATGAGGCTTCATAAACATACCCTGGAAGAAAACACATCAACATGTAGAACTAAAAACATTGTCAGCTCAAGCATTTCTCAGCCATCTTAAACAATTGTATCAACTCAGTCAAAGCATTTTAATCGTTACCGCATCTTTCAGTTCTTTAAACAATTCAAGGACAAAATCTAAAAAAAAAATCTTTGTAGTCAACCAAATAGAATAAATTTACGTAAAAATCACTAACCTGTTTCCCGTCTCAGCAATGCACATTCAGCAATGAAGTCCAGCTCAGGATTCAAGAAATTCTCCTCAACCAACATGTCCCTCAACATCAATACCTCTTTTGGTGACTGCAACATTAAACATCATTTAATTCCTTTTCTAAAGATTGGAACTGGCTCCCTACCTTTCCTTTCCTAACGACATAAGACATTATGTAGTTGTTAGAAATGGAGGACATCACATCTGCGTAGATGATTCCATTAGCCACAGCCTTCCTTAAGACAAACTTAATGGCATCATATTTCCTATGTGCCAATAGTTGGTACAATAAGTTCAAAGTGTCTTGAAAATCAAATTTCTTATGACTGCCGAATCTTCCGCTGATTTTAAAAAACAAATTACATAATTACCCGTTGAGCTATTGAGTGCACATCAACATGTGGTACTGGAATTAAATGGTCAACAGACCTAAATTGATCTCCATGCTTATGAAGACCTCCTCCGAGAAGAATGTCAAGAGCCTGTAATTTAGTTATAATTAGGCAAGCCATGTTGATATAAACTGATTCTTAGGACAGACCTCTTCAACTTTTTCACTATGACCTGACACTGCAAGTTTTAAGACAACTTCATTTACATTGCTCAAAGAAACGACAATGTTCTTGGCTGCCACGGTTGTCATGACCTGAAAAACACTCATCATCTTATGACTCAGCAATCAGTTAGGGCTATTTAACACATTTTATTATATTCAATTAAACTGTTTTTAGTATTGTACCAATATAAAATGCATTGAGTAACTGAATAAGCAAAACATCACCTCCTTGATACCATCTATATTTCCTTTTTCCGCATATCCAACCATCAATGCAGTGTATGTATCCGCTGTTGGTCTCAATTTGTGTTGGCTTAAAATAACTCAGCTATCAATAAACTCCACAGCCATCATAAATGTTAAGTTTCACAAACCTCATTGTGGATATCAACTTGATGGCCTCTTCAAAATCTCTGAAACAAACATCATGCATGTAGATACAAACGTCTTACAAGCACCAGCAGAATGTTTACTAACCCATTTTTTCCATATCCTTTGATCAAGTGATGCATAGAAGAAAGATTGATGGGCAAATCCATTAACTTCATGTGGTTCAAAACTTCACTGATATTGTGAAAATACAGCTTTTTTAAATTCAATGACACTATATCTAGTTAGAAGCAACTATTGTGATTAGCAGCAGGGCTTAATGCTAGCTTCTACTATATTATTAAACTTACGTGGCACCCAGCACATCTCCAGTTTCACAATATTGAGACATCATTAAGTCAAATGTCATCTGCAAACAACAAAAAATAGCTTAGTTTCATCATAATGCAAACTTTTGCATGAAAAGTGTAACCTTGTTTGGTACACAATTGCTTTCTTGGAGACTTGCCAGCTCCTCAGATGGTTTAAATCCAATGGAATTTTCAATTTTAACTGCCATCATGGCATTTGCAATATCTGTGGTGATAGCAGGACCTTCAAGATAAAAAGCATAAATATAGTTTTAGAGCAAGTCCATTATTATCCAGTCAGATTTATTTGGTTACAAATTTTTATATTTTAATTACAATTCAGAAAATTTAGTCATCCTCAAAATTGCTATTGGTGGGTTTTCTAAGTTTACCAACTCACAACATGTTTTCACTTTCATCCAAACTTGCTCCAGAATATCCTTCCTTCCCTGTGGCTCCTCCTCAACCAATAGGTTTCCACAGCACCTAATCAGCATTACAGCCTCAGCACTGGACATCCCATCTGCAAATTAAATTTCATAATAGTAAATAATATAATAATAACAAAATAATACTAAAAAGCATTATTCCAAAGGAAATTATATTTAATTCATTGAACAAATAATACAAACAAAAACAGCAAAACACAAAATCTTACGTCGGCATCTCTTGACGAGATTTTTCACTTGATAAAGTCTAATTCTCCCCATCTTCTTCACTTGTTCATCAAGATCTTTCAGGCCTGACAACAAAGTGAAATCTTCTTTATCAGTTGTCTTTACCTCTTCACCTGCATTGGTGTTAATGGCACCCGCAAGTATTTCCGTCGCAACTTTAGCTTCTGACAGTTTGGGTTCAGTCGAATATAGTCGTCTAAAAAAACAAAAATTTTTTTCGAATAAAAAACTAAATTCATTCGACTTTGAAGGTCAGAATACCTGCAGCCGGCAAGCAACTTAGCGGAATCATCGTAATTAACATCCAGCTTCAAAACGCTAGCACTTTGATGCAATCTACCAAGTTTGTTCAGCTTAAAACCAGCCTGTAGAAATCGAGACAATCTTGATGACAGAGACATGTCGGCTGAACTAAATTGTATTAACGTCTGCAAAGAATGATTATTTTCCTCATGGTTTTGAGACAATAGTTAATAATTTTACAATTTGACTTTTGTAATTTTACATTTTTGATAATATTTTAATTTATTTATTTAAATTAATAATATTAAAAATAAAAGTAAATAAAATGTTGTTATATTTTTATTCAGAGAATTAGTTTTAGGCACAAGTTTGGTGTAATAATGTAAAGAATTTTTGAGCTTTCAAATCAATAAAAATGTTATTGCCAAATAACAATTTAAAAAACAAAAAACTGAACTTTAACATCAAAGCAGAAATAGATATTTACAGGGGCACTGCACGAACAGGTTCTGTTTGTACTAAGATATATTGGTGAATTTTTCCATAAAAGACTTAGGCAAAGATTTGCCGATTTTGGTTTTCCTCTTCCCATGTCAGCTTTTGGTGTACCCCTCCTATTTTGTGGAAAACAGGATTTTTGCAAACAAAAACATTTCGTTTAAATTCATTGTAACGAATAAGCAATTTTATTGTTCTGAGGAAATATCCGATTGCAGACGATCTGTAAAATTTGCAACCAATAGTGTATTTTTTTGGTTGTTGGTGATTAATTTAATTTAGTTCTATCCACTGAAGATTGTGATGAAAATAATCGCCTCAATTATGCCTTAATGAAGCACATTTCGTTCCATAGTTTTCGTAATTTTTTGGAAATGTAAGTAGAAGAATGTTTAAATATTAAAAATAAAATAGCAAAATTTAAGAATTATTTAATGCCTCAACAAATTGGGACCGGCTCCCAACTGGTGACCAAGTAAAGCTACTTCAGAGCATTCAGATACAATACAATACAACATAAATTATGATTATCAATTTCCTTACGGCTCTTTTTTTTGTTGATATTAAATTGTTAATTGCTAAACTTGGAAACCTTTTTTCTTGCAAATTTTGATGAAAAGCATATAAGAATTGATTTCTAATATATAATATAATATAATATAATATAATATAATATAATATAATATAATATAATATAATATAATATAATACAATATAATATAATATAATATAATATAATATAATATAATATAATATAACATAATATAATATGGCATTACTTATTGCTTAGATGTTGGGAATGGGAAAAAAACAAAAAAAGACAAGCATAACTTCAGATGCCAACATGTTTTAGAAAAATAAAGTCACAATGATAACACACAAAGATGGTAATAGATGAACATTTTTTGTTCAAAATGCTTTTGAGGTTTTTATAATCATCAGCTTTTTGAGGCTTTCAAACATTCACAAAGGAGCACAGATGAAAGTTATTTCCTACATTCCTATAAAAGGTATGGAGCATATTGAAAAGCTTATAAAAGTTTTCCCTGTGGAATAGGATGATTGAGCACATGAATGAGAAAAATGGAATGATTTATTACAGCCTGGATTTTATTTGTTAAAGAGTATTTATGACTCAGGTTACAGATATAGAAACTCTTGTGAGCAGCTAGGATTTGAAAATATGGCAAGTCATACCAAAGCAAAACCATAAGCCACTTGACTGTGCATTATGTGTAGTAAAAACAGGTATTTCTAAATACTTTGTAAGCAAATGCTGTAAGATAAGTGAAATCCGATGCTTGCATTTCCAATCAAAAAATAAAAAATGAAATTCAAATTAACAAAACTGTATTAAGAATATATATCTTTGAATGTACATGTATTGAGCATACTTCGATTCCATGGCTTTGTCATTCATGCATAAAAGCAAAATAAAATAAAATTAAATATCTATTATTATTGAACACAGACTTTTAAGCGAATGATAAAGTAACAAGTGTTTGTGAAATAATCCTGAACCATGAAAGCAAACAAAATCTAGGAATTATACAAAGGCAGTTAAAAGGATCATAAGTAGCGAGTCTCTTGAATAAGTCTTGCTGATTGCTTGGAAGGGCTTACATATACATACATAAATAATACATAAAAATCAATAGGGCAGCAAAATAATCAATTGAACCTCATAAAATCATGAAAACAGCTGCCACAAAGAACAACACAAGAGAAAAAGTGACTTAGTGAAAAATTGAGTTGCTTAAGTTTCATATATCACTCATATTTTAACTCTCTGCTGCAGCATAAGCCTCTTCTGACAGAGCATAGTATTTGTTTGCAAGTTTTCCATTCATTGCTTCCATGGCACCATCTGCTGCTTCACTAAACAAATCACCTGAAAATCAATTCAGTGCATTCATGGCAAGAATGACTATCAACTTATTCAGTATCACTTTAACAGAATGTAGTAACCATCAAAAGAACTGGTCATATTTTAGCAATCATTGTAAATGCTAAATAATAATAATAATTTCATCAATGCAACAAAGTTGCCACGAGGTATTTCATCTAGATTTCAAGAATACAGATAACGATTATTTTATCAGTATAGTCACAGTTACCCGCTTTGCCGGGGTCCTTGGCCAGACCGTATCCTCCCTCCAAGTAGAGCTTAGCCATATTAGCTCTTATTTGATAAGGAGGATTACCCTCAGTTGAATCAAATTCCAATGCATTTGATCCTGCCTCCAAATTCTCAAGAGCCCTTTCATACCATTTCACAGCATCCACATAAGAAGGAGAGCTTGTGGATGAAAAACTTTCACTAAAAACTAATGAACTACAATAAATGGTTATCCAGTCATTAACTGTTTGTGCTATACATTATGATTGCCCTTCATTTCTTTGATATGATCAAGAGCAAAATAACAAATTAAATGCAAATTAAAAGTGAATTATAATACCTTCATAATATAAAACACAAACAAAATTAAAAATTATAATATTGGAGGTGTTATCAAGTCGATACATTAGTTAAAAGAAGTTTATGTTGTGTTTAGATGGTTTTAAAAGGTTTTAAAATTTGTAATAAATAAAATTAAAATGAAATATCAAATGAGTTCAACCCATGTAGCTAATAAAATGGCAGATACCTATTGTCAGGCAATCCTACTCCAGTTTCACAGGCTTTTGCTAAAAATAACATGGCCTTTCTATCATTGCCATAAGCTGCCATCTTCATATACTCAAGACCCAATTCTTTATTCTCACTTTCTGCCTTGAAGTTACAATGCAAATGTGTCAACATGATTAATCAAATTAACAATAATAATAATTTATTTAATGCCAATTTTTATATTTGCTAAAAATGGTATTTTATGTGTAACAATAATGACATCAAAATAACTAGCAAAATTTTCAATTCATTTGTACTTCATAAAAAATCATAACTGTAAAATAAAATAAAATAAAATAAAATTAATATGGTTTAAACTAACAGAGATACTTGAAAGTATGTCATGGGGAAATCCAAGTTGAATGTGTGCAAGTGTCAAAGATGCTTCGACGACACCTAGATCGGCTGCCTGAGTAGATAAGTTGATAATTAACAAACTTTATTATTTTAATTGTTTGACTCAAATAATTTATTATTAATTAGGTAACAAGTGTAAAAGGTAATGTCATTCTAAGTGTGCAAACCACAAACCATGTAATGTAATAATCTGACCCTAAGCGTATATGCTGCCATACAAAAATGAACTGCTATGAAAATGCAGCACCAACTTGTTGTTCGTGGAACAAAGCAGCTTTAGCATCAATTTCTTGTCCTTCTTTGACAAAGCGACCCATTTCATGGTATTTGGCAAGTTCATGGTGAATCTGCATAAAATTGAATTATTTAGGCAAACATCATAATATAATTTGCCATTGCAAAAAATGTCTACAGATAAACACAGATTAAAGTGTTTTAGTAAGCAATTATAAATGTAAATGCAAACCAATCCAAGAATAGAATCTCCATGAGTGGTCTCAAAAGATCTCTTCTGCAATTCAATTTTGACACAGGATGGCCTCGACCTCCTCCTCTGACTCATATAAAATTTCATTCTTTCTTCCTCCTTCCAGTTGGCATTTTCAGATTGAAATACAAATTCACCACAGCTCACGATGATGACTCACCTCGTTAGTTGTTGCACTGCTGTCAGACCCACTGAGAAAGGTTTTACCTTTTAAAGAAAACGAACCGTTGGGAGGAGATGCAATTCCTTCATCTCTTTAATCAAAGTAATAAGTATTTAGTTAAATTAGTTCTATAAGTAATTGAGAAAATAGTAATCAAGTATTTATATGAAATAACTAATTTTTACAAATTTTGCTTGCTGTATGTAAGATTTTTATATTTGAAATAGTCATTATCTTATTAAACAAAATCTAAAAATCTGATTCAATCGACCTGACATCATCATCATCATCTGTATGTGGTGAGGGATTGGATGGAAACTTTGCAATTCGAGTGATTGGATGGCAGCCAGAAGAGTTAGAAAAGAGAGTATTGTAGGATGTTGAAAGAGTAAAGGCAGGAGAAGTTCCAAGAACAACAGCTTCTTCTGTGCCCCTCACCTGAGTTGCCTGATATTTCTAAGCAATTAATCAAATGAATGAAAAGTCCCGAGTAAATTATAAAATTTTAATAGCAATTCGTTTGTTTTGAACCATTTCAATGAACAACATCAAAAAAATCCCTTTAATCTAATATCATTCACTTTAAAGAACAATTTCAAAAAAGTCTTAAAAACCTCGCAACGATTTGGTTCTCCGCTCTCATTGCATGTTCCAATGGTGTTGGGAATTTCAGACTGAAACAAATCAAAGCTGGAAAGGCCCAGTGAACTACAAATGTCGTTGCACAGATGGGAGTGGAAAAAGAGGGCCATCCCTCTGATACCCAAGTTTCCATCTCCGTACTGAATCCCCTCGATGGTATGGATTTGTGGGTCAGTGTAGAGGTCACCAACCCCCTGAATGTCCACTACCATCATTTGATGGTTTGACCTTTCAAAGGTGAAATGAGTGAATGCCTGTTGTGAAGATTGCATTTTTAAACCTTTACATTAGTCACACTGTAAAATTATTAGATATGGCATGATATGTTTGAGGAATCATAGTAAAAAAGAAGAGAAATAATATCAGTAACAACATACAGCAGACTTAACAAAAAAAATTGTGCAATACATTGCCAACAAAAATAATTTTGATAATGAAGATGCAGTCAATGTTATTA
Source organism: Whitmania pigra (assembly GCA_021613335.1). Taxonomy (NCBI): domain Eukaryota; kingdom Metazoa; phylum Annelida; class Clitellata; order Hirudinida; family Haemopidae; genus Whitmania; species Whitmania pigra. The sequence goes on along the minus strand of JAJTWR010000278.1, from coordinate 849,018 downwards.
GCTCAATATCAAAACAACAACGAGATAAATCAGAAATGCAAAAACTTGCAATGACATAATAAAAAAGTTGTAGCAAGACAAAATATATATCAGTTGAAAAATAATAAAATATTCAAAATGCATCAGACTTGTGGCGTCATCCTCCAATGATCCTCAACAAAGCCTGAGTTAGAGTTGTACTTCTTGTATTCTCCTTCTATGAAGTTTTCCAGATGAAACAAATCTTGATCAGACCTGTCCACAAACTCCAGCACTGCCATTTGGATGATGTCAACCTTGTTGAGTTAAGCATTTGCATGATTAACATTTTAATATCAAAATCCCTTTTATTCAAAACAAATTGATTAATCAAAGTTGCTGGAAGTAATTAGAATGCTAATAACAATTGGATGAACTTTAAAGTTTAAATAATCTAATAAGCAACTGAGTGGAAAATTATTATTAAACTACCTACATTATCAAAATTAATTGTGAAGTGCCTAATAACTTATTTAATGGAATTGAACAGATTAACTAGGTGCCTAAAGCTAAGAAATATTTTAGACCTGTTTTGGTGGCCTGTGTCTATTATATTCTTCTCCCCACAATTTGGCATCCATTTGCAACTCCACATCGTGAAAATAAACCTCTCTGTCCACATTTTCCATGTATTTCTTAGCAACACAATTGTTGCTAAGAGCACTCCATCCATGATTGCAACTCACAGTCGACCTGAAGATTTACTCCCATTACAAATCAACAACAATTCATTAGCTGTGAAGATAAGCATGCTAAGGAATTCAGGAAAACTTGAACAAGTTCAAGAAAACATATAATTATTTAATTTATCAAAGCAAATATCACATAGGAGATATTATTAAATGTAACATTAAAGCATTAAAAATTCACATGTAACATATAAGTTATGAAAATGCAAAAACAATGCTTCTAGCATTGTGGCAAAGCTTGTAAACATAAGTGTCCAACATCTGGGATGCAGCAATAGCAATAGTGATTGGTTCATAACTAACAAAAGTGTAATTATTGTTTATTTCCCAATAAGCAATTCTTCGGCTCACAAGCATATTAAAAGCAGATGTGGAAATGTATAGAAAACAATGATTGTTCATGGAATTGCTAATATAAAAATTGAGAAACAACATGAGATTTCCTCAAAAATGCTTGCTAAGATTAACTTAGTTAGAGTTCATTAATTATAAATATTCCAAGAAATAACAAGTGACATATTATTATGTGTGAAATGTCTAATGGCTATCAAACCAAGATCTTAATTAATGACAATTAATAGTGAGTAATGACAATGCACAAAGTTACAGGAACTTACAACAACTCTTCCAAGGGTCGATTTCTATCTCTTGATCTGATCTTCATCAGCTTCTTGCTTTACAAATAATGTATGAATGAATGTAAGTTCATGAAATTATTCAAGCATCAAAATATTTCTAGTTCATTGTTTTACAATTTGGTATGCTTTCATTGTCTCAATACATACTAGGTGTAACATGCTGTGATACATAATCTGTAATAAGGCTTTCAACAAAATTATATTGAAATCTAAATTATAAGAACTGTAGGTGCTCCAAATGTCTGATATAGCCAAAAAGAAGAAAGCCCCATAAAGACTGGCAAAACAATTTTTGTGCCAAAACATGTTTTTGCTGCAAACATTCCACAAATCAAGCAATACATTGAATCATAACATCTGTCAGATGTTTGTTCATAAACATTTTACAATCACATTTCTTTAGCCAATTTTTTGAGTGCACAATAATCCCAAAGGCATATAAAATAATCTAAAATAATAAGACCTAAATAGGATCTAAGCATTCAAAGAGCATTGAGAACTCACAGTCTGAAGACAGATCTCATAGCCCCTCTGTTAAATGGCTGCAAATTAAGAAAAATAAGTAAGTCCAAGATAATATTCTTAGCCATACAATGACATAACATACCTCAATAATTAAATTATCTGATGGTAAATTAACCCATTTTGTAAATATTTAAAGGACATAACTCATAGGTAATTCCTCTAAAAATGTTCTACTAAAAGCAAGATCTAGAAGATTCACTAACAAGTACATTTTCAATCAGTCATGCACCTAGGAGGGGCTTGGAAATTCTAGCCCCAAAACTTGATAAATAAAAAATTAATAGATAAATCTATTTTATTAACTAGTTTATTTACCAATGTCTTGATATTTAGCATAACTATTAATATTAGACTAAATTACAATTATCTCTGAAAAGATAAAAGCTAAAAAAAGTATTTGGGCATGCTACTGATCACTATTTAATATTTTTGGTTTAAATCTTGAATTAATGCTATTTTTTAAAATTTTGGCCAATTTAACCTCTTTAAATCATTAAAATTTTGAAATTAAATGAAAGTTCTAACTTCATTCTCCATTTTGACAATAGCTTCATCAACAATCCACTTCCTGCTGAGTGCATTGTATCTGTGACGTTTAACTCTTTCAGGAGGATATTTATCCAAATCAAATTGTTTCCATGGATCTTTCATTTCATGGATCTTCTTTACAGCCACTTTCCATCTTTAGAAAGATATTAAATAGTTAATGATGTGATTATTATCTACAGTAATGCATATCAAACTTTAATGAATGAAAAAACATAAATCAAAAACTTATTGGGGTTGGTATCCTAACCTATTTTTTGGTGAAAGAGATGAAAGTGTTGGGGAAGCCAAGTCATGAATTCCACTGTCCAACCTGGACAGCAAAGGACTAACCTCTGGTATTGCAGTGCCTACCAAAAGAGATCTCCGGCGCTGTTTTAGCGTCATCAAAGGCTTAAAAGCATTGCTTTTCGGCGATGACGTGAAACCATTTTGAAGGTCTTTCTTGATGTCAACAAGGTCAACACTTTCTTCGCTAATGTCAGTAATGGGAAAAATCAAAAGATGATCATCTTCATCTTCTTCTTCTTTAATATTTCTTCTATTTCTTACTAATTCAATACTCTTTCTCGTGTTTTTTGATTTTTGAAGCATTATGGCTTCGAATAAAGTTAGGTAGATGCGAACTAAAAGTACGTTACAGCAAACTTTTCAATCAACTTATGTATGTAACTGTCAACTAACAATCTGTCGCTAACACTCTCCACGAAGCAGACGAGCAGACACCGAATCCTTGCCTGCACCAAACACGTCAGGAATAAAAACATGCTGCCTAAAAGTTAAAAGTATTTTTTTTTTATGTAAGTGATTGTCAAACTGAAACCATTTCTGCATTTATTAGCAATAAAAAATAGAGCAAAAATTATGGTGCAAATAAATTACTTTTTTTTCTTTTATTAAAATGACGACAGTTATACCACAAGCTAAAATTTTTTCAACTTTTCAACAATGAAGTTAATACTTTTTAAAATAAAATTAAATATTCTTATCCGCGGATAAGTGTTTATATCTGTCGATGAACCTAGAGGCGAAAGGATGACGGACATCGAGGTTGGGGCGAGGGGCGTAGTCCTGCGCTTTCCTAACCAAGATTGTGTTGTCTAGCCAAGAGAGAACAAAGGCTATGATGTAAAGACAATGATGCAAAGAATGTCTGGGGTTGCAGAAGCGTCATCATTCTGAATCTGGCACATGAGGAGCCAGAGGAGGTCTTAAGAGGTCAATTCAAGAAATCCGTCGTGTAAATGATCCACCGATCTATGGGGCCAAATCATTGGCCGAGAGACGCGGTATTGTCGGAAGAAATGGGCTTGAGTCGATTACTAAATGTAATCATGTTCTAGACAGGGCCGTATTTGTAAATTGATTGCTGGGATTCAACTATTTGCAAAGGTTCATGTTGTTTTTTACTGTATAAACAAACAATATAGAGCCTAATTATTTATTTGTCTTATATAGATTTTGTTTAGAAATCGTAAATTTGTTTGAGGATTCACATTTAAATATTTCATTTATAATTATTTCGGGGAACTTGAACCTAACACCCCTCCCGCTTTAAATACGGGCCTGGTTGTAAATAAATTTTTTTTTTTTTTAATTTCATTAAATAATGCAAACAAATAAAATTATTAATTTGTTCATAACATCATTATTTATTTAACTTTTATTAGGCTTTTCTTCATTATTCAGGGGTCAAGTTCATTTATTTATGAGTGTAAATGTTATGTAATAGGCTTGCCATATGTAACATCCAAATTAATAAAATATGGAAATATATTAAATCTTTATTAGAATTAACTTTGAGAATGATGTTTGGCTATTTTAATTCAGGGCGATGTTGCAGAAGGAGGAGTTTGACATGACGCATGGAAAGGACACCATTTTAATTTATGGAAAATCTTCACGAAGCCTTCGCAATTGCACAACTGTAAAATTTGGAATAATGTAAAATGGAAGAGCGCTGGAAACTCAAAAAGAAAAGGCACTTCAACGTATAGTATGTATCATCAAAAATTATTTAAATTTTACAAGTAAGTCTTAAATCGAAAATATTTCGAAATGTCTAAAGCATTAGTAATTTTGGAGTTTAACGAAACTATATCTCCAAAAAAGTTGAGCAGAAAACATTAACTTTGTCAGGCAACTCAAATACGATACAATTTCAAACAAATCAGTCAGTCTTACAGCTGAAAGCAACCGTCAACAGCATTTTGTTACCGGTTCGATTTAATTTGCAAGTTGTCTTCGAAATAATTTTTTCTTAAGTTTTTCTTGTTAAATAATTTTCAGCCAAAGTATTTCCAGTGCGGATTTCTTTTGGAAGAAGGTGCCGCAAGGACTGTACACTTGATACAGATGAAGAAAATGATGTGGGAGGAAAAGAAAGTTTTTTCAACGAATTCGTTCCTAACCATAGATTTCTTTGTAATATTCTTTTCCCGTCTCTGCTGCATATCTTTATTCTAAAGTCTGAATCTTGAGATTGCACCAATTCATTGCTTCTCCACTTCTCTCCAAATGTTGAACTTCCAAGAAGTCCTTGCCCCACGAGTGACCTACTTGATAACCTTTTAACTTGCTCTAATTCTGTCTTAGACAGCCTTTTGGGTAACTTCATATTTAAAAGGGCTTGATTACTTCTGCGAATGTGCTGAACTTCTGCAACTTCTTCCGCGGATCCTTCCTTTCTACGATTAGGTGTAGATGTGCTGATTGCATGATTTAATCTTCTCTCGATTGATGATGCGCTGCATTTCTGTTTGACTCTAGGACACTTGAAATTGGCCATCTTGCTGATTGTCACCTCAGTTTTCAGGAGTGTAGGAGACTGAGGCCTAGAGTTGTTTATTTTTTTATCTATGTTATTTTTTGTGAATTGTGAAGGAACGTTTTTCCTGCTTCCTAAAATATTCGTTTGCTTGATAACGTTTTTTTGGAAAATTCTTGCTAGATTTGGAGTTTCTGGTATGGAGTGCTTGGTGAGACCTCTGATTTGCCCTTTGCTTTCCTGATTCAAATTCCTGGTTTGAATTTGCATGGAAGTTGAAGATTTTGAGCTAAGGAAACAATTTTTTAAAATTTTTGGGTTATTTGGCGATTCCTTTTTTGAAGAGCTTGAAGAAGGTTTCAACGTCGTTGGTTTTTGTCGCTTTTCGACAAATGATCTTGAAGTCCACAAACAACTCTGTTTGCTATTTTCAGAAATACAATTCTTTGGAAACATGAATTTCCTGCTTGCAATTAAAGGAGCATTTGACTGAACTTTGGCCTTAACGTTAACGTATTTGTTCCCGCTTGGAGCTGTTTTGGAATTACCGACATTTTTTACGGAGCGGTTTCTTTCCATCTTTTTATAAACATCAAATAATCGTTCAAGTCTTGCGTTCAGAGTTGAAATTTCTTCTTCCGTTAATATTTCAACATTTTGGAAGTTTATTTCTTTAAAATTTAACCAAGGAGTTGTGATAGCTTGATTTTTTTTAGTTCTTAAAGTTTGCGTAGGGATAAATGGTTTCTTAGATTTTGACAAAAGATTAGGATTGCAGATCGTTTCGTCAGATTCGTAGCCAGAAGTAGTTGAACTCCATCTGGCATCCTCAGAAGTAGAGTTGAAGCTCAACTCTCCACATGTCACCGAACTCGCTGTGTCATCAGAAAGTGAATCTCTTTTTAAGTGTGTGTTTAATTCCGTTTCTAGTGGATGAATAGCCCTAACTAAGGGAAGCCACTTTTCAACCGCTATGAAGGATCCTTTTCCAGAAGAATCTATTTGTTTGGCGGGAACATTTCTAATCAAATCTGGAACTGAATAAATGACAGCTTTGTGAGATGTCTTGGTTTCAAGTCTATTATTTTCTGCCTGTTTTTGGGAGGATGGAATATTTGTGTTTTTGAGAATTCCAAAAATTTGTTTGTTCGATGTTAGGGAGGATCGTCTGGTAGCCGGACGAGGAAGTAATGTGACCGTTACAGACTTTTTCGGACTTGAAACCGCACTTGCAAAAGTGGTGCAAATTGTGGCACTGGTTGTACTAGTGGTAGACGTGGTAATGGTCGGAGCAGTTTTTGCTTTCGAAATAAGAACCGGAATCTTGGAGAATTGTTTAAAATTCACTTGGGGTGCAGAAGCAAGAGGTTTGGCTGGTATTCCCAAAGATGTCATTTCTTAATCTTCCAACAAAAATGTTTTTAACAAAAATTAAGCATGGTTTCGCAATTTCAATCTGCATTCAATTACTAACCTATTAGGACCTTTTCATAAATAAGCCGACATTAGTTATGTTTGATCAAAACAACTAAAATACAGCTCCTGTTTTTTTAGTTCGCATAAAGATCTCCTTTAATGCAGAATGTTTATTCTATCGAGTTTGTTGTGAATGTGACTCATTACGAGGAAAGACAACCGCATGTTCAGCCTCAGACGAGTTATTGATTTTCGATAACCTCTCGCAAAATTTGTGCTGTAAAATATCAACGAATCAGCTCCATGGTATTGTTTGGATATAAAATAAATAATAAATTACTTAGATTTTGTTTCATTTCGTTAATAAATTTTAAGTAACCCACGTCACCTACATTGATGAGCTTGAGTTCACCTGTGCAGGGTATTTTGGATTTATCACAGATATAAGGTCAAACACCGAAGCTAATATAAAATTATAAAATATATCAAAATCATAGAAATTTAAAAAAAAGTATTTGGTTTTATCAAAATTTAAATTTTTCCAGACGATAAAATAATTCAAAGTATTACAGAGTTTAACACGCTTTTCGTGTGATGGGCACTAACTAAGCTTTTTCAGTTAAACTTTAACCAGACTTTCAAATTAAAAAATTCAGTTAAACTATTAGTTACAACTACTTTAAAAATGCTGTCTACTAAAATAAAAAAAGTAGTTAAACTTTTCATAACTTTTTTCTGAATTTTCCGTCAACTTTTTGGCATATTTATTTCATCAAATATCAGTGGACAAAATGATTCAATGTTATAAACGTTTATTTCATATCAATAAAACTGCAATTAGAAATCAAAATTTATGACATGATAACATAGAGAACTAGATGAGCTAATGTTCATAGTAAATCTTGACAATTTTAAGTTGACGAGATACATAACGAATACATAACGTGACGGCTGGGGCAACAAGATATGAGATATCAGGCTGTTCGTAGTTTGCCTAAAAATGGAAAATAATCAAACAGCAAAATGACGTAGGCTGCGTAAGTCCACTGAGTATATGGAAAGCTGTAAAATCACGACACAAGATGATTGATGGTGGAACTAGTCAGCTCGGCTGTTTTAGTCCAACTAAAAACAAAATTATGAATTTACTGATACACTTCGGTGCTTCCTTCGTGTTCATTCACAGACCTTGCGAAAATTGACTGAAAGACCTTTTTTTTACATTTCTTGTCGCCTGGTCGAGAGTTATGTACTAAATGATCCTATCCCATCGAAGCACGCAAATATGACAAAATAAGTTTCAATTTCCTGGATGACCGCTTGCAATTGAAACTGCTATTAATAAAATTTGCAATAAAATCAGAAGATTTGGAAATAAGTGGTTTTCATAAAACGCAATAAAACCAGGAAAATCCAATGGAGTTTCTAATAGAACTTCATTCCGGTTACTGAGCAGTATTTTGCAATTGTCAATTTCTGTAAAAAGTTCGTGGCCATTGATGTCCGTGTCATAGAAATTTCCAAAATAAGTGCAATTTTGATGAATTGCATCGATCATAGATAGAAAAATTTAAGTCCAGCAGAATTTCAAATTTTGTGCTCAGGTCTTTTAGTCGTAAAAAATGTTGCCACTCCTTGTTGAAGTCGATCAAATATGCTCTTCTTCACCCGCACAATGAAAGTTTTGCATCTCTTGTCAATTATGACAGGAATCTTCCGACGTCGCCTTCTTCTATTCCACATCAATTCCCCAGGCTGGGGATTTTTTTTTGTCGTTTTCTAAAACTTGGCTCAAATCATCATGTAGCTTGACAAGTTCTTGTTCCAAAGATTCAATATCAGTTGTTGCTTTCTTGAAATTCATAGTAGGATCTTTAGGCGCATATGTACACGATCAATTTTTCTAAGAATGGCATTCCATTAAAATTATGAAGCTTCTGATCCATGTGCGCTCCAACGTGTTTCAGACGTGTTCACTGTGCTCAGCTTTTTTTAAACTCATCCACAGTGGGTGGCAGACATATCATACGTATGATGTAACTTGATGGCAACTTCTGCCCTTGCACACAGCCCAGTTCACTTTCGTTTAGACTACTGCAATTCCCTTCTTTTCTTTTCAGATTCACGTCTGCCTTTTAAATATATTTCTTACAATGCGTCCAACACAAGCTTGCCACGCTTGTTCTTCTCATCCCTATCCTCAGTAGTACGGACTGCCTGAAGCAACTGCACTTGTTGCCGATTCACAGTCGTATCACCTTCAAAATCGCCCTCATGACATATCACACTCTAGCGACATCCAGCCTACCTTATCTCCAACATTTATAGATCGCCAAACACCTGGTCTTCGTTCATCTTCCACAATTCACCTTCATCAACCAGTAGATAAGTCATCATTTGTAAACAGAGTCTTCTCGCATGCCTCTCCTATTGTCTGGAACAGACTCCCTCCTTATTATTAATATTATTTTTTTAAAGACTTCTAACGAAGTTTTTTTCCCCGAACAAAACAATCCTAACATCAGTCCAAAAAAAAGATTAATAATAATAATAAGATAATAATAATAATAATAATAATAATAATAATAATAATAATAATAATAATAATAATAATAATAATAATAATAATAATAACAATAATAATAAGAATAATAATAATAATAATAATAATAATAATAATAATAATAATAATAAGAATAATAATAATAATAATAATAATAATATAATAATAATAATAATAATAATATAATAATAATAATAAGAATAATAATAATAATAATAATAATAATAATAATAATAATTAATAATAATAATAATAATAATAATAATAATAATAATAATAATAATAATACTAATAATAATAATAATAATAATAATAATAATAATAATAATAATAATAATAATAATGTAATTACTAATAATAACAACAACAACAACAACAATTATTATTATTATAATTATTAGTAGTAGTAGTACTAGTATTTTTATTTTATTTGTTAAGAAGTACTTTTTTCTTTTTACAACTCCCTGTAGCTTCGTAAATCAGGAGAATATCGGAGTTTGATTTAAGAGAGACTTTCTCCAAGCACTCATTACGGCCCCGACACTTTTAAGCTGGTACCTACATCGTCATCATTATTACCATCACCATCACTACTGTCATAATCATTATCATGAGCATCTCCATTAGATCGTATTATTACTGTAAAAATAATTATCGTGTTCACTGTCATCTCCAATGCATCATCATCATCATCACCTCGGTCTATCTTTATTACATCATCATTAACATCGTCATCGTCATCATCATATCATCATTTATTACTTATTATTAATGTCCTCATCATTAGTATCATCGTCATTAACACAGTCACCTCCACTAATAATAACTATTAGTTATAACTATTTAAGTTAATAACTACTCTTAAAAAAGTAGTTAAAAAATAGTAGTTAACTACTTTTAAAGTAGTTATTAACTACAAATAGTTAACTACTTTTTAGCTACTTTAAAAAAAAAAATTTTAAATAAAATGAAGAAAAATAATTTTTTTCCAATTTCACAATTTGGTACATGACTTTATAAGCATAGTTTCTTCTGTTTTTGATTAATTTGGACAATAAAATTTTGTTTAAAATGTTACACTAGTGTAAATAAATAAATAAAAATAATAAAAAAAATTAAGTCCTGTTCAATTGTCCAGAAAATTAATTTTATCAAATGTCAACGAAAAAGTAGTTAAAAAGTACTTAACTACTACGCAACTAGTTAAGGAGCAGTTACTAACTACCGTATTTTCACCCATATTACACGCGTGTTATGTTCGATTTTACTTACCACGCACCCCCCTATGCGTGCTATAATCGTATGCGTTTTATGCTAGATTAAATTTACATGAATTTGATTTCCGACCAACAAAAAATAAAAACATTTAAATGATAGCACAGACTGTTGGTTGTTTTTGTAATAGCTTTAGACTATATTTTTAATTTTAAATAGTTTATAATTAATTAAATCAATGATCCATTTATTGTTCTTGAAAGGGAGACTTTAACCTTGAAATCTCATGAAATTTCATGTTATAATTGATGTACAGTTTGGACATCAACAATGCTCAGCTCAGCAAACCTCAGCTTTCCGTTGAAGCTGTGTCTCACAGCATGATGCATCTGATTTACTTCATCATCTACTCCAAGAATTGATCTCAAATATTCAAAAATGTCTCTTAAGATTTGTACATTTAAAATATGTGATTTCCATATATTTGGACACAGAGACTTGTTAAGCGGACTCTTTGCAGCATGGAATTGGTTAATGAGTTCGTTACCGTCCTTTGAAGTATTGCTTCACTTTTGTCTTACAAATTATTATGCATAAACAATATGCATTCCAAAGTAGGAAGTTGATGCAAATCTTAAGATAAAAATAGTTTCGAGGAAGAATTGAAGAGAGAACGCAATACCGAAGCGACTCGTGACCAATTTTGGTCAATTGCAGCGAGCTCATGAATCGTTAACCAGTTCTTTGAAGTTTTTAAACAATTTATTAACAGGCATAATGCACATTCAAAAAATCAATCAGAAGACCAATAATAATTATTCCTCATCATCAGCTAAGCCTTCAAATCCGTCAAAAGTCGAACAGTCTTCATATTCATTTTCGGCTCTTGCCGGATCGCAGGCTAGTTCAAAGTCCGGGTGTTCAGTTTACTCCTTTCCTGTAGACTTAATGCCAGCATTTCTAGAGCCACTCAGAATCAAATCAGGAGACACTTTGTCCCATGCTCGTGCAACGCACATGCATACCTCGGAATACAAGGCCTTCCTGTCTCGTCCAGACGGTGTGTGAGTGTATGTGCCATTCTGCATCCATTCCTCCCTCTCAGATCTGTCAATTTCTCAACGATTTGTAGTTACAGTTTGGATGATAGACCACCCGGGATGATTGCAATGTGACATCCGCTTAAGTTGAGCATCTTCTTAACTGACTCATCTTTATGAGCAGTTATTGCATTCATGATCAACCGCGAGCTCTTTGAAAAGAATCCCCTCTTTTGAGAACATTTCTGAATTCAGAGCTTCGTGCTGAAAATTTTTCGCATTGTCTCTTGAAAATCAATATTGGTTTTGACTTGGTGCCAGCCGCAGAGCATCCAAGTATGACTGTGAAACATGTCCGTTCGTAACCACTTGTTGTTATTGCCACAGTTCTGGCGCCAGATGCTTTCACTAGCGGGAATGTCACAAGCTATCTCTTCCGTTGTTCCAAGACCCATAGCTTTAGATCTGACTCTAGCTTTGGCCATTTCGCATTTTAGCCAAGGCATGCACGTTCTCTCAGGTTCAGTTGCTCAAGCAATCATTCCTTCTTTCTCAATTCGCGAACCGACACTTCATTAACGTTGAACTCCCGAGCTGCTCTGTTACCTTTGTCTTTTGCTCTAGAAATGACTTGAAGATTGTAGGCAACAGTGTACGAGTTACGTTTATCAGCCACTTTCTTAACGACGTCGATATTTCAATCTATTTATTTATTTGATTATAGTCCGTTGAATGACTAAGATGATTTTGACTTATATTTAAATCAAGAGCACTTCTATCTATATATCACTGTATTTATCACTTCAAGCATCGGCCGCTCAGCCAACGGAAGATTTTTTTACAACTTTTATATTTGATTGTTTTATATATTAAAAACTGCTTCAATTTAATATTTTAATATATATAATTTTAATTAAAATGTTAAATTATTTTAGGCAAAAGAAAAAAAGGCGTCTATTGGTGCGTGTTATAATCGTTTGCGTGTTTTATAATTGATTTTTTACATAAATTGGAAAAATTGCGTGTTATATTCGTCCGCGTGTTAAATTCGTCTGCGTGTTTATTTCGTGAAAATACGGTACTTATTTCAAAAGTAGTTAAAAATAGTTACTTGGTCTATCATAAACGGAATTTTGTAAGAACAAGTTCAATTAGTAAATCAATTGTGCTTCGTAACATGATAAAGTTGTAATTAAATATTTATTTTGTTAATCTTGAAAAGGCCCCAATTTTTGAAAAATGTTCATAGGGGGAGCGGCCTGATCCATGCTGGCCATGCCTCTGACGATACTGATTTGCAGACTCACTTAATTTTAAAATAACTTAATTCAATTTATTTGTAGTAAAAAAGTTACATTCATTTTATCAAAGCATTTTTCGCCAATCATCTTTTAAATAACGTTTTACTATAATGGACCGGAGCTTTGCATGTCTATTTAAAAAACACTTTTATACATAAATAAGAAAACTTTTAAGGCATGAATAATAAAATGTTAAAAGTTGGTTGTTTAATTTTTAACTTTATTTATAATTAAAAATCTGTCGATTCAATGTTTTTGTATATTGTTTTCAATTAGACGTTTTATTTATCGCCTGTATCAGCTTGCTTTGTTGGTACGCTATTTAAACATGACCGCTGTTCAAATTGAATATTGTGGATTGATAGTGAAGGAATTGTTTGGAAACCAACCTTCACGACTATTTGAATTTATAGTCCAACACCAACCTGTGCCTCTAAAAGCGATAATAACACGTGGAAAGTTTGCCGAAAATGATGTGTGTGATAGTGGTATACCTTATAAAAACTCAACTCAGAAAACATTGCAATGATGAAATTATTATCTTTAAAGAGACAGTATCATCATTTGTTTTCTTAAGCAAATATGATGTTGACTGTCATGTGATAATATTAATCTTCTCTCTGAGCAATGCCTAGCATTGAATATTTTTACATCATATTTACTATATCTTTATTATATTTATGTTATAATATTTATTTATTTACTTTTTGTGAAAGGCTATAAAGTCATTGTGGATTCTTATACAACACCACATGGTGGAAATATTCCTTGTACGACATGGGCTTGTCACATACAAAGTTGATTTAAAATATGCTTTACAGAGAGCCAGGCATGTCAGGTACTAAATTATCAACATTACCTCAGATCAAATTTTGTTCCATTTTTGGCCAAGTTGGCACTCCTCATGAATTGCTCTTTAAGATATTAAAAGCATGGTGAATTGATTTTATGCATTTTACTCACCAGAAAGTGCTTTATTTACACAAAAAATTTATTTAAAATGATTAACCTTTCTTATTTGCTGCAGCCTATGTATATAAACTATTGACTGAAAAAGCAAAATTGACTAGTTTTTATGGTGCTTTGTAGATATGTTTATGTGGCACACTGTTTATATGGGGATGAAGGAAAGTCCATTGTGGAACAGGTTTCGAAACACGGAAAGGTTCATTTATTTTTTAAATAATTTGAAATAATATTTATAACCAAGTGACCATGTTCATTAAATTTAATAAACCAAATTTTAACTTTTCAAATGCTCAAAAATTATTAGAACTGAGGCTGGCTGATCTGTTTTAGCAATTTCAGCCATCTTTGCATTTATTATGTGATTTATAATGAATCATTCTAATCTATCAGGCAGACATGAACAAAGTCATAATGAACATATCGCAACAACTTGCAGACCCAAACTCAGGTGGTGATGTCAATACATGATTTAATGTTGATTCATTATTATGCTATGTTCAATGTATTCCAGGTACAAAAAGTCTTTATGACAAATTCTGTCAGTTGAGTCAATCAGACTTCATTGTTCAATTCCTACCCATCAATGTTCAAGGAAACAATTCATTGGTTGAAACTAAAAATGAAATGCATATGGGTGAGTTTATGAAGTTGGTTTTGAAAATAATTTAAAATGAACATATGTAGCAATGACTGATTTCATTCTGTTGGTTCAGTTAATTCATACCCCTGAACTTCTTATAAATATATATATTTTATGATATAAATCTGGATGCTTTCAGGCATGGGGCGTAAAATAACTAATAAAAGAAAAATTATAGAAAGTGATGATGAAGAAGAGGGTTCATCCAGCAAAATACCAAAATTAGAACAACAGGTGAGGATTTTGAGGTATTTAAGGGTGCTTACTATAGCATTGACATTTTTTATTACAACTTTAATAATATTACATTCACATATAATAACTTTGTTTATCTAAGTTTTAAATATTTTAAGTTTTAAATTATAAACATCAGGTATGTTTTGTATGTCATTTAATTGGCTAATGTTGATCAAGTCCAAAATGCATGCATTTATTTATTCAATGTGATAATGCTCATTAAATTTCTTGATCTTTATATATTTCATTAATTTCAGACAGTCCTGGCTCCCATACTTGGTCTGTGGAAGTTGAACATTAACAAATTTAATGAATATTGGAAGCATCAAATTATTGTTGAAGCTGTTGGTCTAAGGATTGACAAGGTTGTTGAGTGATGTTGAGTATTTGGAACTGAATAAGGAGACATTACAAAGTAATTCTAATTGCATTTGAGACTCTTAAATGCAACATTAAAATGTTCTTGCAGAGGGCTGCTGAAGTTGTTAAAGCAATACTGAAACTTTCGGACCTTCCTCAGCACAGATCCAATGCATCGAGCACTCGCACTAGTGGCATCTCCTACAATGAGGTTGTTATCATTTTAAAGCAGTATTTAGTTTAGTAACGCAGTACATCTCTTGATTTCAGTTTTGAATTAAAAATTGAGGTTTTTGCATTAATCTCTGTGTTGTTTCATTTCAGATTTTGAACTATTTTAAGAAGCAAACATCTCCTGGAAACATAATTCAGATACTTGGAGTTCTGACTCAGGATTCTGTTAGTGAATGTTTGGCATAGGATTACAGGAAATAAATAAATTTTGATTGTAATTACTTCCATCAGGCTCCTCTAGTTATTAAAGATGGTGACAGTGATGGTGGAATATATAAAATTGGTTAGTGTTGTGGCTCCATAATGTTTGACAACTCAAAGTTCGATAATAATCACTTGATGTTTAAGATTTCATGAGGGCCTTCACAGAGTTATGCAAGGCTCATGTTAGTTCTATAGTTCAAGAAAGGTTGGCATCTGATTATTCTACCCATAATGAGTCATTTTTTTGACAATAAGATGTATCACCATCAGATATGGATCTTCATCACTGAGAATATTCCAACTCATTCAGATGAAAAAAGTTCTTGATCAAAAGCAGGTTTGCATTGGTTAAAACATGTGAATATTTCAAGGTTATGTTTTAATCACTTGTTGTAGATTGAAGACATGGTGATGATGGATGCCAAAGATGCCAGAGATCTACTATTTCGTTTGTTAAAGGACGGCTTTCTATGCCAGCCTGTGAGTTAAGAATTAGAGTTAAAAATCATATTTATTTGCATTATTTATCTTTACATTTAACATCTTACATAGTAAGCCAAAATTAACTGATAAAAAGTCCTTAGATAATAAGGTCTTAATAATGTAATCAATGGTTTTGTTATTCTACTTCACATTGAAGCACAATGTTAGTTTGGCTAGTCATGTCTAAAGGATTAAATCTTATTTTTATTCAATATTTTGAGCATTGTGTATCATATTAGGATGTGAAGTTACTTTTCAATGGCTTTGCTAATTTTAAAGTATCCAAGGGCACTCCCTGGCAGTTACTTGTTACAATACATGTTGACATTACCTCTGCATGCATGAATGCAACTAATTGAACTAATCTGCGCACAAAATAACAATTGAATCTAAGTAAACATGTCTGCGTTAATTAAAAAACTGCTTTGGCTTTGCAGGAAGTTTCAAGGGGTACTGATTACATGCCAATGAAGACTTTATATTTCTTTTCTGTCGACCTTGTCCACGTTGCCAAAATGTTACTGGATCAATGTTATCAAGTAGGTTGTTAGGTTCCATGTTACTGGTAAGCTGTTGATGACTTAACTGTTAACATAGGCAGCTTCCAATTTGATGAGGAGACGTGAATATGAGGCCAAAATAAACAAGTGAGTTTTTTTTGAATTTGCTAAAGCGTGAATCATTCATTATTTTGCTGAAGATTGTTGAGGTCGTTAAAACTACAAAATTTTATGTGAATTTGGATTTTGCCAAATGTGGTTAATCCAGTTATTTACAATGGTCGTTTGTCAAGTGATGTAGCTAGCTTTGTTAATTCCCAGACGTGTTGTCGATAAACAACGGAGGTTGGAAGCAATCTTGGAACAGATAGAAGACGACGATGAGCAAAAGAGAGAGCTAGAAGACCAAATGACTCCTGCAGAAAAGGCTCAAGTGGCCACCTACATAAAGGCCTCAGACAAGTACTCAATAACAATCTTAAAATTCACTTGCGCTTTCAAGTTATCTTATTATTTTGTTTTCAGAATTGAAAAGGCTGAACTTCAGCTGGACGAAACTATGTTCGTTCTCGAAACATTTCTATCACTTCAATAATTCCATATTATAATGCCCTCTAATGTCCACCACTTGTTGGCAAAAAAAACCTTTACTGTATGTGTGTGTTGCTGTTTCTTGTTAGATGACCTCGGCTGATGCATGGAAGATGTTAATATTGAAGGGTTTTCGACATATTTCTCGAAGAATAAAGTAGATTTCTTGTGCGCATTAGTTAATGCAGTCGTTATTAAAATAGGGAGTTCAAACAAATGGGAATTTGAGGGTCGCTTATGCTTATATTGTGCGCGCCCGCGGGAAACAGGACCGAAAAGCCTCCGGACGCCACGAAAGAATGAACTAATTCCTATTAACCCAATTCTTGGACCACGTGATTGAAACAACTCTTTAAATGTCCAATTAGAATCTATAACGTTTCCGCATGAAAGTTAGTGATTACCCCTTGCAAATTATTTTCGAAAATATGAGTTAGAATCTGCACAATTTATTTGTTAATTTAATCCGAATTTGCAGAGACGTTGTTTACTTAATTCCTATTGGTTGAGGTTCGGTCCAATGACACGGCAGCGCTGTTTACATAGAAATTTTAGGCCAATATCGAAGACAAGGTCGTCTGACTACGCGCGCAAAACTTCATCTCTGATGTCGTTCAAGCAATAACAACAACAACGATGGTAACTAATTATAATATGTTAATGGTGAGCTGATAATTGCTTACATCGGGAAGGGATTCGCGGTGCCAATTGCTACCGCCTTACAGAATTCCGCTTGACCCATTTTCATGCAGAAGGTCATTTTTCTCTCAGGTCTTTTTGGATGAGTGGACGTCCGTGTTGAAAAATGGAGCACAGCCACGCAGCGGTTTTCAGGTCAATGCGAGGATTTTTTGAGGAAGAATTTCTGTTGCTTTAAAATTTTCTGGTGGCAACCTTCACCTGTCTAAGCATAAAAATTCTGAAGTTTCAAGGTTCTCACATCGTACGTCACTGAATAATTCAGAAGCTGATGTCAGTCACACGGATAGGGTTCTATTACTTCTTGTAATAACATTGAAATTTGGCTCTTTATGATCGCTTGCTGTGACATCTATTGCTAAAAGTCGAGGCTACTAAACTTGGAAAAATTAATTATCCTCGAAACGGGTTATTATTGATAAAATATTCGTGTCGACTCAGGAATTAGAGATTAGAGATATTTTAAAGTAGTCGCCAGCTATTCACCTTTAAATGTCATGACCCATTGTTCAAGTGCACTTTGAGGTAGGAGAGGCGTGTCCTACTCGGCTTGGAGTCTGATGAGTGTTTCTTCAGCTTTGTGCTGAGATGTACGGATAGTAAAATAAATGTGAGGATGACATAAATATAATTAACGAAGCAGTAAAATGCTTCTTAGGTTGGACCAACTCTTAAACTAGATGGACAAAGTCTAAAAACGCGTGAACACGTCCAGATAAACTGTCAAAAGAGATTTCGCTTTCCCTTGATAGGTTGATTAACACGAAAATAGAATAAACAGGTTCAATTTATTTTTGACGATCCTGTGTTCAAGTTTCATATTGACATCTATCCGTACATTCCTGTAAACATGATCATACACGTGCGTACCGAAAATAATCTAATTTTAGCTCGCTCCTGTTTTTAAGTATAACTTGTTTTCATCATCCATCTCCCACTCTTCAGCTGCGGGTTTTCTGCTTCAGAACGTTTCGACCTTCAAGAAAATTGTGATTTATGTCTTGTTGACGATCGGCTAAATACGCAGATGAATGGCTGACTGAAGTTTTTAAGACCCGATTTTACAAGTGGACCTTCGCTAATATTGTCCCGTTTAACGCAACGTCTAACCGTTGGAATAAGTAACCTCGTTTGAAGTGCCCACACATCGATTTGGCTTGATTATTCGATTAAAGTACCTTGAAATAACTACGGTGATTTGTACTCAGAAGTAATGTAGTAATTACGAGACCTTTTCAAATTGCTCTTCTCCGAATATTTAGCAGCTGAAATTATTCTTAGAATCGGTGACTAGGTGTAGTTACCGTGGTTTGAGACCAGCTTAATGTGTTCTGAGAGATAGAGCTTATCTAAAATCTGATCAGAGCGAAAGCGCAGTAATTAATTAAATGGCTCTGGTTGTATGCACGCGTATGTGGGGCACCTAAACATCGCGTGTGGGTGCACGAGTGGTTGGTTGATCGGCTTAGGGATCGCGACAGGTTTTAAAAGAGTGAAGGACCCTGTTTTGAGGACAGTCTTCGCAATCTCCAGTTGTTATTCTTCCACGCCTAAAACATATAAACTCACAACAACAAATAACAACTAACCGAAAATAACACTCGGGTTATTTATAGCCTCAGCAGTTCGCAGTCGATGACACAATTGTCTCAGTTTCTTCGCGACCTTGTAGATAGAAGTGGGCCTTGGGTTCTGTAGGAAGCTTAAATGTTCGAGCATCATCGGTTTGTTTTTCAAATCACTTCGGACGACTAAGTCATCGTATGGTTAGTTGCTGAGCTGTTTTAAAGTTTTATGCCAGAAGTTCGATTCTGTTTTCATCAACAATCGACTCGTTGTTATTGATGTTTTACTAGCAGACGGATAAATTGTACCGTGGGCGAGATTCACTTATAATTGCCTGGAGAGGCCTGCATTGTGTTTGCGAAATACGGTCGTACTTTTCACTTCTCAACCGACGCAAAAGCGTAAATTAATTGGAAATTATTGTGTTGTTTTCCCCGTGATATGGCTGAAAGAATTAATTAGGTGAGACGAACATTTGTTTAGTTGAGATTTCTTATTTTTTCAATGATTTCATAAATAATTTGTGGCACAACGCAACAAATTGAGAAATCAAGCCATTGGATTTTTAGAGATTTTGCTATAAGCTTTTAGAGCTTTTAAATTTTTATAACATTTTATGTTTTGGTTTCGGTTTGATAAAAATAAAACAACTTATAATAGGTTACAGAGCAGACTTTCTTAAAAATGGAAACAAGGGTTGATGGTAGTCCTTCGCCTCCAGTGTTATATCCTTCGTCGCCAGTGTCAAACTTTTCTAGAAATACTTCATCTAGTGATGATTTCTGTATCAGCAGATCTGGAAGTGTAAGTAGCGGTGTTCCAGTAGCTTCTAGAGAAGATCCAATGAATGGTGAAGCCATAAGCCAAAATGGCTTAGCAGAGGACATCAAAAATAGAATAACGTGGCGTGATGGGTTTTATGATCCTCAGATTCATCTCACTCATTCGCAGTTGGAAGTGCAACAGGAATTTCAGAAGCTTCAAATACAGCAGCTACAACAGAAACTTCATCAACATCAGCTTCAATTGCAACAGACCCAGAAACTTTTGCAACAACACAAGCACATGGAAATTGATGAGGTTCAGTCGAATTCAAAACACACCAATGACCTTGAGGAGATGAATGACTCCGATATGGACGGTGGTATGTTTCAGACTCGTTATCTGATGCCCCTTATTGAAAATAGAGAAAATTTGACTGAATATCGTGATGGTCATGTTGCAGCTAACCATATCAATGGGGTGAACTCAGATGATTTCGAAACAAAAACCATTGGTTGCTATCTACCTCGATGTTACTCTGTTGGCTCCAGTGGCCTCAGTCACTTGCATAAAAGGCCTTCTGATGTTTTCAAGAGAAGAGAGAACCTCTTGGCAAATCACAAACACGTCGGAAACGTCGACTCCGACGCTCACCCCAGTCATCTAAAGGCTTCGCCAGAAAACTTGAAGCGCCATTACAGATCTGAAAATGGTGGCTCTTTTTCTGCTCCGTCGAGCACTCCAAAAGCCATTGATTTAACTTGCAAAAGAAAGAGATCTTTAGACAGTAAGATGGGTTTGGATGATGATCACTCTCCTTTGAGTCACAGAGCAGCCACCAGGGATCAGCATTCCATTTTAAAGTCTGTCCTCACTTCTTCCTCTCACTCGATCGAGGTGGGTGGCAGATTGAGATCCCACACGCTCTCGGTATGCAGTCTCCAGGGTCTCAGGCGTTCGGGAGCGAGCAGCGCTCACGCTTTTTCTGATTCGAGAAGGGTCACTCTGGCCAAAAAGAACTTGGCGCCTGTGCAGAGATTCGTCATCGATCAGTTGAAGGAGATCGTGAAGTTCGCTTACAGGCAGCCCGATTTTGTCCAGTTGCCGATGGAAGACAAAAAGGCGCTGCTCGTGCAGGCAGGCCCGAGGCTCTTGCTCCTTTACATGGCCGAGCTGAATTTCAAATTTGCCGTCACTTTGCTGTGGGAGCCCGTGGAAAGAAATTCAGATTCTTCGGAGAAGCTGAGTACGGAGGAGAAATCGCCAACCCCTTGCAAGGACACGGCTCCCACTCAGAGGTTCATAGAAACCATTCAAAACTTCATTGGAAAATGCCAGTCACAGTCCATCACCACTGATGAATATTTCTACATGAGGCTCATCGTCCTCTTCCACATTGGTTAGTCGAACTCGAAATTATTAATTATCAGTTCATTGATTGTTATGACATTAGCAAGGAAAACATGTTAAGGGAAAACCTGGAATAAAATGTTGTCTGAAATTTATTTTTTATAAAGTCGATAGTGATTTGTAATGTAAGTTACAAGTTGTAAGTTAGTGTTATTTGTGGATTTGCATTATGCGATTTTGTAATTTAAGGTTCGGAGCCTTTGAATGAGAGCAAGCTGGTTGCTAAGCAACACAATGAAGCCCAACAGGACCTGCAGTCTCTCTCCATTCACAAATTTCCCTCTGACAGGCTGAGATATTCGAAGCTGCTGTTGACGATTTACACCCTTTTCGGGGTGGATAGCATCCTCGTGGAAAGTGGGTTGGTTGCTGAATTGCTGTCGTACGGCCATGTTCTTTGTTGCATTCTTCTAATTGGCCGTTTGTGTCACGTATTAAATTGTTTTTATGTATGCTTGCAGATATTTTTGTTTGTTTCTGAATATCACAGATGGTAGAATTATAATAAAGAACTGTTTGTGTTGTTTATAACTATTTTTGTCTTTTGCCATTGACTTTACAAGTATCAGTCGCTAATTTAATTCAGAAATCCTTTGCTTAGAAGACTTTTAGCATTCTTTTGAAGTCTTTCAACTTCATTCTTCAATTTTTTATTATGTTGAATCTCTGAATTTGGTCAAGTGGTAGTTTCTAATGATGTTGTTATTTAAACATAAGATTATTTAACTTTTTGACAATGTTTTGTTTAATTTTGCATGTATTAGTGTTAAATCCAATGTTTGTGAAAGAATATTTCTAAGTTGTACTAATTGGTCATAGACTTTTATTGGTGATGTATGTAATTTATTATTAAAAGATATTATATGAAAGATTGGAGAATAACTCCATAATTCTAAAATTCCAGTTCAATAAGTATAAAAGGTGATTCTGAAGACATGCATGTGGTGCCTTACAAATTAACTGTTATTATTTATTTATTATTAAAAGTTTTGATGTAAGAATATTAGTATTAACTGGCTATTTGCATATTAAATACGAATCTAATGTCACAGGAAGCAAACACTTTGCTGTAACCATGTTTTTTTTTTCTGGAGAAATCACAAGAAATAGTCAGGAAGGGTGATTTATGTTTTGGCTCTGATTAGCAACATTCTATCCACTTCTCCAGATTTCTATCTTCAGGAAAACTTCCACTTTCCTTATCCTCATCTCCGTATCTCTTGACATTCAAACCAACTTGTTGGTGAAACGAAAGAAGGCAATTCCAAGCTATATAACATTATTTCTTCCTATAATTTGCTTACAATCACTTCCATGTAATAACTGGATTCAAAAATTAGATTGATTAATTATGAGAGTCAAAGAAGATTCCGTACTTTAAAACTGTTTAATAAAATAGTTTAATAATCCCTCACGAGATTATGCTTCAATATAAACAAATTCGAGTAATTTGCTGCTGTCAGCATCAGCCTATTACCTAAATCTTGAAGCTACAGAGCACTCGCTATCTACTGGCAAAAAGAATTGTTCCTTAAATAACTTATGCAGTTATCGTTAGGTCACTTTTACAAACAACGAGCCAGTTTTCCTTCCTGTTCGGTATTCCCCACATTGAAAGCTTTTTTGGTTTTGTTTGGCTGAAAAGTGTCATTTTTGATTTGTAAATTTAAATTTGTCGGGCTCACTTTTCTGTGCATTGAATTTTTTAAGTGATAAAAATAATGACGTAATGAGGAATCTAAATTGTTTCAGACTTGTTCTACTCCTCTGAGAGCCACTGTGGCATGGCAGAATTCCTGTGCAAAGAACTTGAAAATATCAGCTGTAAGCCTCCCCTGTTTCAAGTGTCAGTGGCTGACACTCAGAGCATGTAACCCAACCAACTTCGTTGTAATGTGATTATTAGTTTACTCTGATTTAATAGTTAATAAATAAACTTTTATTAAATTTAATTCTCTTGTTGACCAAGTGTGAGGGCCTCAGATGAAATAAATTGCAAACTTTTATATTTTTTTGCTATTTTCAGAGGTTAATTCGTGTTTGTATCGGTCATTCTCTGTGCCCAGTGCCCACAAAGGATCTTGTTTTAAAAGTGCCAAGAAAAGTTCAAACTCGACAAATTATTACCAGAGCCTGTCTCCTGCTTTTGTTTTGAAATTATTTCAGCGAACACTTGACGAACGTGGTTTGTATTCTTTTTATGAAATATTCCTGACTGGACACTTGAATCCATGTGTTGTGATGTCTGAATTCAACCTTTCAAGTAAGATAATTTTCTGGATTCGATGCATCATCGAGTGTCATCTCATGACTTGTTTCATCTCTTCGATTGTAATCCTTTTGTCGTCGGTTCGTGTTGCTTTGCATCTCCTAACGTTTCCATGCATTTAAGTTTCATAAGTCGTGCTGGTGATATTTTGGTCGAAATTTTTCTTGAAATTCTTTCTCTATTGAGTTTGTGTTAAGATTTGCCAAATTATTGCTCAGTTATTATGTTGGAATTCCTTTGCATCCTCGTTGACCGGTGATTTTCTGAGTGCTTGTCATGTTGACATTGTAGTCAAATGTTGCGATGTGTGATCCGATGCGATGTCAAAGTCGATGTAAATAGACGATCTTTGTTTCACAGTTGAGCTTTGAGTTTTCACAGTTTTCAGAGAAATTCACGTAGGTTGAGATATTTGTACATAGGAACTGTTTATCAGTCGTAAGACCTGGAGCCCGAGTGACTTCGTATTATTTATTGTCTTTGTTTTTAAACTTGTTATGTTCACTCTTTGGGGAAGAAGTTTAGGGGAATGATTTTGCACATTATTTTATGTAAGGGCTTAAATTTCTGTTTCATTTTGCACAGAACAATGTTACTTGCCTTCACAGAATCTTCAAAACATAAGGTCATGGAGTTACTTCGATCGGTAATTAAATTTGTTTTGATGTTGAAATTTCGTTGCTGTCGTTCACTGTGTGAATTCATCGCTTCATCACTGTTTGGGGATGAGTCGGTCACTGCAGCAGAACAATAAAAAGTCTTGTCGTTGTCTTAATTTCCTAAGTCGGGTCTCGGAAAATAATTGTCGAGTTCTTTGGGATTTCGTTTAACTTTTTCCAGCTCAACTAGGTTGGGTTACGTACTCGGAAGTACGGCAGCAACCCCGGTGAATGTTTTTGCGGGCATTGAGGGCATTGGTGTGGGTGGTCTGAATATGAACTTGCTTTTGAAACTCCGGGGTTTGTTGGGGCGATGGCTCCATTTTTGAGAGAAGTTATCACCATCATCATCATGACCGAGTGCCTCAACGACTGGATTCATTTAAATTTACCTTAAAAAAGTTAACCGCCTGGAAGTCACGTGATCTCCTGTTTGAGGAGCACATTGGACGAACCATCCCCGATGAAAAACAAATATTAGGTCGCCGTGACCTGCATGGAAGATCTGAAAACATTTCTAAAAAAGAAAGAATTCATGCAGAATTCTGCATTAATAATGACAAGCAATGACGATAGGCGACGTTATGTTTTCGATGTTGATGGACCTGTGTGCTTGGTGCTGCCGTCCATTTTTGTAAGTAAATTTATGCAGATTACGTATAAGTTATTATAATATTAGTATAATAATAATTGTGTAAGTTTACATATTAAATACTAAAGATTATGTATTCAATATTGCAGATGATTGGATAAGTAGAAACGACTTCTCATTGGTCGAGGCAGTTGAGAAATCATAATTTTGGCTGCATAAAAAATGATTTAGTAGTGGTAGACTTTGCTAAGTGAGTTACACATTTCATAAGAGATATTGTCGATTTCTCCTTAAATTTGTATTATCATCAAAAATTGATGAAGAGATGAGTTGAACCAAGCAGGAAATCTTAAGGATCTGTCGAAATCAATAAGACTAACAATCTAAAATAACTAGCAGATAATATCTATCCATGATCACGCGGTATCCAATTGTGGGGCATGGTTATTTCTGCACATCTAACCTGGAGCATTCAAGACAGCTTGAAGTGGAATGTAACTCGAAAAATAATTATTAAGCAGATAAATGGGAAGGATTATTTGAACATCAATAAACTTAATTCATGCAGGAATTGACACTTAAATACACATAGCAAGCGCTAATATTTAAAAACACTATAATTAATTAACGAAATACTACTTTAATTGTTTATAAATGCTTTTATAAGTATCCAGCTTAAATAATGCACCAAGTTGGATGCATCAATGACACATTAAAATCAAGCTTGTGAGGAGACTGATAAATATAAATAAATAACATGAATTGAAATCTCATTAACCTCACCAGTGCAGCACAACAAACTGTCTCCAAAGGCGGATCAAAGTTCAAAAATCTAGAAATATTTAGTTTTAATTATTTTTCCAATAACGTAACTGTACAACTGCGCATGCGATTGCATCATTGCATTTCTGTCGGCTCTTTAGGAAGGATTTAAAGAAAAGGAATGAAAATAATTGCAAGAGATCATCGTCATCATCGCCATCTTCATCATAATCATCACCATCCTCGTCATCATCACTGTTGAGATGGATTTATGATTCATGAGCTTCGCGTCAGAAGAAGTCACCATCTTATCTTGCATTGAAAATATTCTCACGAATGAGTAATATGAGTTTATTATTATTATTATTATTATTATTATTTTCATCTACTAATTGATTTCAACAATATCATAATTTTGCTGCCACATATATAATATAATTATATTTAGAAAAATTTGATAATTTTCAAATAAAAATTATAATTGTTATCTATGGGACCGATACGCTTGATTTGACTAATAAACCAATTACTGACGTCATGGACCTAATAAAGAGATAAGACACAAAGGAGCGCTGTTTGGTGTCAGTGAACCGTGAACACACCAGGACAACCCATGTCCGTTGAAGCATGAAAAGGAAAATCCATTGCGTTATAATGACGTCTGCTATCAGAATTCATCTTCGCTAACCCTCTCATCATCATCATCATCGTCCTTATCGTCGTCGTCGTCATCGTCGTCGTCGTCATCATCATCACCATTGTCATCGTCATCATCATCATCGTTACCGTCAGTGTCATCACAGCCTTCCGAAGGGTTGTGGTAATCTTCAACTTTTCCAAGGTCATGCTTAGACCACGTGACTCATCAATGCTGATTCGAATCTCCATAATCACGATGGAACGCTTTATTGCAATGAAATATTCATTCATTCATTCGTCCATCCGTCAACTCTCAATTAATCCATCATTCAATAAATCAATCCATTCAGCCATTAATCCATAAAATCCATCCACCCATCAATCAATCCATCCATAGTGTACTTAGATAGGCATTTATTTTGATAGCACCGAGTGATAACATACGTAAGAAAGTGAAGAAGTTTTGAGAATTATTACGATTGTGGTTTGTTGATGATTATTACTAATTTTATTATCGTGATGATAACTGACAATGTTTTGATGATGATGATTATTATTGTTACTATTAATATTATCGTGGTTATGATATTTTGTGACTGACAATGTTTTGATGATGATTATTATTATTATTACTATTATTATTATCGTGGTTATGATATTTTGTGACTGACAATGTTTTGATGATGATTATTATTATTACTACTAATATTATTATCGTAGTTATGATATTTTGTGATTGACGATGTTGTTGATGAAATGTCGCCAAGTCGCAAAAAAATTCCCGTTCTTCGCCATTATCAAATGTCACGAGGTCTGTTATGATCTTTTAATTATTTAAACAACATTTCGTGTCAAACATTTTTGAGATGAATATTGCAAGTAATATTTGACAAATTAAAGAGAAGTGATCTTAGTTCGTTTAACTTTCAAATGTAAACAAATCCTCACAGATTTCCTTCAAGAAATTCGATGAAGAAACATTGTCCTTTGTGTTTGTTCAAGAAATACAAAACAATAAGAGTGATCTTGTTGCTGATGACGAAGACGTCGATGACGATATCGATGATGATAATGATGATGATGACGATGACGCTGCTGATGACGATGATAATGGCAATGATTTTAGAATAATTGGTTCCACCTTAAGATCATCTGTGGAGTTAAACTGGGGCTTTTAAGATGAATCTGAGGACAATAAATTTCAATTTTAACTAAATTAAAATTAATCGAAGAAAGCGTTTGTATATCGTAACAAATGGTTGAATTGTTTTAAGATCTTCCTAATGAGAATTAATTTAATAAAAGTTGATTATTTCAAAATAATAAAAACAACAACTCAACATTCATTTCTTTCTCCAAAGTTCAACAGTGCACATCAACGAGACTTTGAGACATTGGATGAAGTTATTATCAAGATTTATTAATTCAGCGAATCATAAATAAGAGACATTTTTATTAAAAAAAAAACTTTCTGCGAACCCGAACTAATTCACGATTTGTTGGAATCAAACGAATATAAATTTACTTGTAATAAGATTAATAACCGTTGTTGATGCTTAGAATTTTGATAACGATGAAAATGATGATGGCGATGATGAAATGAATGCATAATAAGACGTTACTAAAACTTCATAAAACCTCAGAACAAATTAATTTACAATCAAACAAATTGACATTAAAACAAAGAAACCGAAGATTTTACAAGCACTATGGAGGGAAATGTGAAATCCTCACCAACGTCATCAACCACCGTAATCGTAATCATCGTTATGAAGATCAACAATTTCATATCATGATGTACTTGTACTTGATCCAATGCTCATGAAACTGGAGAATGTGACAGTGTGAAACACAAATGTGTGACAGAAACTCGACTAATATTTGGAATTTCCAATAGAAGAAATATCGATCAAAATTGTACAGTTTTTTTCAAATTATATGAAATTATGATACCAGTTAAGATAAAACATCATGACTTTAACAGGTGTAATAGTAATAAAAAGTAAAAAAAGTGACGACAAAAGGCTTTTTTTTTTATCGGCAAATGATTTCATCTTGATTTTAATCTTATCACCCTTAAAGAGTTAAATTCGGTTAAATGGTAACTGCAGTCAATAGGACCTAACGAAGCGAAGAGAATAAATTATTCAATTCTGCTTCGACTGAATTCCAATAAAATTTAAGGTACCAAAAATCTTGGGCTCCATACGAATTATTGAATAATGTCTTAATTAATTCCTTAATTCCAATAAATAAATCGATCGATCGATCAACAAATCAATAACTAACTAACTAAATAAATAAATATATAAATAAATAAATAAATAAACAAATCAATCAATCAATAAATCAATAAATAAATAAATAAATCAATCAATCAATCATCATCAATCAATCAATCAATCAATCAATCAATCAATCAATCAATCAATCAATCAATCAATCAATCAGTCAGTCAATCAATCAATCAATCAATCAATCAATCAATCAATCAATCAACCAACCAACCAATCAATCAATCAATCATCAATCAATCAATCAATCAATCAATCAATCAACCAATCAATCAATCAATCAATCAATCAATCAAGCAAGCAAGCAATCAATCAATCAAGCAATCAATCAGTCAATCAATAAATTAATCATTCATTCAATCAATAAATTAATCAATCAATCAAACAATCAATCGCTCGATCAATCAATCAATCAGTCAATTAATCAATCAATTAATCAATAAATCAATCAATCATTCAATCAATTAATCAATCAGTCAGTCTGTCAATCAATCAAATGATCATTCCATTAATTAATCAATCAATTAATTAACAAGACAGAATCACTGAACCTTGATAACATTCTTATGGCCTGATTATTGTTCTGACAGTACATTATTATTTCTAATAATCATAATATTATTATTATTATTATATTCATCGACAGATTCCGACCTCGATACTTTTGGGTCAAAAATGTAAGCGCGCAGTTTTGTGAGGTCCTTTCCAACGTTGCCCAATTGAAATTACGTGTTGCAAATGTGTGCATTTGAACGTTTAATATGAAAATAATTTTTAAGAAATTGTATTCCGAGTGCACCATCATTTTTATTATCGTCATCTTTAAAACCACCTTCACAACATCACCGTTTCTGTCATTATCAGCATCACCATCTCAATTACCTCAACAAATAGCATCATCATCATCACAACTATGGCAACCATCATCATCATCATAGATATCATAACCATCACAACCACCGTCATCATCGTCATCAAAACTACCATAACTATCATCATCATCATCAGCGGAAGGAGAAGATTGAAATAAGTCACATCAACATTCGCTTCTTATCCAGAGCGAGAGGTCGTCTCATCTAACATGCGTTTGGATGACATGAGAATCTCACTCACAAGAGGCAGCATCACACACGAAGCAAGAAGATGCATGCAGGGCGAAACGGCGCATAAAGCCACTTGTGACTCCATTCAAGAACTTCAGTCCGTTTGCCTCCCATTATCGCCTGGAGGAAAATTTCGTCGCAACTTCAGACTCGAACCTACAGCCTCTCGATCACGATTTGCTCGCCGTTGAATTAGCAGTCGAGAGGAGATAACAAAAGTATCTCGTCGTACTTTTGCAATCTTCGAAAGATGCCAAGAAATTCAGTGGATTTTGAATTTTTTTGACTCGTTACGATGTTCTTTGCGAGACATTTCATTCAGCTCTTGATTCCTGCTTTCCTCGTTCTGACGGTTGAAGGAAGAAGACCAAGATCAGGTGATGATGATGATGATGATGACGATGATGAATTTTTTTCTCTCAACAATTAGTTCAAAACTCAAGTAATGGAGCTGTTTAATTGGAATTGCTAATTTTACAAACGTTGTTTCCGACTCTTAAAAAGATATCAGGTTTTTATCTGTCACCTCAGTAATTAATTGCACGATTTTGGAACGCAAAAATGTCTTGATATTTGGAGCTGATGTCTCAGGATCTGTTTCAAATTAATGACACTATTTTATGAAATGTCAAGAGATGACTTTGCTTGATATTGAGCAGGTCGTGCGATGAGTGGCAAAGGTTTAGTCTGCTGAAGGCATTCCTTATGATTTACGCTTATTACTTGCAACGAATAAACATCATTCAAGGGAGTATTTATTGCTTCCACTTCTGTAGGAAACTCGAGGGCATGCACAGTCGTCTGTTCGTCATTGCATGACGGTGATGAAATACGGGGTTTCTGCGACGAACATCCTTGAAGATCCACTTCTCATTGAATTCTGAGGCTGCAAACAGTTGTTAAAAATTCATCATGACTGACATCTGCCTCTTTCGCATCTCATCTTTCTTTACTCCTTCAAACTTTCCAGCTAAGAAATAAATAATATCAGACCACGACCATTATCATCATTGCATCTTTTCATCTCGACCGCAAAAAAGTATTTATCTTATTATAAAAATTCTTTATCACCTCATAGTCGAGCAACCGCAACTGTCTCTGACCCTCACACATAAGCATGTACACATACATGAGCATATATACATACATGCTTTCTAAGGCCGTCATCCTCTTTTGACCTTGGTGAACCCTACGAAGGACTTGAACGTTGAAACGAAGGTTTGAGTTTGTGGTTTAGCCTCTAAAAGCGAGTAATATTGCTCTAATCATTCGCGTGATCGTTGTATTAACGTATTAGATGGAGCAGATTTTAAAAGTAATAATTGATATTAACATTTATTTACAATAGCACTTTATCATTATCTTACACAAACCTATAATATGAAAGAATTCCTTTTATTTAACGTTAGGCAATTGTGGAAGTGACAGGTTTTTTTTTGAATTATTTAACTTGGCCAGGTTATTTGACCCAAATGATAATAGAGTATTTGCTAAAGTATTTGCTGTCCAAATGCACGCCTTCGGTATAACATTTGCACATTTGCAGTTCTACACTTGAATCACAACTCGATGCGGTGAAGGCGCATTGGTACAAGTGCTTATCTCTCAGGTCCGTTAAGATCAAAGAAACAAGATTTTAAGAGGCAGGAAGAGATTAAGCTCCAATTAGGAAGGAATTTGAAATATATTTGTAACTTTTAAGCTTTACTTAAGAACACACGAATAAATAATAATTTTAAAACGGCAAACATCATCTACATTATATATAAAGTTGCCATGAAAAGTTCAGCCGAACTAAATCTGAGCGACGAGAGGCACGGAACCATCAAGCTAAGCGAGGGACTTACGTTGGATAAAATAAAAAAATATAGATTTATTCGTACAAATATAATGCATAATTGTTAACATAATGTAGTTTAATATAGTTTAATGCAGTTTAACATAGTATAATATAAAATCAATTGTATATTATTTATTATATTATTATTTATAATAAAATTAAAGCAATGAAACAGTGCAACATAATGCAACAACAATAAGTACCTATAAATTTATTGTTTATGTCGTGTTTTATTGTTTGAAAGGAGGTGTGGCCAATTTTATTGGAGATGTGAGATGTGCGAGCTACATGCTTGAATTGGTCATGATATGTTGCATCCATGCAAATGTTTACAATCTGCCTCAAATGACGTTTCATATGTTTATTCGACCTGCCCTTGAGTCCAAACATTCCTTCCTATGTCCGTGCGCTCTTCCTAGATGATGAATTCTGAACACAATTGTTCTCCAACTGATAATTTATTAGGGATGCCATGACCAAGTGAGTGAGTGAGTGAGGGAGTGAACGAGAGAGCGAATGAATGCGTAAGAGAACGAGTAACAGTCACAAACGGAATAGTACTTGTGTCCTGACTTGCTCCTGGTCCCAATGGGGAAGTTGTAAAAGTTCTCACGTCTCGTGCGAATATAAAAGAGGAACATGAAACTCCCTCGTCATCCTCTCGAACGTGTGACTTGAATAACTTGAAATGTTCTTCCGTTATTTTAACCCTGTAAACTCAAAAAATGGTCTACAAAAGATCTTTAATCATCCCTCTTAAATAAGTAGGCTGCTTATCAACTGCGTATCTAGGCTTTGTTATCAATATCACATAAACACATGCTAACGTTTTACACGGTATGTACGTAAATGCTTTTTAAATTATATATTCATCATACTAAATCTGTTCAAGGGCTATAAAAACTGCTAAGAGTATTAAGAATAGAGTAATCTAATAATATGTGGTAATGATATCGAATTATGAATAATCAAAGTATCATTAATACAATGGTGTAACAACAGCATTAGAAAGCTCATTTACAGATGAGAGATATCAAATACAGCAATCGACAACGTTAAAGCAAGCAAATCCACAATTTATTCTTTAACTCACCTGTCCACGAACCAGGTCATCGAAAACGCTGTTCCATCACATGCAGACATTCAACCATTTCGATGCTATTTTATGATAAAATTACGACTTCAGTTCTTTGAGTCTCCGTTTATTTAGCGTTTATTTATTCGACCACCAACGAAGATTGGGTCAATAAACTTCATTTTCCAGCGTGCACTCCTTTGCAATCCGCGCTTCTTGTTTACATCTGCACTCCTCGATAACCTGCCAATCAGAGATCAGTTCTGCGCTCGAACACCCTGCTTTTGTTTACATTTGAATGAACAAGATTAGGCAATCCTCATTACAGGTAATAATATTGTAGAATGCATAGTGCATTATGACGCTAATAATAATAATAATAATAATAATAATAATAATAATAATAATTAATAATAATAATAATAATAATAATAATAATAATAATAATAATAATAATAGTAGTAGTAATAATAATAATAATAATAATAATAATAATAATAATAATTAATAATAATAATAATAATAATAATAATAATAATAATAATAATAAATATGTACCAATAATAATTATAATAATAATAATAACAATAATAATAATAATCAAAATATTAATGACCTAATTAATTTGAAAAATGTAAGCTGTAAGTTTAAATGCAAGTAACGACAGCATGTCCAAGTTGAACTGAAGATGCAATAACATTTAAAACGACTTTTCCACTCGTAAAGTTTATTTCCTTTTAATGCTCAAATGTTTCCTTCCTCGTCAAACGTTGGACGTGTCTCTGAATATATTGTTGTGCTCGTGTGATGTTGTGCTGTCATGTGTCTCAGTGTTATTCAGATTAAATAGTCAACAAAAATTGCTCTTAATTAAATATTACGAACATTTAATGTATGACGCTTAAGGCACCATAAATGAACTATTATAATTTTTAATAACAATTTTTGTACAATTAGTTTGAAATTATTTTGTTATCATAAGTTTTCTAAGTTTAATTTAATATATTAATTTAATGAATCAATTTTATGTATCTTGTAAAAATAAATTTTTTATTTATTTGTTAAAGATTGAATTAATTATTATTTGCATTTACAAAATATTTCGGTGCCTTTCATCCACAGCAATGACTGCAACACACAACAACACAACATACGACAAGATTGCCGTTCTGACACATTGATAACATTCAACAAGGGAATAAATTGCATTATTTAATTAAATTATTTTAATGAATCCTTCATTTCATTTTCTGGTGCACATGTGTCATACACATCACATTCAACCAATATCACAATTATTTAAATAGTGCATTAAATATT
The DNA here is from genome assembly GCA_021613335.1 of Whitmania pigra. NCBI lineage: Eukaryota > Metazoa > Annelida > Clitellata > Hirudinida > Haemopidae > Whitmania > Whitmania pigra. Next base: position 815,092 of record JAJTWR010000278.1, on the reverse strand, counting down.
ACTAACAAAAATAACTATTTATCCACTTTAGGTTTAATCATATAATTTAATCATACCATTTTTTAAAATTTCTATTAAGTAACATTTAAACTTTAAAATATTGAAAATTTTGGTTGTTAAAACTAAATTTGTTGCAGCAGAAGCAAAAGTTGAAAGACAAAATCATTCGATTTATCGAGGACTTATTTTTTTATAAATTATGAAATAACGAATAAATATCAATTATATTTTTTATAAAATGAGAATTAGTACAAAAAATACGAATTGTGTCATTTTATATTACGCATTATTAAATAATAAAATAAAGAGCTCTACCTTTAGAGAATCGTTATCATCCTTATCATTATCGTCATCGTCACCATCATCATTACTTCTGCTACCATGCTCATGCAACAGGGAAGCTTTTAATTACCGTAGGTAATAAATTGGAAATTCCAGTGAAAAACGATTCCAACTATAAATTCTGAATGTTTATTTGAAATAATTACAATTATAATTAAACCTTTTTCTATAATTACACATTGTAACTATAAATAAACATTTAACCATAATTACACATTTTATCTATAATTAAGCTTTTTGACTATAATTACACATTTCTGATTATGATTACACATTTTAATTACATTTACACAATCTTGTGATCAACTATAAACAAAATTTCACCACGAACCCAGAGAAGCACCCATAAATTTGTTTGGGGAGGGGATTGATTTTTGAAAATCTATTTTTTTTGGTTTTTATCTTTTCACAGATGATTTTGCTAATTTTTTGCCAAGAACATTTGTTAAATATCGAAATATCGTTAATAAAATAGATTTATTCGTTAATGTTTTCCATTTAACAATTCGAAACTCCCTGAACCATTTACCAGCACGAACCAGACATCTGAAAGCAATGTAATGAAATTCTCATTACATCGAACTTTTAATGTCTTACCGACATTCGGATCAGTCCCATCTGCTAAAGTCATTGAATGAATTACCTTTTATTACTAAGCGAGGAATCAATTTTTCAATTCAACTCAGTTAAAGATTGAAGAATTTTCAAATTAACTTGAAAGTAGAAATGTTATTTTCCTAGTTATTTAATTCGTAGTATTTTGTATAATTAATGAATGCGTTGTTATAAATTTTTCAATTTTCATCAGTTTATTGATCAGTGTTTGCTAAAGAAATTGTTGCTAAGTTGTTGCTTTTGTTGAGACTTATGTTGTCGTTGTTGTCGCGTAACTCTAATTAAAACATGTTTTGCACATTTCATAATATTAAGTTTACTTCGATACCCATCCTAATGCATGTTGATATGATAATATGTCATTATGATTTTTTTATTAATTTTATATTATATTATATTATGATAATGCAATTACTATTATTAATTATTATTATTAATATAAATATCATATTATCATAATATCTTGGTTCAAGTAACTGCGTAGTTATCAGCAAGTTTGATCTCAAAAATATAAATTCTTAAAAATATTTCCATCTATTCGTTCATTTTACATTTCACGATAAATTTTCAGGTTTTTCAGTGCAAACATTTTTTCATGTAATTTTTGTTTATAATAATAAAAAAGATAAGAAAATACTCAATTTTAAGACAAATAATGAAAGCCTTTGTTATTCAAAACGAAATAAACAAATAAATAAATAAATAAATAAATAAAAAGTACAAAAGATGATGCGAGTCAACCGTGAAATGTACTCAACTGTGACGTTACCTCGTCTTTTCAATGCATGCAATCGTTTCACGACACGTGGCAATTTGTGTGACGATGACAACGACGACGATGGAGATGGTGATGGTTAGTTAGCAGTGATAATACATCGAGTTATGGAATTGGATTAAATAAATATATGATTACGATGACGACCACAACGATGATGACGATAACAACGACGACGACGACGATGATGATGACGACGACGACGATGAGGACGATGATGATGATGATGATGATGATGATGATGATGATGATGATGATGATGATGATGATGATGATGATGATGATGACGACGATGATGGACAAGTTAGTGGGCGCCGCTCAAAAGGCTCAGTGAAAAAGCAGTTTGTTTGAACATCGGCTTGTTGATGGATTTGTGTTTAAAACATTTGAGCAGTGATGCTGCTGATGATGATGATGCTGGTGGTGGTGATGGTAATGATGTTGACATTGATGAGTTTATAGATTTACAAACAAATTTTAAGATATTGCTGAATGCAATTCGTAATGATAACAAATATTATTAATAAGTTTGAAAAATATGCACTAATCGAAATAAAACAAATTTAAAACAGAAATATTTCATGCAAAAGTTGCTTAAATCTTGGATATTTCTGTTGAATGTTGTTATTGCGCATGAGTTTATATTTTAAGAATGACAACTTTAGTAAATTGTTGAATTAATAACGTTTAAAAGATTTAAAATAAAATGTTTCAATTGAAGATTAAATGCGAAATTATGAACATGAGTTCATTGGGAAATACAAATTAGCAAAAATTCCCGAGGTGTTGTGAACACATTTTAACAGTAGTTATGCAACTTGGTAATGATGATAATGACGACGGCGACGAAGGTGATGATAACGATGACGAAGAGATAGATGGTGATAGTAATGATGGCGATGTTGCAATTAAGCAAGAACAATGTAAGACCATTAGCCTTGAAAAGTTTTTGAATATTTTGAAGAAGATGTTCCATTACAATGCATTCAAAATGCATTCAAGTTTGACTTAATAACAAGATGTTCTTAGTATTATTTAAGGTGGTATGAATAAATAATATGATTAAAACCTAATAATATGAATCATGATGTTATTATAATATACATTATATGATGATGATGATTATTTTTATTATTATTATTATTATTATTATTATTATTATTATTATTATTATTATTAATATTATTATTATCGTTGTTATTGTTGTTGTTTTCATTACTACGACACAATAATTCCCCGGAGATGCGAATAGGAATTTAAAAAACAAAAAGACTTTTAGACTAGGAGAACAAACTGCTATTTATAGACTCAATTATATTTTCTTAAATAAAATAATTCGTTAGGATAATTATGTAGTGGAGGTGACTGTGTTGATGACGATGCTACTAATGATGAAGACATTAATAATAAGTAATAAATGATGATATGATGATGACGATGACGATGTTAATGATGATGTAATAAAGATAGACCGAGGTGGTGATGATGATGATGATGCATTGGAGATGACAGTGAACACGATAATTATTTTTACAGTAATAATACGATCTAATGGAGATGCTCATGATAATGATTATGACAGTAGTGATGGTGATGGTAATGATGATGACGATGTAGGTACCAGCTTAAAAGTGTCGGGGCCGTAATGAGTGCTTGGAGAAAGTCTCTCTTAAATCAAACTCCGATATTCTCCTGATTTACGAAGCTGCAGGGAGTTGTAAAAAGAAAAAAGTACTTCTTAACAAATAAAATAAAAATACTAGTACTACTACTACTACTAATAATTATAATAATAATAATAATTGTTGTTGTTGTTGTTATTATTAGTAATGACATTGTTATTATTATTATTATTATTATTATTATTATTATTATTATTATTATTATTATTATTATTATTATTATTATTATTATAATAACATTTTCTTAGTTTAAAACATGTCAATAAAAGAATTAGTTCTGCTGGTTAAGATGACGAAGCGAAATGAAACCTTTTGTGTTTTGAAATCTATTAATAAAATTATAAATTGCATATTTATTAATTGCTGTTTTAAATTTAAAATTGAAAATGGTTTTAATTGTTATTAATTGAATAATAGCTCTTAATAGCTCTTGTTATTAATTTTCTGATTATTGTTAATCCATGTCTTAATTATTCACATTGTTATTAGTTGTTTTTAATTAGATTTATTAAGCAATATTATAATTATTGTTGCAAAGTAATAGAAAGCTGTTGTTCACGCTTGCCATAAAACTTCAATAGTTTTAAGAATTATTGAACAACTTACATGCATGACTTGCCTGCAAATCTGCCTTTCTCTTAAAAAATGCGAAAATTACGTTATTTATGAACAATTACAGAGCCTCATCGTAGTACTTCACTCATCCATCCATCCATCCATCCATCCATCCATCCATCCATCCATCACTCTTTGTTTTCTCGGATGTCCTCAATATTTTCCACCTGTCCCTGTTTCAGATCCTCATTTTTTTCCTTCAAACATTTCTTTCCACATTCCACACTCTTTTCACAAATTCACTATTTCACTCACTCATTCGTTCGTTCGTTCATTGTTCACTCACTCATGTTTTGTTACGAAGTACATTCACCATTTAGATTCAATTTAATTTTAATTTTTTTTGGTTTTCGACAAATTGGAAATTCTTTTGTGATGATTTCAATTTATTAATGTGAAGAACACGTGAATGGATGAATGAATTCATTTTTACAATCACCATCAGCCGTCGCCATCTCGTCCTTACCGCGTCAGAAATTCTGTGAATTGTTTCCAATGTTTCTTCTTCTTCTTTATTGTTTCCAATGTTTCTTCTCTTTTATTGCGTCTCAAATTCTACGACTTGATTGCTTTCATTTGAAGCAATTGCGTCCGTTGAAAAGGAAATTGTGATGTTTATAAAATAATTATGAAACAATTATCGACGTTTTCAGAGGAATTCGCTATTAAACAAATGCCTGCTGCTGTTCGCAATTTGTTGAATTTAAAACAAAAAACTGAGAATCATAATTTTTATGAAATTTTTCTTTTCGCAAAAATGAAATGATAAATTTATTTATTTATTATAGACACTTAAAGGGCCCAGTTGGACCACTAACACAATTGCAAAAATGATGCATTACAATAGCAGTTACAGTTACAAGATGACATCTGTCATAACGACGTTCATATTCATAATCATGATAACAAACGCAATCATAATTATCATCACATTCATTTATAATTATAATTATCATCACATTCAGTCATAATTATAATTATCATCACATTCAGTCATAATTATAATTATCATCACAATCAGTCATAATTATAATTATCATTACAATCAGCCGTAATTATAATTATCATCACATTCAGTCGTAATTATAATTATCATCACAATCAGTCGTAATTATAATTATCATCCCATTCAATCATAATTATAATTATCATTACAATATGAGCGGCAGAATCTTTTGTCTCCGACGTACTCAGAATCCATTTGTTTTCGAGCATTTTTTAAATTCGCTATTTTCGAATGCTGTAATTGATAATATATTATTGCTCCATTAATTATTTATTACGATATCACGACAAAAACAATAACAACAGCAACAAATAATAATAATAATAATAATAATAATATAATAATAATAATAATAATAATAAGAACAACAATAATAATAATAATTAATAATATTAGTATTAATAATGATAATAATAATAATAATAATAATAACAACATGTGCCATGACTTGCTTAAATTGCCATAATAATGCTTCGAAATAATATTCTCACAGCTGGAGGCAACGAAGACAATGCACTGAACAGTGTCGAACACATTTGGTTCAGCACGACCGTTGCCGTGGGAGACACAGCTGTCATCCACTGCAGTTTTGATGCCCTTTTCCAGCAACTCAAGAATGGCAATGTTCGTTTGTTTTTCTTGGTATTTGTAACATTGCTTGTAATAAGTTATTATTATTATTATTATTATTATTATTATTATTATTATTATTATTATTATTATTATTATTATTATTATTATTATTATTATTATTATTATTATTATTATTATTATTATTATTATTATTATTATTATTATTATTATTATTATTATTATTATTATTGGAATTATAAATTGCATTGTTATTGGCATTATTTAATATTTTGAGAGCAGTTCTTACTGAAGCCAGTTTATCCCTTCATTAGCAGCTGATCGCCGATGGAAAATAAAGAAAAAGTCTTGTTTCGCAGACGTTGTGTTGTTGCAATGTTGTGTTGTTGCGATGTTGTTTCGTTGCGATGTTGTGTTCAGTCGATAAGGTTATTGAGTGGCGAAGGTCGAGTTGTTGTCGACAAAAAGCTCACAACTGAGTGAGATATCGGTTTCGTGGCGGCTTGGAAAAACTTTATTTGTTCGTGCCTCAAAAAAAGAAGAAAATATTTGTTGTTTTAAGCTGGAAATAGTTGCTGGATGCAGCAGAAACAATAACAAGGTGGAGACAATGAAACATTCGAAATGCAGCATTCGAAATAATGGTTCATAAAGTTCGTTGGTCGATAATTTACCAGTCACTCTTAGCCTGAGGTTGTCTGCACTCAAACAGTTATTTCAGTCGCTTCCTTTCTCTTGTTCCTAATTGACATCTTTCCTCAGAGAACATGTCGCTGTTAATGTATTTAATTAAATAGTTAAACCTAATCATACTGTTGTCATTGCAGTTATTTTTATTTACTTAATTAAAGAAATGCATTTACATTTTTATTTATTCAATTAATCTTCTGCTAATGGAATTATTTTTTATTTGCGTAGTTGAATCGATATTAATGCATTTTATTTAATTTTCAATTATTTAAATGTACTGGAAAAGTTGTTGATGTCATCGGTTTGACGAGGCGTAATTTGTTGGAGCCAATGAAATCCCAGGAATTTGAAATAAAACGTGAGAGGGAGCAAACAAGTTTTGCTCTTGAGAAGTTATCTCAAGTTGCGGAGGAAACAATGCGCACGTTGGAATGTGGATGGATGAATGGATGAATAGAGGGATGGGTGAATTGACGGATGAATAGATGCGGGGATGAGTTGGTACGGACGGAAGAATGGACGGATGGATGGAAATTTAATAGGAGAGGTCGATCGTGGAGACTTGAAGGTCTGGATGAAAGAATGTATGGAATGTGGATGATGACCTGAATTGATTGGATGAAAGATTCAGCTGATAGGTTCATTAAAATTGGGTCATCAATATCAATTTGTCAGATCGACTGGGTCAAAGAGTCCTTGATAGAAGATAGCGAGTTCAACACTCAACATACGACGAACAACAACAGCAGATTAAATAGGAAAAGGAAGCGTAACTTCGACGACAACAACATCAGAAGCAACGTCGACGCTTCGCCGTCATTCGACACCAACTACTACTCCCACTTAAACCAAGAAACCAACCCCGTCGTCATAGCGACGGGCAAGACCTTAGTTCTGAGGGACAAAAGATTCAGGGTTTTCAGACCACATAACAGCGCCCTGAGCGTGCTCATCATCAGACGCGTAAGAAAGTCAGACGGTGGTTATTACAGATGCAACCTTGCAGGATCCAGCACGAGGCACAAATACATGGTCCTCAATGTCACCGGTTTGTTTCATTCATTCTTTCATTCGTGTTTCTTTCGATTGAGATGCTGAGAATTTTAATAGGTTTGAGAAATTGTGCACAACGAATGACTTTTTGACTCAATTGTCAATCGAAAGATGAAAGATTGACATGCGATATGTGCTTGTTATTGTCTACAATTTCACGATCAAAGGCGCGTCGATTGAGGACAAAAGTGGGACTTAAAAATTTGAATTATTCGGCGAATTAAAACGTTCAAACGATGAATTAAAACATACAAATGATAGATTACATTACAGCACATGCATACTTTGTTGACACGATTTGATGAAAGAATGAAGTTGAATGAACAACCTCATCACTTGCACGACGTTAATAAAAATAAAGTAATGAAGCGGATGACAAATTTATTTTTAAACAACTTCAACAATAAAATCTCTTCACCTTCACCATCTCAGATTCGAAAATAGAAGCGCATACGAGCCCTGCCGAAACCAGAGTGAAAGTGGACAGCGACGTGACCCTCTGGTGCAATGCCACAGGGTATCCTCTGCCCATTGTCTACTGGACCAGGGAGGACCGGAATCGTACCCTACCAGATGGCAGCCATCAATACTGGGTTTTAATTGAATTGAATTTAATTGAATAAATTTGTTTGGTAACTGAATATAAATAAACATATAATCTAAAATATTATTGAATTGAATTTATTTGCAATACACTACATCTATATTTAAATGTTATTATTCGCTTGCCTGATTTTCTTGGCTCTCAGGGCAATGGACTTTTTGTGAAGGCAGTGACAGAATACGATACAGGTGTCTACGTGTGTTATCTGGACAACTTCGTTCAGCCAGTCGTATCTTACAAATTTTCAATTATAGTTGAAGGTTGGCACTTTATTTTCAATTCCATTAATTCAATTAATTTAACACTCAAAATGAAATAATATTTACTACATAGTTATAACAAGCAGAAGTCTAGCATAAGTAGCGAGCGGCTTTATAAGTTAATGCCGAGTTAAAAATAGAATTACATAATTGACAGCACTTATGTAGGTTGGTGCAAGAAAAATTGAAACCAAAACTTGAAATGATGCTTTTTAACTTCGTGTCACTCAGAAACACTTGCAATCGTCACGTGAATTTCATCTTCTTCATCTCGGTTCTCACGCATCGGAACCATTCAATTGATGATAAATATTGATACTTTTCTTTCAAATCAATGCAAACTTCCTTTGCATTGGTATACATTTATTCTTAAATACTTCTTTAAAATAAGTGTTAATTTATGGAATTAATTTGGTCAATAAATATAATTGATATAAAAAGCACTTATTTTGATATTTGTTTTATCATTACTACGAAGTATATATTTTTTGAGCAATTTTATTTATTTAACCAAGCGGAACAACGGAAAAAGAAAACCAAATAAAATAATTCAAGGGTCCGTCATAAGGAAATTCACTTCCGCTATCCGACTGACCCTCATTAACAAACGTTACAAGTATTACAAAAAAAAGTTGCAAAATTAAAAAATAATAGAGATTAAAAAATTATTCAAAGAATAATGCGCAATATGTACTACTTGTAAGACTGTTTAACTAATAAATAAAGAATATTGAAGTGACAGGATAATTATTGATCTATTATTGATAATGGAATTGTGGAGTATAATCTTGGACCACAGACTTGAAAAGGAAAAAGTTTGGCAGTAAATTTAGCAAATGAGGGACTATATTCGTTTATAGTATGAAGAAAGTGGGTAGGTGTAAAAAACCCTGTAAATATTGTGAGAAGTGCATTATAATCTTAAGAAAACATTTAACTGATAACATTTCAATGATAACAGTTCTGGAGCTGAAAAATGTTTGTAAATAATAAATCAAACGTTGACGATAATTTAGATAACCCGTGGAAGTTGGACGGATACAAGATGCGTTACGACAGCAGACATTGGTATCCTGCCAGTACCGTCGATCCCCTCCCCATTCTGGGCAAGTCCTACCTCCTCATGTGTGAGACCAGGGGCTCACCCAACCCCCAGCCAAGCATCGCATGGTACAAGGGCAGAGAACCAGTAACAAGTGGAAAAAATTATTACATAATTGTGAGTTTATAAATTTAATAATATTATCTACATTCTCAAGAATTAGATATTAATAAATTAATTTTTAACTAAATTTATTTACCAGTGAACCACTTATTTAGTTGTTTCTGGTGATTTCACAGATTGAACTTATTTTTAGACATTTAAAGCTTTTAATGTGCACATGTAATAGAATAAATTGCTCACGATTTGATTGATGGGTCAAGAGTCAATTTATTAAATATATTAAAACAGGACATTTATTATTTATATTGTTGGTTTATAACAGAATAATAAACGAATATTATTAAATACAAGTCGATAATATTGTTTTTTTTTAATTGTTTCTTTATAGCAATTTGTTTTTAATAATATTTTATGAACTTTACTAATTCATGCCTATGTGAACATTAATTCACTTTCAGGATGATTCAAGTGATTGGAGACAAAACTTTGTTTCATCAACTTTGGTCATAGTGAGGTAATTATAATGTCGTGTATGTTTAAAAATTTATTAAATCATTATTAATTCGCAATGTATTTATGGTAGATTACTTATTGTAATGTAGTTATGTTAATAACTTATTAAATTATTTATTAAATGTATTTTAATTAAATATTATTAAAATTATTAAATATATTTGTTTAATAATATTTAAAAATTTAACCCGAGAGGAACAAAGAAGGCTTGATCTAAAGAAGAATTTAATGAAATAAAAGCGTTAAAAAAAACAAAAACAATAAATTTGAAATAAGTGAGAAAGTGCTGACAAAATGCTGATAAAATAGGTCAGAATATTATTAAGTGCATTGTTCAGCTACATCTTCGTAATTGGACATTAACCCAACTCCCCAGGGTGACCAATCATGTTTCTGAAATAATAATAATAATAATAATAATATTAATATAATAATATACATTATTTAATAATAATAATATTAATATAATAATATACATTATTTAATAATAATAATATTAATATAATAATATACATTATTATTGAAAATTATGTAAAAGAACTAAACTGAACAATTCCGGTGATAACAGAAGTTCGAATGAAATAAATTGTTCTCAATGAGAAGTCAGTGACGTAACGAGTGACAAACACAAATGTGTTTCAATTGAAATCTTGATCAATTACTTTGTTTCTTTTTTTTTCTGTTTTATTAATAAATTCAAATAAAAGTTGAATGAAATTTTAAAAATTATATTTTATTATATTATATTAATTATATTATATTATATTATATTATATTATATTATATTATATTATATTATATTATATTATATTATATTATATTATATTATATTATATTATATTATATTATATTATATTATATTATATTATATTTATTATATTATATTATATTATATTATATTATATTATATTATATTATATTATATTATATTAATATTATATTATATTATATTATATTATATTATATTACATTACATTACATTACATTACATTACATTACATTACATTACATTATATTATATTATATATATATATTATATTATATTGTAAGACAAAATTAATCGTAATATATTTATTATTCAATATTACAAAAATGTGTGTGAAACATTTAAATATAATTAACATGAAATAAAACAATAAAAAAAATAAAAGTAGAATTCCAAGTGGCATTGATTACTTAAATTGGTTGCTCCACATTGACATTTAATAGCATTATTTGCCTGTCAATTGTTGCTAGTACATGTTCTTTATTTTCATCGCTTCGTAATAGTTTTTGGAAGTACCATCGTCATCGTCGTCATCATCGTCACCGTCACCATTATCATCACCATCACCACTGTTATTATTATAACATTGCAATGTGTTAATTTCCCAATATAGACATGAGAGTATCGCAGAATGACGAGACCAAAGATAATGTAAATTCTTTTAAAGTCGCTGAAATAAGCGAATTATTAAAAAAAAAACAAACTGTATTGAAAAAATGAGAAATTCTTTTTTAGATATTCGCACCAATTCGACGGGAGGTACGTTTGTGTTGCCAACAACGGATTCAGGTTGAGGAAACAAAAGTTTTCCGTTTCAGGTTGGTGACGTCATCCTTGATTGAATTGAAGGTGATGGAATATTTGATGAAGGAATGATGACGATGACCATAGCGATGATGATGATGTCGATGACTTTTCAACTCTCTGTATTGCGAATTGTAAAAGTTTATGATTATCTTCATGTTGCATAATTTTGCGGTCTAAATGTGGTCTTGAAATAATTTATTGCAGTCTTTTTTGAAGTTCAAAGAATAAATGAGATTCAATGAAATTTTAGATGAATATAAATCAGATAAATATAAATCTGTTCAAAAAACAAACTTTCTCAATTTACTGATGAAGTGGGAAAAATAATGGATCAAAAGTTATCGAGTAAAAGATGAGGAATATGGAAATGGAATGATGATGACGATTGTGTGGCTGGGATGTGAGCGATGATAAGGTGTTCTGCGGTGCATACTTAAGCTTCAGAAATATGCTTGCTAAATTTTCTGCTACATTCAAAGATAACATCTCAACTTGTTGAAGGTTGATGCAGGAAGGAATGGATGGATGGATGGATGGATGGATGGATGGATGGATGGATGGATGGATGGATGGATGGATGGATGGATGGATGGATGGATGGATGGATGGATGGATGGATGGATGGATGGATGGATGGATGGAAGAAAGGAGCAATGTCTGAGTGGGCGTATGAGACACTTTTCAATTGGAATCATTCAATTGCTTAGAATCGAAGGCACGTCAAAAGAAGTTATCACAGGAGAACAAGACTGATTCAAAAGACCTCTTGGACTCAAGCAGGAACAGAGACCACCCGTCAAGTGCTGACATCAGCCGGATCAAACATCCAAAGGAAGAGACCAATCACAAGAAGGGTCTCCAAGATCCACCAATCAAAAGAAAGCAAGGTGCTCCAAAGGTTGAAGGAAGAACGACCTCACCTCTGACCTTTACTGTTGACAAGTTGCAGCTGACAACGCAAACATTAAAAACTTTGCCACAACGCAACGGTAAGTTGGCGAATGGCGACGACGACGACGATGAGGAAGACACAACAGGAAGTGGTGACTCAAAGCAAAGAAGCATTTGAATATTCAAGTGGTTTAGTGACCCACATTTATTCATGGACATTTTTATTCGATTCATGAATATTTATATCGGATATATATATTTGGCTTACAGTGGGTGTTGTCGCTAATTTGGCTTGTACCTCACAGAACTTCTTGTATATCTCATCGTCATCATAATCATAATTGCCATTGTCATTATGTCATCATCACCATTATTTTCGTCGGCTTTTACAGTATTTCAGTGATTTTTAAATATTTTTCAGCCAATAATTGTTCCAAGTTTTGAATTTAAAACAATTTTGTTTAAAATGTCTTCATATTAATATTTAATTAATTTTATAAAAATAAATCGGTTTCTGGTGGCCATCCAGTGCGTAAATTACAAATAAATAATTTTAAAATAACTCGATAGGTGCCTCTGCACTTTTATTTTTTCATTGCCAAATAACCGTTAACAAGAAAGAATTTCTAAGGATTAAAATCTTAATAACTTCAAATAGGAGGTATAAAAAATTTAATTCACTAATGCAACAAAACATTGAAATCTTGAACATGCATTCCTCACATTATGAAGATTTGGACTTGCATTTTTGGGGGCTTTTTTATTATAATAATTTATTTTATTTATTTTTAAACTTTTTTAAAAATTTATTTTTAAAATGTTAAACATTAATTAAAAAATCGTATTTTATATGGAGGTATAATAAGAGCATATTGAAAGTATTTGAGACCCAATCATTGTGCAGATGCTATTGATTTCTGTACACGTAATGCTGTCTCATAGCTCCTTCCTGCAGTTTACAACTGCTTGAACAACTCATTAATATTCATTTTAATTACTATTTACCTTCTTCAGGACCGTTACGTTGTTAATGAAGAACTGCCTGGTAATAAATTGCGTCAAAATATAATTAAACTAACTTGAATTAAAATAAGGATATCTTCAATGATTAAAGCTATAAAGTTAGTTTCACATCTGGTCGCCAAAAATTTATAAAAAATAAAATCAGGGCTGATAGGAATTTTAGGTTCTTAGGCAGTGCGGCAAAGTCCCCACGTTTATGTTTGTCAATTTCTTAGTGGAAAAGCAAAATAAAAGTCTTGTTTGTAATATTTCAAAACCCGGATGGGATCCAAGCAACTGCTCCATGTCCCCTCATAGCTGTTCTGAATGGATTTAGTTATTTATAATCTGGATCAGAATAGATGACATCGCATTCATTTATTAAATATTGACTTTTAATATTAAAAATAAATTTTAAGATTAAAATATAAAAACAAAATGGAATGAAAATGTACAACAAACAAATGAAACAAAATGAACTGAACGTGCTTTGGTCTCATTTTTCTTCTAACGGACTGTGCAACGTCAAATGTCCTTCATGGAAATCTTGATTATTTCTGCCCCCAATCTCCCGCAACCCATGACTTGTGCACTCCCATGCAAATATTTACAATTTTCTATTTTCTTAATGATATAGATGGTGATGATGACGACGATTATGGTGATGATGACGACAATTATGGTGATGATGATGATGATAAGATTGCAGTAAACAGAGTTCCTTCGTTGTTGCAGAGAATTTGGACCACAATGACAGTTCAGTGGTACTGTTGACTGAGAACGAAAATGATTGCTAAATTTGAATTTAGTATTTGCTTATTATAATTTAATAATTAACACTTTTATTAAATTTTTTTCATTTACTCTTATATTTATCATGTGTGAAACATTTAAATACAATTAATATGAAATAAAACAATAAAAAAAATAAATGTAGAATTCCAAGTGGCATTGATTATGTAAATTGGTTGCTCCATGTTGACATTTAATAGCATTATTTGCCTGTCAATTGTTGCTAGTACATGTTCTTTATTGCTTATTATAATTTAATAATTAACACTTTTATTAAATTTTTTTCATTTACTCTTATATTTATCATACACTGGACCTGAATACACAAAACTATCACACTGTAATTAATTGCATGATATTTATTAAGCCAATGTATTTATTGTTATTATGATTAATATGATTGCGATTGTGATTATTATTATTCCAAATAATTATAATGATAATATTATTAAATATATATATTATAATAAATAAAATAATAATAATAATAGTAGTTATTATAATTAATAATAATAATATAATTATTAATAATAATATAATTATTATTATTTTACAATTATTATTATTATTATTCTTATTAATTATTATTATTATTAAAAATGGAAGTCTTTCGAAGCACTTCTTGATGACGTCTCTCGTGATAGGACAACAGTATCACATGACTGCGCATCTATTGAATGTTTTCTAAGAATGCATTACGATGTCTCCGTATGAAATGAGTGAAATTATAGATGACGAAATTATTAGGATTATTATCGATTGGAAACTTTATGAAGGCTTCATTACGACGTCAGAATAAAATTTTATTTTCAAACTCGAATTCAGCAATTTCAATCTTTTGCTGACATTTTTCTTGAAAAATGATTCAATTTGTGTGTTTCTTAAAAATATTTGCTAAAAAAAAACCATCATCGTAATAAACTGCAACAAGGACACGATAATCTTATGATGACATAGATTTGCATCCAATTAAACCTACCTATTTTATTTTATTTAATAAATAACTATTTTAATCTTGAGCTAATAAAACAAACAAATCATTGTTTTCCGTAAAAACCTTTGAAAAACTGCGTTCAAGAAAAAGAATTTTATTAATAATTATCAACTTCCTGTAAAAATATGACACAAATGATGTATTGGCGGATTGAAATTTTCAATGTTTTATTAATTGTTTCTAGTTTCGCGGGATGTTCTCAAATCAATCACAAGTGAGAAGTAGATTATTTTACAATCACTTAATGCTTCAATACCTGCCACATCCTCATTCTTACTTAGACCAACGCTTTTATCCTTGCATTAGGTTTTTCAACCGATTAAATACATAGTAATTAATTACATCATTATATATTTATCAACTATATACATATATAAATTCATAGTGAGAAAAAACTATTCCTCGCAAATATTAGAAAAACGATTTCATCACTGAAATATTTTTTATTCCATTTAGGAAGAACAGAGCACAAGATGGAAGTCCTAAAGGCGAGGAGCAAGCAGAGCTGTGCATCCAGCAAGCCAATCAATTGTCTCCTGCTGCAACTAACATTACCCTGCCAACACAACTCGAATCGCGAAAGGATTCTTATTTGCCAAAGTCTTTCTTCTCGGTTGCCTAGATTTTCAAATTTAATTTTTCACAAATTCATACGTTGCTGGATGTTGATAATCGTTTTGCAGGTTTTCTATTGAAAAGGTTGGTGATGAAAATTCATTCAAAACAAGCGAATGTCATTGCATGAAATTGGTTTTCAATCGAATCTTGAGTGACGAAAATCATTTGAACGTTAGCAGGTGCCTGTACAATCGTAAAGATGCAATCTTCGGTGGTTAATTACAACGCAAACGTCAATGCAGTGCCAGCTCAAAACACAGACCAAAACTTTGATTACATGTTCAAACTGCTCATCATTGGCAACAGCAGTGTTGGCAAAACCTCTTTCCTCTTCAGATATTCTGACAATTCATTTGCTGCCTCCTTCGTCAGCACAGTAGGCATCGATTTCAAAGTCAAGACTGTCCACCAGCATGGCAAGAATATCAAACTTCAGATATGGGTGAATATTTCAGTCTTCAATAAATTTTTTTTCTTATTGTTGATGTATTTAAATATATTTTTTATTATTATAGTAATTTATAGATAATGTTATACAATATTATAATTAGATGTACATTTACAATGTGTACTTTTGTAATGAATTTATTTTTATTTAGTAATGCCATAGCTTATTAGCAGAAAATGGATGAAACGCCGAATAAAACCTAGCAAACAATTTATTGATTGGTGAAAATACTTATGCGACAGTTTTTTGAATCATTAAAATTGGTAAAAAGTCAATAACGGATTTAGATAATCAAATGTAAATAGTGGATGTTATTCAAATTTTATTTCACCAAACTGACCAATTATTTTGAAAAAAATTCATAATGCTGCAAAAATGGTCCCCAAAATAGGAAACAGAAAGAAAAATTTTTAGAGATATGCTTTTAAAATAAGATTTTTTTTTGCGATTTTGAAATCTTTGATATCATCACTTTGTTGCATTGCTTCAGCAATTTGTTATCACAACATTACAAAGCTTCATCTTGAGCGCCGTAAATTATAAACGCGATCATTTTGTGCGGCTTATCGGAAAGAATAATTCGAATTTTGCCGACTTCTTCAGACGTTCACTTCATGAAATTAATGGAGATAATTTATGAGGCGCATAAAATGTTTGAAGGGATAGTTTATTGGTTGCAACAGGACACAGCAGGACAAGAGAGGTACAGAACGATCACCACAGCGTACTACAGAGGGGCCATGGGCTTCATCCTCATGTACGACATCACCAATGAAGATTCATTCAATGCTGTGCAGGATTGGTACAATTTATTCTTTATTTGATCTTCTCGCAGTTTTCATCATCCAATTTACATAGTTAACTTTTATCATTTGCGTTGAATGATTATATGAAATTATTTTACGTTGGATGGCTGAGTAACTAAATCACATATATGTGTGAAAGTTTTAAGGTCTAAAAATATAATGCCAAAACAATCCTTCACATCTTTCGTTCCATAATAGTGTTGTAAACTTAGATTTTTGGAAGTTAATTAAGTTTATATTGCTAATATAGTTAAATTTGTACTTAATTATATTTGGCATCTTTTCCGGGCACGTGGGATCTATTTTTGCTACAGAAAGGCATTCTCGATAATCACCTGACAAACAACGAGAATCAAGACAACTTGGAAGCCCAAATAACCATTTGCATCCTTAAGTACCTCAATTCCTTAAACGCTTAACTTCTATTATTCAGTTCCGTTAACTGAATACCTGCTCTAATAAACTTATTAGTTAACTTACTTATTTGCGGACCCCCGGGTTATTTCATTGGTGTCAGGAGTGGGATCCCAAAAAGTAAGTCATGAGCAAGGTCTTAGAAGATTTAACTTTTGCTGGAATGAGACGTGAGCTTAAGTTGAGGCAAATGGATTCGAAAGGCTCCAGGGAAGAATTGCAGGATCGCCTGCTGTCGTGGATAGTAGACCAGGGAGAGGATCCAGAAGCTTATATATTTGTTGATCCGGGTCTGAAATGGGTGATGGGAAATATGGATAAAATGATGCAAAGCTTTGAAGAAAAGATGGAAAAAGTAACTGAGGTTTTCTCCAACAAGGCCTCTACTAGCTACCAACCGGAGGAGACTCCATCAAGCACCATAAACATCATGCCAGCTGAGGCCTCAGCAGTGTACCCGATTGCCACACTGGTTTCGGTTGAGAAGGAGACCGAGGAAATTGTAGATGGAAGAACTTTGGAAAGCGAAGTGTTTCTTCCATGGAGTGAGGAATCGGGAATGGAGCTGAGGGAAGAGCTGGGTGAGGAGAACGGTGCTGAGGAGACCTTTGCTGAGGTGAGTGAGGCCAGTTTGGTAGTTGACGGGGACAGTCCAATAGTGGAGCTCCCAATAAATGTTGAGAATAAGGACAACGGTGAGCTGAGGGAGAGTTTCGCAGACTCCAGAGAAGTCGCGCCAGTGTCCGATGAGCCAGTTCCGTGCACGATTGCCTCGTTGGTATCGGTTGTGGAGAGAACCGAAGAAATAATTGAAGGGGGGACTTTGGGAGAGACCAGAGTGGAGCCTCCTCGAGTTGAGGAATCAGTGGAGGAACTGGACCCGGAAAACAGTGGCGATCGATTTGAGTTGGAGGTTTCCGAATTTGATTCAGCTGTAGATGTCGTGGAGGTTGGAGCTGCGGATGTCATTGTAACTGAGGGTGGAGATGTTGGCGGTGAGGTACTCGGCGGTCGTGAGTATGTGGTTGATAAGGTTGGATCAATGTCTGAGGAGTTCATTTGTGGAGTTCTCAGCCAGGGCGGGTTTTCTGACCTTCGGAGGTCGTCGGAGATTCGAGGCGAGCATTTAGTGCTGTTGGCTGTTTTGCTGATCTTTTTCAGTAAGCGTTTTAGTAGAGATACCAGAGGAGGACGGGCTCGCATTGAAACAATGATGGTACATGGGCACCGTGTTAGAGATTGTGTCCCGAGAGTAAAAATGAAGCTGGCACACATTCGCCGACTGGCGAAGTACCACGGGGAGCAGCAGTCTGTTCGGGACGAACAGATTTAAGGAGGGTGTAATGTTGTAAACTTAGATTTTTGGAAGTTAATTAAGTTTATATTGCTAATATAGTTAAATTTGTACTTAATTATATTTGGCATCTTTTCCGGGCACGTGGGATCTATTTTTGCTACAGAAAGGCATTCTCGATAATCACCTGACAAACAACGAGAATCAAGACAACTTGGAAGCCCAAATAACCATTTGCATCCTTAAGTACCTCAATTCCTTAAACGCTTAACTTCTATTATTCAGTTCCGTTAACTGAATACCTGCTCTAATAAACTTATTAGTTAACTTACTTATTTGCGGACCCCCGGGTTATTTCATTGGTGTCAGGAGTGGGATCCCAAAAAGTAAGTCATGAGCAAGGTCTTAGAAGATTTAACTTTTGCTGGAATGAGACGTGAGCTTAAGTTGAGGCAAATGGATTCGAAAGGCTCCAGGGAAGAATTGCAGGATCGCCTGCTGTCGTGGATAGTAGACCAGGGAGAGGATCCAGAAGCTTATATATTTGTTGATCCGGGTCTGAAATGGGTGATGGGAAATATGGATAAAATGATGCAAAGCTTTGAAGAAAAGATGGAAAAAGTAACTGAGGTTTTCTCCAACAAGGCCTCTACTAGCTACCAACCGGAGGAGACTCCATCAAGCACCATAAACATCATGCCAGCTGAGGCCTCAGCAGTGTACCCGATTGCCACACTGGTTTCGGTTGAGAAGGAGACCGAGGAAATTGTAGATGGAAGAACTTTGGAAAGCGAAGTGTTTCTTCCATGGAGTGAGGAATCGGGAATGGAGCTGAGGGAAGAGCTGGGTGAGGAGAACGGTGCTGAGGAGACCTTTGCTGAGGTGAGTGAGGCCAGTTTGGTAGTTGACGGGGACAGTCCAATAGTGGAGCTCCCAATAAATGTTGAGAATAAGGACAACGGTGAGCTGAGGGAGAGTTTCGCAGACTCCAGAGAAGTCGCGCCAGTGTCCGATGAGCCAGTTCCGTGCACGATTGCCTCGTTGGTATCGGTTGTGGAGAGAACCGAAGAAATAATTGAAGGGGGAACTTTGGGAGAGACCAGAGTGGAGCCTCCTCGAGTTGAGGAATCAGTGGAGGAACTGGACCCGGAAAACAGTGGCGATCGATTTGAGTTGGAGGTTTCCGAATTTGATTCAGCTGTAGATGTCGTGGAGGTTGGAGCTGCGGATGTCATTGTAACTGAGGGTGGAGATGTTGGCGGTGAGGTACTCGGCGGTCGTGAGTATGTGGTTGATAAGGTTGGATCAATGTCTGAGGAGTTCATTTGTGGAGTTCTCAGCCAGGGCGGGTTTTCTGACCTTCGGAGGTCGTCGGAGATTCGAGGCGAGCATTTAGTGCTGTTGGCTGTTTTGCTGATCTTTTTCAGTAAGCGTTTTAGTAGAGATACCAGAGGAGGACGGGCTCGCATTGAAACAATGATGGTACATGGGCACCGTGTTAGAGATTGTGTCCCGAGAGTAAAAATGAAGCTGGCACACATTCGCCGACTGGCGAAGTACCACGGGGAGCAGCAGTCTGTTCGGGACGAACAGATTTAAGGAGGGTGTAATGTTGTAAACTTAGATTTTTGGAAGTTAATTAAGTTTATATTGCTAATATAGTTAAATTTGTACTTAATTATATTTGGCATCTTTTCCGGGCACGTGGGATCTATTTTTGCTACAGAAAGGCATTCTCGATAATCACCTGACAAACAACGAGAATCAAGACAACTTGGAAGCCCAAATAACCATTTGCATCCTTAAGTACCTCAATTCCTTAAACGCTTAACTTCTATTATTCAGTTCCGTTAACTGAATACCTGCTCTAATAAACTTATTAGTTAACTTACTTATTTGCGGACCCCCGGGTTATTTCAATAGATATAAAAAATCATGTTTAAGCATTGACCCAACGGCTGGCGTTATTTTAAACTGACAATATTTAAATGCAGACTATAAGTTATTATATATATGCATATATAATAATATTTATAATATTATGTGAATAATTTAATTAAATACTAATTATGAAATTTTGCTTAATTGATCTAAAATCAAATGACATTTAATCAATATGTTAAACATAGCGACCTCACTTGTCCCTCTGCTGCACATTTTGCTGGAGATTCTCAGGGCTCTATCTCAAGACTTCAGCCTTCATCCCACACATCTAACCCCCGTCTGACATCATCAAGAACTTCGACTTCATTCCACCAACATGCGGACGACTAGCCTCTAATGTGTCATCTCCAGCAATAACGTCTCCGATCAACATGACAATATGCGAAAGTGCACAGATGCCGCTAATGACTAGCTTTTAGTCAACTTTCTCTAACTCCTCGGTGTCATGTATGACTTACACCTCAGCTTTAAACAACATATCTGTAATAAAATCTCATTTGGACAACCCGTCTTTTCCTCTCCGTCGGCACAACGTCTGCTCTTGTGCGCAGAGCTTAGTCCTCTGTGGTCTGGACTACTGTACCTTTTCTACGATACTTCTGCCTCTCTTGGCCATTTCCTTCAGCACACTTTGCCAAACTCGACCTCAAGTTTAACAGCTCTGAATGCCTAATGCAATTGCACTTATTGCTTATAAACCTTCTTCAAGCCTTCTTCTAAAGAATCATCTTTAAAATATCTTCAATCATCTATCGCACTCGAACTACATTCAACCAAACCTATTTCAAACATAGGCTCATATTTAGGGGGGAGATTTGCGGGTTCAAAACCTCTCGAAATATTAAAAAAAAAATCTTAATTGTAAATTTAATTGATTTGTATAACGTCATAAATTCATAAAATCTTAGAACCATGTTTATTTATTTAACATTATTATCATTTGATTTTGATTTTAATTTTGAAAAATAACAGAATGAATTCACCGAAATCATTTTCTGTTTTTCAAGCATCTCATTCACCTCCGCCAAATTCTTGACCATCTTCGCTCATTCTCCGCAATTTGCCTTCACCAATTAGTTAATAGATTGTCAACCGAGGCCTCTACTACTCCTCGTCTGACATCTGGAATGACTTCGGTCTTAACCGACATTTAAGCTCTTCAACTCAGAGCCATGTCAGAGTCACATAAATAAACTTAATAATAATAATAATAAAAAAATAAAATAATAATAATAATGTTATTAATATTATTATTAATAATATTTTTATTCTTTACTGTATTTTATTCGTTCTTGTTCAAAATCTTCTCAAAAGAATTGCTTCCTCAATCCTCAAGCTTAAAAAGCTCAAGCTTCTTTTATCATTGCTCAAAGAAGTATCATAAAGATGTTAATATTTATTTCATTACAAAATTAATAAAGTGAAAAATAAAAGTTTATATACTAATTTATAATAAATTAGTAAAAATTTTAATGATATTAATTATAATTGAACAATTGAAAGACTGATTATAGGCAGCTATTTAAATGTTATTTACGTAATTATTTAATACAAATCAATATGCTAATAATATTTATATAATTATTTAGGTGAAAGAAACTGGAAATTACTTTTGAAAATTAACTACTATTGAAAATTTCAAACTAACAAAAAGCAACCAAACTATACAACAGGTGCACCCAAATAAAGACTTACTCATGGGACAATGCCCAAGTCATCCTGGTAGGCAACAAGTGCGACATGGAGCATGAAAGGGTTGTCAGCACTGAGAGAGGGAAGAGATTGGCTGATCAACTGGGTTTGCATTAATTCTCTCATCCGAGGTTGCCATAGAAACTGCAAGATACACCTGTACACAGCGAAGATTTATTTCATAATGAGTTCATTCGGAATAAATTAATTAATCCTTTTCAAGTATTAAAGCGATTTATGTTACCTCAAATCCAAAACACTAAAATTGTTCAAGACAAACTAAAGTCAGAGTTTTGAACATTTTTTGAAAACATAAATTTTTAATAGGGTTTATTTAGACATCAAGATTATTTGTTTGACTATCAGGTCTAGAGTTCTACGAGAGTTCAGCCAAAGACAACATCAACGTTGGAATTGTCTTCGACCGTCTCGTGTACCTCATATGCGACAGAATGGCCAGAAGTCTCGATGCTGGAGCAGCAGGAACGGCTGGTCTTCCCCCCAGCGTCATGGGAGGCCCACAAGCGGGTGCCTCTACAACTAGGAAACTAACCGACGTACCGAATCCTGCTCAGTTGGCGGCACAGTGTCAGAAATGTTAGGCAATCAAGAGAATCTTTGGATTTAGAAGTCATCTTTTAGTTAATGTCAAGTCGTTGAATGCATTTGTGAAGTCTTCGTGAACTTCGTCATTTTTGCCCGTGATTTCACGAGTTATCTTCAATTAACTATCTTCCTTTATTAATTATTAAGAAAATAACGTTTTTAATACGAATTAATAATGACTCTCTTTGACGTTTAATCAATCTCTTTATTTATAAAATGTTTTAAGTTTTGCAGGTCGATTCATTGAAATGAAAGTTTAATTTTTTTGAAATAATTTTTTGCTGCACAAATTATGCCATGGATAATGCTACTTTTGCTACCCTATTTTTAACAACAGATCTGTTATTTTGAGTCTGTATTAAACTGTAACAATTTTCAAATGACTTATTTAAGAAACACGCCGACTATAATTTATATTTCAAGCGAATCTTGCTGAATTTCCACATTTGTCGCTGAATGTCCTCTAGCATTTAGATAATTGACCTCACGATTTGTAACGACGTTGTTTAATTTGAGTGTCCTTTGTAGAATGCTATCACTGTAATGTTTTAGAAACTGCCTTTATGTTTTAGTATTAGATATTTAGATATGTTAGAACGTTAGGTATAGAAACCAGCCATTGAACTTTGAGCTAAAATGGGAAATTTGGAAAATATGAATACAAAATAACAACAAAATAACAAATGCCAGTTGTTATTAATAATAAATAAATTATTAAAAAAAAAGCAGTGTTCAGAGTTTGTAAAAATTAGCGCTTTAGGTAGTGAATATTATGAAAATGGCGGATCGTCATCATAGCTCCCAGTTTTTGTAGGGTTTCGTTTGTTGTCGGAATCAACATAATCGAGAGCACATCTCACACACAAACAACCGGAAAAACAACTAGTGTGCTCCTATTTGTGCGACGAAGAATCGTATCTGGTATCGGTCACTATTTCTGCCTTCTTCAACCAGATTCAATTTTCGGAGATCTCTGAGCTGCATCGCCAGGAGTGGTGGTAGCCGAAAGCACAGAATGGAAGTCTCAAGCGGTAACTCTGACGTTGAGTTGGATACGTTATTGCTTCAACAATTTAGTTGCATGGCTACCCAAGACAAAGACGTCTTGATAAGCCAATTTGAGAATTTGTTTGGAAATTCAAAACCAGGGAGAGATGTTTGTGCTTTTTATTTGGAAATGAATAACTGGTTAGTGCTCTACAGTATTGGCTTTTTATGTTAGCACTTGATGTTATTTAGTGTTCTTTATTCCTTATTCTTGAGTTACATTTGACATTTATTTGTGAATTTTGGGTTAATTTGTGAACTTACATTTTTCATAATTTATGAGTTATTAATAACTTATGAACATTCCGTTGTTAAGTATAAATGTGGATTTTTGTAGGAACCTTTCAGCAGCTGTGGGTTCATACTTTGAATTTCAGCAAGAATCAGGCTCTTCACTTTTTTCTCCTCTTGTTCTGCCTGCAGTTTGTTGTCCGTCTGCTAAAGTTGAAACGTCTTCTGAAGTGTCGAGTATTATAAAAGTTGTTCCTCCAAACTCTAAATTTCATCATTCTTGGAAAGTTAGGAACACAGGTATAATTTAGAATTGTTAACATTAATGCAAGAAGTCTTATTGTATTACATTGTTTTATTCTAATTCCTATAAGTTTCTCAGTTTCTTTGCCTAATCATCCTTTGTTCTTGAAAAATGTTTAATATTTAAGCTTCTTTTGCTTTTACTTATTTTGTTCATCTTTGTTTTTATAAGGTGATGGGGCAAAACAGTTCATATTTGCTCAATTAGATTAATTTATTTTTTTGTCTCTTATTGTAAAGTTCTTTGTGATTGAGTTGAACGGTATATTATTTTCTCTGCGATAAAGCTATTGATATAAAATTAAATTTTTCAGGAAGTGAACTGTGGCCCACTGGTTGTACTTTGAGATTTGTAGATGGCGTGCAAATGAGTTTATTTGATAGAGTGACAGTTCACAGAGCACCACCTTTTGAACTTGTTCAAGTGGACCTTCATTTGACAAGTCCCTCAGAAGTGGGCAGTTACGAGACTGTTTGGCAGCTCAGCACCATGACCGGAACTCTTTTTGGAGGTTTATTGGCCTTTGTTTTCAATCGCTTGATCATGAGTGAACATCTGCTACTAACTTGAAATCAGTTTGCAAAATAGTAGAATCCCTGTACGTAGATCTCGCCGCATGTTTGTTTGTAAAGTTAATGGCGTAGCACCGTGAATTACTTAATCTCAGATTTGACTGAATGGTTTATATAATGCTTTGTATCTTTGCAGAACCTTTAAGCTTGTGCGTGCAAGTAACGACAGATTCCTCACTACTGGCCGCATACAGCAGCAGTGCTGAGATGATGAGTGATGAATGTACAACTTCTCATTGTGATAACTCAAATGTTGGTTTGGCTAATCATTTATTTTGTGCGCTCTTTAGTGATAAATTTGTTTAATGATTTACATGTTTTTTTTAGTAACTTAAGTTATAATAAGTTGTAACAAATTATAAATTAAAGTACAAGAAGTTCTGTTAAATAAGTTTTATATTTGCGACAGATTCAGCCCAATGCTGTTTCTTCCCACTTCGTACAAGACGACTCTGAGTCCATGGAACTGTCTTAGCAACCATTTTCATTACAAATTTCATTTGATTCACAAATCCTTAATCGCAAGCCACTTTAAGCATTTTGAGAATAATTATTTTGACGTTTACTTTTGAGTTATTCATTCTGGCGTTCGTGGCTATGAAGATTTTTGAAGATATTTGAAGTAGTGGGAGTCGATTGGCAATGGTCGCCGTTTGTCGTTCGAACGGAGCCATGAGTCTTGCGTTAAGAATTCAGATTTTTATGGTTTGAAGTTCTGGGCCTTTGGTGATTCAAGCCCAAGAAACAAAATACTGGGTTTCATCTTCTATTTATTTTGTTTGATGTACACTTCCTACGTTTGCAAATGATGAGTTTGTGAGGAATTTGGGTTGAAGGTTGCATCACTGACTTCAAAATCAAAAGTTTGCGACATTATGTGTGGTTCATTATAAAACAACTTTTTATTGTAGTTAAACAGAAATGAACTACCGACCCAAATTAATTGATATTTACAAGTTGCAGTTGGCAACTGTTAATGACAATCTGGGGGAGTTTCAATATTTGACAAGCAACTATTATCGTTAGCGGTATGGTCGCAAGTGCGCAGTACGCAGATCCTGGTGAGAAATGCAAGAATCGTGGAG
The DNA here is from genome assembly GCA_021613335.1 of Whitmania pigra. NCBI lineage: Eukaryota > Metazoa > Annelida > Clitellata > Hirudinida > Haemopidae > Whitmania > Whitmania pigra. The sequence goes on along the minus strand of JAJTWR010000278.1, from coordinate 788,868 downwards.
CTGGAGCTTCACGACTGTTTCTCTGAAATAAAGAAATTTTTTTAGAAGAATAAATAAATGTTAAAATGTATGTTAAGTGAAATCGAATGTAGAAGTGTCGCCATTCCGGTAAATCTAAAAATAGCGTTGATGCGTGCAAATGGCGTTTGAACAATGAGCGTTACATATAGAATTCTTTAATTTAATTTAATAAGCTTCAAGTCGTTTCTAGGGCAAAAGACAAAGGTAACAGAGCAGCTGCTCGGAATTTCAACGTTAATAAAGTGTTCTCGAATGGAGAAAGAAGAAATGCTTGCTTGAGAAACTGAACCTGAGAAAACGTGCATGCCTTGTCCAAAATGCGAAATGGCCAAAGTTAGAATCTGATCAAAAGCTAGGGGTCTTGGAACAAATGAAGAGATAGCTTACGACATTCCCGCTAGGAGAACAGTGGAAGCATCTGGCGCCTGAACTGTGGCAATAACAACAAGTGGTCACTAACGGACACGTTTCACAGTTATACTTGGATGCTCTGCGACTGGCACCGAGTCAAAACCAACATTGATTTTCAAGAGACAATGCGAAAAATTTTCAGCATGAAGCTCTGGATTCAGAAAGGTTCTCAAACGAGACCGGGGATTCTTTTCAAAGAGCTCGCGGTTGATCATGGATGCAATGACTGCTCATAAACAGGAGTCAGTTAAGAAGATGCTCAAATTAAGCGGATGTCATATTGCAATCATCCCCGGTGGTCTATCATCCAAACTGCAACTACAAATCGTTGAGAAATTGACAGATCTGAGAGAGTCCAAAGCATCCCAGTTATGCAAAGTACTATAATCAAATAAATAAATAAACAGATCTGAGAGAGAGGAATGGATGCAGAATGGCACATACACTCACACACCGTCTGGACGAAACAGGAAGGCCTTGTATTCCAAGGTATGCACGTGGGTTGCACGAGCCTGGTATAAAGTGTCGCCTGATTTGATTCTGAGGGGTAGTCCAAATCATCTGAGTTATGCAACGGACTATAATCAAATAAATAAGGATTCTGAGGAACTTTAGAAAGGCTAGAATTAAGTCTAAAGGAAAGGAGTAAAGTGACCACCCTGACTTTGAACTAGCCTGCGATCCGGCAAGAGCCGAAAATGAATATGAAGACTGTTCGACTTTTGACGGATTTGAAGGCTTAGCTGATGATGAGGAATAATTATTATTGGTCTTCTGATTGATTTTTTGAATGTGCATTATGCCTGTTAATAAATTGTTTAAATTCAAAGAACTGGTTAACGATTCATGAGCTCGATGCAATTGACCAAAATTGGTCACGAGTCGCTTCGGTATTGCGTTCTCTCTTCAATTCTTCATAGAAACTATTTTTATTTTAAGATTTGCATCAACTTCCTACTTTGGAATGCAGACTGTTCACGCATAATAATTTGTAAGACAAAAGTGAAGCAATACTTCAAAGGGCGGTAACGAACTCGTTAACCAATTCCTAACAAAGGTTTTCGCTTAACGAGTCTCTGTGTCCCATAACTCTCTAAATACGGAAATCACATATTTTAAATGTACAAATCTTAAGAGACATTTTAAAACATTTTTGAGATCAATTCTTAGAGTAGATGTACCATGCTGTGAGACACAGCTTCACTGGAAGGCATAGCGTTGTTGAGGTCCAAACAGTAAATCAATTATAACATGAAATCTCATGAAATTTCAAGATTAAAGTCTCCCTTTCAAGAACCATAAATGGATCATTGATCTGAGCATGAAATGTAGCTCGTGTACAATAGGCTTTATAATTGCATTGAAAGAAACAAAGATTTTTAAATAAATTGAGATCAATTCTTAAAGCAGATATTGAAGTTATGCAGATGCTCTGGGACACAACTTCACTGTGAAGGTATGGAATCGTTATCACCAAACAGTGAATCAACTATAACATGAAACTATAGCCAAAAGCTTCATATAATTATTGCCATCCAAAGAGTTTCATGATATGCTCTTATGGCAATGTAAAAATCAAGTTACTCATCACCAGCAAAATCCAGAGCAGTGGTGGTAATTCATTATAGTTACCAATTTGAATCTTCATAATGAGCTCCAAGAGAATGGGCTAAGACTTCCATTTTGTTTTCTAATAAAAACTGCAAAAGACTGATAACTTACACCATTATCAAAATTGTATCTATTTTATCTATTTATTGCTTTGCCACATGCTTCTGTAAGCATATATCGGAAGTTCTTTATGCAATGTATTAACGCCCAACCAATTATAAGCTATTTAAAATTAAAAATATATTCTAAAGCTTTTACAAAAAAAATACAATCAAAAGTCTGTGCTATCATTTAAAGTTTTTTTTTGTTGGTCGGGAATCAAATTCATGTAAATTTAATCTAGCATAACACGCATACGATTATAGCACGCATATGGGGGTGCGCGGTAAGTAAAATCGAACATAAAGCGCGTGTAATATGGGTGAAAATACGGTAGTATTTCTGCCAAAATCTCCATGTATAAATTTAATGGTTATATCTATAAATGATCGGATCATCATCGTTGTCATCATCGTCATGATTATCAACATCACCATTATCCATCGTCATCGTCATCATCATCAGCACATGTAGGCCGCCGACATAAAGGCACAGCCGCCATGGGACCCAATGCTATGCCAATTTAATAGTGGAAAAACAAAAAGGCTTTAAAGCCATTTAAAACTTATTTACTTATTCATATTTAAAAAATTTTGTTTATGAAAATTAAAATTCGCAGTAAAACAAAATAAATATTAAATGATTACATGGGGTAATTATATTTTGCAAAAACAATATTTGTGGTAATATTACAATATTGTGTATGTTGAAATAGCTAGACATGTCTACAATTATCTAAATTGACCTCAAGACACGAACTAAACTCACGTTTGACCCTAAGGTTCAGCGAAATTCCACCTTTCTGTAATATATTCGGAAATTAATTTTAATTTTTAATCACAATGAAGAGTTTATGGTTTGTGATTGAAATCATTGAAATCACCACAACACTCACCTTTACCTTGACGCGGATGTGAATCTGTGAAATTATATTAAAAATCAACATCCAAAAGTGTGAATGATTAAATTTAAATTCATAAGTTCAATTAAAACTTTCATCAATTAAAATTGAGGCGAAACTAACGAAAGCGAAAACGTGAAAATTAAGTACCATTTAGCGTAGTTAATTCGTGACTGAATTAATATAACAAAGGAAATATTTATTGAAGGGTTATTTGTCACATCGCACATGTTGAAAGTATTTTTCAACTTCATGTCAAACTCACTCCCATACAAACTGGAGGGCGTTGTTGATCTTGTTGGGGAAGAGAATCTGAAAAGTAGATGTACTGCTTCGAGTGCTCAGGGACTTGCGACCCGCATCTTTTGCATCGGAGGTTCGTGTCTGGATTCACGAAGTTGCAATTGGGACACTTCCACTCCACTATGAAGACGCTTTCTCTGTTTCCTAACTCTTCTGTTGCGCTTCGTTTTTTGTCTATCGCCTCTACATCTTGCGTAGGTATCAACATACCGAGTGAACTTTGTTGAATGTCGATTCGTTCTTTGAGGCTGACGCTGGAGGGCCCCGGATTTTGTGACCCGTTTGTTGTACTGGTTTTTGTCGATTGAAATTTTTCCGTAAAGTTAAGACGTGATGGTTTCGATGGCAACTGTGGAGGTTTATCACGCTTTTGTTTTGGAATTAGGTATTTAAGTTTATTGGGTGACTTTTCGTTGATTTGTGATGGTTTCGAAATGGTTTTAATTGAATCAATGATAGCCGAGAGGCCTTTTTTATCTGACCGATTTTCGCTGCATTTTGGTGACTCGATAATATTGCCACTGCTTTCCGGTAATTGCGAGCTAACACTGCCTTCGTAATGAATTGATTCACTGGGTAATAAATATACGTCTTCTTCAGTGTTTTTTGATGATTTCGAGCTGCAACTGATTTTCGTTGATGGTCTAATAGTTAAGTAAACAGGTTCAACGTTCGTTGATAATTGAGAATTGAGAATTGGATTCTTGCCTTCGGGCTTTTGAATTGCTTCTCGTTTTTGCCAGACTTGTCGAGGCGTGGAATAGGGCAATGAAAGACCATTGTTTCTTTGTGCAGAGCTATCAGCTTTACTTCCTAAGATGAGTGGGAAAAAATCCCATTTAGACTTTATTTTCATTTATTTTTTGTTTACCTAGTCACAAGCATTTGTTCTATTTTTTATTGGACATTTTATTGAAACATTGTAAATTTGTGGATATGATTTTTGAATCCTTTAAAAAAAATTTGTTTAAAAAATCTGAGGTCATAAATACATAATATTTTTACAATCCACACTAATAATTATTGTGAAACATCGGCATTGTAAGTAATAACCTCAAATTCTAACTCGACTTCGAACTTCCTAGTTAGCTCACCGCATAGTTTTTTTTACACAAGTTTTGAAGTTTTAACGAAATTATTTTTCGAAATAATTCCTTAAAATTTAAAAAATTAGTTTTAGCGTTTCAAAAGATGAAACTCAAGAATTGTTTAATTTATCTAGTAATCTTGGACATTATTATTTCATATATTTGACCCAAGTATTATTTTTCTCAGGCTTAATACCGTAAATAATTACATTTTTCCCATAATTCTTTTGGATGATCTAAGTTTTTGTTCATCATATGAACAGGCACCATATAGTGTTGGCAAAACTTGATATGTTGTAGACCAGTCTTAGAACTATAGAAAAAAATTAAAAAAAAATTTGACCACCCGTTTGATATAAATAGCATTAAATATTGCGACATTTTGGAATTTTGCTAAATTTAAAAGCTCATACAACAAAAACTAGAAAATAAATTCAAATGAAATTTAGCTTATATTTAGACAATGATAGTATGAATAAATTGGCAGGTTTTTATTGATTAAATATTTTAAAATATTCAATTTTAAAAACTGAAATTTTTCAAAAACTAAGTTCATTTGACCCCTGCCTGATTTTAAGAGATTTTGATTAATAATTAAGAGTAATTGTAAATTTAGTAAAATGTTGAAATACTAAGCCTAATACTAATATATATTTTATTGTTATATATTATATATATAAAAAAGAGGCTTAGTATATATATATATTAAGTACACATTTATATATATTTAGTATGCATGTCAATAAAAATGTTTTGTCAGTTTTCTTGGAAAAGCATTTGAGTTCCTAATTGAATTTTATAAACGCAGAGCAAAATACATTAAAATGGCAGGAATTACGTCAATTAACAACAAATTGAGAAAAAATAATTTATAGTGAGAATAACTTTGTAAGTTTTTATTCGAACACTTTTTGAACCATATTTAAATGTTTGCATGTACAGCTTACTTTTGATGTTGATTGTCTTTGGATTGACGTAGACAACCTCAACTGGGTCCTTAAGAATTTCGGACATTGAATTGATAAGGCTTGGCAAGAAATTAGTTAATGATCAACTGAAATCGATCTCAAATGTAGTTATAATAAATTGGTATTACTTCTCATGCGAGCACTTCTTTTTTCTTCGGAGTTGAAGCATTCAAAGGCTCAGAAGAAACGAGAATCTGCACAAAGAGGATACAAAGGAATAACAATAATAACAATAATAACAATAATAACAATAATAACAATAATAACAATAATAACAATAATAACAATAATAACAATAATTGACAAGGTTAATATTATTGTTATAATTATTAGCCGTGTCATTATAAAGGTAGCTTCGCGACATAAATAGCAATGTTAATAATAGCAACACGAAGTCAAGAGAACTTTTAAAAAGAAATTGTTCTCAGAAGAAACTTTCACCAAAATTTACCATAAAAAACATCGCTCCTCATCATTTGACATTTTCAATGCTTTTTGTTTTAGGACTCCTGGACTCGAATGAGTGATGACATAAATTGATGACATAAATTGAAGACATAAGTAAATGAAGTAAACTATTCAATGATAGTGAATTTAAAAAAAAAGTTTAATCAAAATTAAATCCTGCCGGATCAAAAGTTGTTGTAGAAAAGGGAATTCTGTTATGGATTTGTGGATCAAGTTGCAATGTTGATAATTTCAGGAGGGAATGTTCGACAACTGATCCGAGTTTATGCACAGCACGGATGAAAGATAAACAGGAATGATTCACCACAAAATTTTCTTAAAATTAACAATAATTTACAGTGGACTTAACGAGTGGTTTGAAAACAAGTGCACATTGCACTTTATTCTTCATCGAAAACTTATCTGTTTGGTGGTCGTGACGTGGTCAAGTTTGACTTTGGCAGCTGAATTCAAGAAAAAATGAAACAACTCGAGGGGGCAGCAAGGCAAAGAAAGTCAGGGTCCAATTGTCGCTCAATTTTTTAGGAAACAAGGTTTGTTTAAGAAACCTTTGGACATCTTTTGATGTATTTGGGTGTCCAAGTGCACATGGACTCTCACTAATCGACCAGAAAACATTTTTTGGTTGTTTCTGAGATAGAGAAATTGGCGGGTCTCATTTTTTTGCAAACTAGTAACAGTACTTATGATCTGCTCAGTGATATTCAATGATGTTCAACGATGTTCAGTGTTGTATCACAGAAACTCTTGCGATCGGTCTTGAAATTGAATGCCCAACTAAGCAGCATCAAAGCGAAAGCCTTGATCAAAATTACATGTATGTTCCAGTATCTTACAAAATATGTTTTATGTAATTAACATGTAAATATCTATAAAAATATGTAAATATAAAGTATAAAAAATACATGGATATTAGTTTATTGATTCCCTTATTTTTATCGTAACAGAAGTCGTGCCGGAAGAGAATGAATGAGGATATTGAGTTGAAATATTACATTGAGTGCGACAATTACAAGGAATTTACTTCGGAAGTTGAATTTCTAACCACGACATTCGTTTGTTCCTACAATCCTTCTTTTCTTAGAAAAATTTCACCCGTTCAAATTTCCCATGTGATTTGAAGGGTTGTGGTTATTATTTGATAAACTAAGGCAAACCAATTTATTTAAATGTAATATTTAAAATATTTCCGTCCTAAGGTTACACATATCTGTGTGTTGCATCATTGCTAATAAGTAATTATAACACCAGGAAATAAAATGCAGTAATGGTTTACTTTCAAAAGTTCGAAACAAAAACACCAGAAATATCTTAAGTATAGTAGAAGAGTGTTTGAGAAGCATGTTTGAGAAATGCTTAAAAATTCTTTGTTTCAGCCTCGTTTGTTGCACTAAATTCTCATGTTTTGATTTTAGACGAAAACAAACGAACGTGGGTTAAAAATAATTTATAATTATAAATATTGTTATACATATTATTTAATAATAAATTATAATTTATAATTATAAATATAATTATAAATAAATTATAATTATAAATATTGTTATACATATTATTTAATAATAAATTATAATTTATAATTATAAATAAGCCGTAATTATTAAATATTATTAACATTAAGTTTTATTTGATGTTTGATGTCCTATTTAAAATGTTTGGGTTATATTATAGCATGGAGTTTTGTTGGGTTACCAATTCAAGTAATCAATGTCATAAATTACTATTAAAGATAATGTGCTATCTAATGCAATATAATCATACATTTATTGCAAACATCAGCGAGCCATGTTAACATTAATAACTGGTACTAGTACTCGTACTGATAATAATAATTACTAATCTTGATTTAACAAAATTTCAAAATAAAATGCATTTCAATTATTTATTCCTTAATATTATAATTTAAACTTACTAAATGCAATTTTATGGATATGTGAAGATGTTTAGAACGAAAGGCCTGCTTAGTGAATTCGTGAATCTTTAGAATGTTTCGGTCCTGATAACAATGGCGTTGTTGTGGCCTGCAGAAGAATGCTGCCTTCTCAAGTTATAAATCTTTCAATCCATTTCTTCGACCGCCAGCATGATTTCATCCCAGAAATATTAAGCAATGAGCAATTACTAAGACAAATCTTGGATAATAATGTTTTTCTAATAAATTATTTGCCAGTTATTTAAACATTTCCGTTAAGCGCTTCTGTGATTAGTTAATGCAATTCAAATCAGTTAATGTAGTTAAAAGCTATTTTTAGTAACACGGGATGCAATTTAATAAAGAATGTTATTAGAAAAGGACAGTATTGTCGTCTGCTAATAAGAAGAAAATATTAATAAAAACACAATTAAAGCGAATTGAATTGAAGCAATTTTAACTACAAAAGCATCCTCCACAAAATTCCAGCAACATGAGTTGGCTTATAAACAGACTTTAAGAGTTCTTTCCCTCATGCTTCAACTTTCGACTTCAGTGAATAACATCTCCATCCAACCTGTGAGTTGCATTTGTGCCGGTTAAATTGATTTAGTAAAATTAATCAATAATGATTTGAGTTAACAGTTTGATTGGTTTTGTTGTTTGTTGATTTATTTCTTTACTAATAATTGATTAAAGTCATTTGCACGAATGGGTCGAAGTTGAGGTCGTATAGTTTATATCTATAGCATCGCTTCAACGTAATATGCGTTTGTTTTAACAATAAAAATTTTCTATTATAAATTATAATTTGTTAATTTTAAATTTTCATAAATGCAAATAGTTGATGTTTTATAATGCGATGTCATGGAATGCGCAAGTGGATGTATTAAATGACATCTCTGTTAATTATTATAAATATTAATTTGTGAGCTTAATTGTTATTAATAATAACCTAAATATTTCATAAAAGTTGTTTAGTTTCCTTTATGAATGTTAATTTATATTTGTGATTTGTTTCACGCTGTTTTTTCCGCAAATATCCACAAAGTGATGTAAATGGGAACAATATGAAAATGCTCATAATTTAATGTTTATAGTTTTAATAGCTTTAATAGATTACACCTTTCAATGCATACAACAGGCATCCACATTGTACACAAATACACCCATCATCTCTGATTTGAGGTGGAATAATCTCTCATTGCTTTCATCTCTGCTTGGGTTTATTTTCTGCATGCTTCTCGAAACCCTGCCTACGGTAACAACATTATCATTATCATCATCAACATCATCATAGCTTCCAGTGCAATGATAATATTAATAATAATAATAACATTATCATTATCATCACTTTCAACTCGATAACAATATTTATGGTAACACCTGATATAACATTAAACATTACGTGTTATTTTAGTATACCGATATTCTTTGTACAGATGGATAAATATTTATCAAATTCACATTTTGTTAAACACTGATTTAATAATCGATAACACAAAGTGTTTTACAATTAATTAAACTATTAATTTTTAAATATAAAGAACTTCAATTAACAATATTACCACCATTTGAATACTAATAAATCTTATTATAATTTTGCCCCATTATGGAAACAATGTTTAAAAACAATTATGATGACATAAATTTTTTTCCACTTTTATGAAACATGTTCATTTCATTCTCAAGTTTTCACAGAACTTTGGTCTGCGTGCACTCCACATTCTTTGGCTTCCGTGGTTCAATTTCGTTGTTTTCCATGGTAAATTCCAACAATTACATTTGCACTTGTTGAACTTTCCGAATCATCGATTAGCAGATGATGATGGACCCAAGTGTTTGATCTTCCTGTTGAAAATATTTATTGTTCTTTGTGGAAACAATAAATTATCATATTTTATTATTAATATATTTATATTGCCATTAATTTCATCAGTCATTAGGATCACAACTTAAGGTCAATCTATTATTCATCAAACAAGTTAATATTCATATTGTAGTAATGGCTTCCATTTTCAAGTTACCGAGTAATTCCTGCTTGTTGTCCGCTACTTTATTAACAAACATCCTGTTTCAAAAAATATTTCTGATGCCAATGTTGCAGCAGTCTTGCGACACGAAGCTTAAGCAGAAATAAAAAAGATTGATTTATCTTCAAAGATTTCTTTCAATTCACCTTGTAGGTCAATTCATCTCAGATCTTTCAATCAAGATAAAAAAACTAATTATTTTTATTGGGAGAATTCCTTACATTTCTTGCAATAAGTACCGTGGTTTTTAAACGAAGTCAAAAATTTAATCAATGATTTTATTTACATTTCCACTTTTTACAACCAGGAGGAAGAGAGGAAATTTTTACAAATCTTTCGCCGTTTTTCGTGTTGTTTATGAAACAGGATGATATGTGATCTGATAATGTTATTTATGATGTCTTCAAGTGCTGAATATTTTAAAATTAGTTTGGTTTTCAGAATAAATTTTTAATTCAAACTTCATCGTTGCAGCATTTTGTGGGAGTTTCATTGGTTTTTAATTTTTTTGTTTGCCTTCATTTTCGTATTTTTTTACTAAATAACTATTGAGTTAAAAATGAGTTTAATATCAATTTTAATTTGTTTCGTTCACTTTTAATTGTTCGAATAATTGGAAATTAATTGTAATTCACTTAACGAAACTAACAATGAAACGAGGAATCCGAGAATTTCTTACGGGAAAACATTCCTTAAGTGTTTGGTCCAGTTATCCACTTATTACCACAACTCATCTTACCGTCGTCACCATTGCCATCATCACTTTAAGTATTTAGCGTCACAGCAATACCAAATCATATCCAATATGAATTTCAGTCACCAGGACAAAATTGCAAAGTAATGAGGAAGCAAAGGAGAGGCAGCACAGATCTTGAGTGGATCAGCAAGTACCAGCACAGTGATCATCATGTTGACAGACAAGCTAGGAAGAAATTGGAAACCAATTCTGATTTTCCACTGGGAGTGCGTTCAACATACTTTCTTCTTCTAATAATAATTATATTAATAAAATAATTTTAATTATAAGTATGTTTGTATTAGGCGATGCAAGCTGGATTGCGAACACAAAGGCTATCGACTGCTGAATTTACCGCCTCTTGGCAAAGTTTAACTTAATTAATAATATTTATTTCAATTATTAAACATTTATAAATATTTTTACTTTTAAATAATTTAATAATTATTAACTTCCAATCGAACATTATTTAATAATTATTCGATTAAAAAACAAGAACAAACTGATAATTGCTGCACACATTATGTTTCGAAATATCGAAGTTTATGCGCAAAGGAATGAAGGAATGAGATAAGAAGCAATTACGTGTCTGAAGATGTATTTTCGAAGTTCTGTTCAGCAGTTGTTGATGAAGGAATGTTTGCAAACACACCATGGTTTTACTTGCTTCGTGGAAATGCGTTTTCTTCTTCTGATAAGAATTTCTGGAATCTTCGGAACCATTGCACATTTGCATTAAATTAATATGTAAAAAATAATGACTTATTTATAGAAAATTAAAGCTTGCTCATTTAAATGAGAAGATAATTCCTGGTTATCTTAAAAGCCAATATAATTGTAAATATTTTAAGAATAAATATATATATATAATTATCTCTTAATCACTAAATCAAAATTGCTTTGTTCATTATCACACTATAATTCTCAGCTACCACCCACTCCATCTCAACATGCGAGGAGGATGAAATACGATCAGGAGGACTTCTCACGACCTCAAAGATTCCTCAGTCGCCTCTCAAATTCACCGAGAAACGAAGAGAACCAATCACTGGCATCGACTTACAGACGCAGGTCCAACAGTGTCTCCATGCAACCAGTTTCCTACGAACCTCTTCTCACGCGGAACTATCAACCAGTTGGTCAGAGAAGAAACAGCATTGTCAGTTCATTTGTTTCGGGTTCGACTCCTGCCTCGAGAAGAGATTCAGTTGTCGATTACGCGTCACCTTTCTCGAGATCAACAAGGTCACCGAGAGCCACGAGTGTTCCTGGTCACTTCGACCTCAGCAGACTGACCAACAGTTGTTCATCGAGAAGCAGATCTTCATTAGCTTCTCCTTATCTTTCTTCAGATCCTCCTCCCTTCAGAAGAAGTTCTTTGGCGCCTGGATTCAACTATGGTTTCTATGACAACAACAAAAGATCCTCCATTTACAACAACGACTACAACAAAAGACCTTCTGTTTACAACAACGACTACAACAAAAGATCTTCTGTTTACAACAACGACTACAACAAAAGATCTTCTGTTTACAACAACGACTACAACAAAAGATCTTCTGTTTACAACAACGACTACAACAAAAGATCTTCTGTTTACAACAACGACTACAGCAAAAGATCTTCTGTTTACAACAACGACTACAGCAAGAGATCTTCAGTTTTCTACGACAACGGTGGAATAATGTCAAAAGGCAGAAATGACACCGGTTCCTATGTGTCTTCGTATTTTTTTAGACCTACGAGTATTGGGAAATTTTGAAGAAATGTTGAAAAGGTGTTGAAGTTGTTGATACAACATCTTCTTTTGTAGCTAGGTTGGTTGAGAAACTTAAAAAGATTTCAAATCGGTTCAAAATGGTTTGACACCGAATTCCTGTTCCGCAGAACTTATTGAATTTTTAAATTTTATACAATTGTGAATTCGGAACTATTAAGATGTTTCGCTTATGAAAATCAAATAAAGTTTTAATTGCAAAAATATAATTTCAGAAAAAAATAAATAACGTTTTAACGCTAACGTTAATGGTTATTATTGAAATAATTGGAACTAATTGTGCTGTTTTTACTTCAGATAGACGAGAACATGTGCACATACATGGAGGAGTGAAATGAAATGAATGAATGAAGTTTTGCTGACGACAGAGTTTTTGGGAAGAACACGGAAATATTTGCTCTTTGTACGAAACTTGACGTGTGACTTCATGACGTCATGAGGAGACGATTTGTTTATCAATTTTTTGCTGACTTCTGAAAAAAAGTTTTACTTCGGTTAACTTCGAGATTTGATGATAATTTGTCTGGAAATATTTAAACAAAATTATTAAGTGACCAAAGCATTTTTTAGAAACAAGTAATACATAGATTTTATTTTATTTAAATTATTGAAGTTGTCACTTTAAAGCAACAACAACGGTACAACTACTACTATTACTAACAACAATAATTGCAATAATAGTAATGCTTGATTTATAAAGTGGCCATGTTGATAATAGCATTCAAAATCCAAATTCGTTCAATTGAATCAACGAACCTTCATTCTTCGTTGAGCATGTTTCTGACGATTTTTCATCGTAAAAATCTGTTCGAGAAAAATTACTTTCTTATATTTGTTCAAATATAAAATATAATTTGAAAAAAGCGTAAACCATTTATTTACAATAATTTAAAAATGAGCATCATTATCATAATACTACTACTACTTTTCAAAGATTTTATTTAGCCCTCTGACACTTTCTAGAACCATCATCAAAAAAAAAAAAAAAAAAAACATCACCCGAATATTTAAAGTCCTCATACGGGTCAGGGATCACCCAAGGACCATAATATAAATATTTTGAGTTCGAATAGAAGTATTGAAATAGTTAAATAATTTTTCGAAATATTGTCATGAATTATTGAAAGTGTTTTTTGTGCGTCCTCTTTGGCCCTTTCGTCTGTGTTTTCTCCAGGTACTATGCTTGAAAAATTTCCAGATCTTATATATACTACTACTACTACTACTACTACTACTACTACTACTACTACTACTAATAATAATAATAATAAAAATAATAATAATAATAATAAGAATAATAATAATAATACTACTAATAATAATAATAATAATAATAATAATGATGATGATGATGATAATAATGATAATAATAATAATATAATAATAATAATAATAATAATAATAATAATAATAATAATAATAATAATAATAATAATAATAATAATAATAATAATAATAATAATAATAATAATAATAATAACTATAATAAAAATGATAATAATAAAAAGACTTATATTTCACATGGTTGCCAGTTGATTAAGTCACTGCATCTTTCACGCCCATCCAGCTCTGGAAAACATTATCAACTGAAGCAATGTCATGGCTTATTTACTTTTCTAATGAAAAATATGGCATTTATGATTATTTATCGGAGTAATTATTGTGTTGAAGTATGATATTATAATTAGGTATTTTTATTGATTGTTAGTTATACATGGTCGTCATTACATCACTCACTCATCCTCGTCATCGTCACCATTATCATCATAAGCGCAACATTTTAAAATGTAAATCGAGGCTCAGATATGATTAAAATAAAAAAAATAAACGCTTTTTATTTTGTTGTTATTCTAAATAAGGCATTTATTTGTTCGTTTGTTTAGAAAATTATGAATTTGCAGCAGTTTTAACAGATTTTAACAAATTTAAAAACAGATTTAAACAAACTTTAAAATTTTATAAAATAGACTTCATTTAAAATTTAAATATATATAAGCACGATTTAAGATATAAACAAGTTTAGGCGTAAGTAACAATTTAAATAGCAGTAAATATTGGAGTAAATATATTAAAAATCCTCCAAGAAGTTCAAAAGGTCGAAATATTTCATCGAATCGGAAGTTCAACGCCACAATTTCAATCGAAAGTCATGCTTGGAAATTCAAATGTTGGGGTCAACAAAGGTCACCAAGTTTAAAAAGGTCATGTGAAATTTGAATAAAAGCGTTGAAAGGTCGCAGCTGGCTATTGGTTCGTTTTCTAATATTGTTACTAAATTGTATAATATTGTTATTACATTGTGTAATATTGTTATTACATTGTGTAATATTGTTATTACATTGTGTAATATTGTTATTACATTGTGTAATATTGTTATTACATTGTGTAATATTGTTATTACATTGCTTAATATTGTTATTAAATTGTATAATATTGTTATTATATTGTGTAACATTGTTATTACATTGCTTAATATTGTTATTACATTGCTTAATATTGTTATTAAATTGTATAATATTGTTATTAAATTGTGTAATTGTATTAGATTACTTAATATTGTTATTAAATTGTGTGATATTGTGCGTTATTAACCGTATTATTAACCAAAGTAACTCTATTATCATTTTAATTAGAATATAATTAACTTTATAATATAATAATGTTATAATGATTAAATTAATGTTTATCAATTTAATAAATTAAAAACTTTTGGTTTTGTTCGAATAACAATTTCTTGTTATAATTTAATAAATGTATTATTTTATTGGCTTCGTTTGGATAAATTTACATATAAAATACAAAAATTTTCAGCTTATTCTGTTGGCTTAGTCAGCATCCATTAATTTTTTAAAAGTTTTTTGTCAAATAAATTTAAGTAAATTTAATTTTAAGTTTTTTTTTTGGTAAATGCTTCCAAGATTATAAATCAAGTTCAATGAAAGAGCTGTTTGAATAATTCACATGAAAAGGCACAATATTTACGTTTGAACTTTGTAATTATTTCTTAAAGAGCTATTTATTTACGAAAATATTTTCAATTTACTAAGATTTGCTTTCAGAAAAATCACTCTTTCATGTTCACTCAACCGTGCACCTTTTGACTTGGAAAACATTTTTGAACAACTTATTTTTCAAAGTTGCTAGGACAAATTTTGATTCATTTTTTGTGGTGTGTGAAGTAGTGAATTAAATGGAAATAGGGAATATTAGCTGTTCGATGAGTTATTTAAAATATTATAATTAAGTTTGTTTTAAAACTGAAAATAGAAATATTATTTAATCAAACATCATTATCATCATCTCTATCAAAAACATCACATCGCTATCATCATCATCATCGCGGCCATTAACTCCGTATTTGTACTTCTGTAGGTCTTCATAAAATTCCTCCCCATCATCATCTACATTAAATAATTAAAAACACGAAATACCGCTTCTAAGTGCTTGTGAAACAACAGCATCACTTTCAAACGGCAACAACAACAACAACATCACTTTCAAACAACAGCAATATTGTAAAACTTGAAAGTCACGTGACACCTGGGATGAGGAAGAGTTTGAGGAGGTCAACAGAGGATGGTGCGAGGTTCAAAGGGGCAACAACAGCTGAGTAGAGGAAGGCAGAGTAGATTGGTGCCTCTTGTTGTTGTTGATGCTGTTTGAAGGAGTTGTTCAACATTTCCAATGGAACTCTCTATTATTGATTAATAATATTAATAATTAGAAACAAATATGTTTATAGTTTTGTTATTTCATTTTTGCAATAACTGATTAAAGTTTTAATGTTTTAATACGGATTTGGTAGTCACGTCTGCCAAGCCAGGCAACATAATCCTGGAGGACTAACAGTCCCTTGGAGTAGGCGCACGGGGCCCGATTGGAAGATCCCTGTACCATTTTTTTTTGGGGGGGGGGGAATCGGCCTGTCAAGCAAAAAAAAGAACAAAGTTTATGGAAAAAGTGTCCGAGACTGTCGAAGCATCTTCTCAATGGATATGGAGTCACAGGAACTCCAAGTTGTGAGGCAGGATAAAAGAAAAGACACCTCGATTAGTCGCGCTACGAAACTCATAAATTTTCTCGTGGCGTGTGAATAATATTGGAAAGTGGCCTTCAAAAAGCCGAAAGAAAAGTACGAAAGTTCGATTTTGCCCGATGAAACACCCGTCTGATCGGAGGGTGTGGTCCGGCCCCGGGGAGTGTAAGGAGATTTAAAGGGCCGAAACGCTCGAAGAAGGAGTCACTCCTCTGACGATTCTGTCGGGGCTCGACAAGAGTTATAAATCGTAGCACTGGCCGTTTGACGCTCTGAAAAAGACCGAGGGACAACTAGGAAAGACTGGTGACATCAAGAAAAAACTGAGGACGACCCGGAAAGACGGGTGGCATACCGGAGATTGGACTAGCTATCCAGGCGTGGATTTTCATTGCTACTAAAGGAAATAAAGAAACATGCCTCCATGGCTCCAGCGGAAACGAGGGAAAGAATGACGAGCCAACAATCGACCACATGGATTTCGACACGGCTTCTACCGAGACTAGTTTTAAGACCTTCTTCTGACAACGGCGTGACAGAGAATAAGTGCATATGTGGAAGAAGTTTTGAAACGAAGAAGGGATTAATCACCCATCAAAGCAAGAAAGGATGTCTGAACTGGAGGAGAACGTACTGTCGCAGATCAGCGCGCAGATAAAACGTCAGACTTCACCGGGTGCAAACCACAGTCTCGCGTGTAGTCCAGTCTTCGCTCCAGCATGGGAACCTCCAAGGCCGAAAATCAAGTTTCCGACGGCCAAGGACAAAAAAGCTTGGGAAGAGCTGGATCAGACGCTCGGACAAGGGTTGAAGAAGTTGTTGAAGGCGGACAAATCAATCAAATCCTTCACAAACTTAATTTACGACAAATGCCACAGAAGATACAGTTCAGTCACAGTGAAGCAGAAAGGAGAAGCAACAGTGTCCAGAAGAGAGAGAAAAAGGCGCTACGGTGTCGATGGAAAAGGCCGAAAAAGGCGAAAAACCTGGTCTAATCGCTTTATGAAAAGAACTCAGGAGAAGAATCATTTCCATCCGTCACGCAGAAAATGCCAAACTGAAGAAATATGAGAGGACAAGGCAAGATTTTTTCAAAAACCCATACAAATACGGGAAATTGTTGCTGGACCTCCCAAAGTCGGGTGTGCTAAATGTTGAGCAAACCGAGTTAGAAGACCACCCAAACAAAACTTACAGAGAATTCCTACAAAATGAAAGCTTATAAATGGCGATGACGATGAGGACTATGCCAGTACTGATGGTGATATAATATTCACATGAATATGATGAATTTAAAATTTTTAAATTGGTCACCAATATACTAAGTTCCATCCGATCGTGTTGATACTGTTGTTGTTGTTGATGATGATGATTCTGGTACAACAAGTAGAACACGTGACCTCCTTCTATCCACTCCTTGACAAGTGAGTGCGAGTCATCTGATGTTTATAATTGATATTTCGCCTTAGTACTCACACAAATAAGTGCCTGTTAATCATCATCATCATCATCATCATCGTCATCGTCATCGTCATCGTCATCGTCATCGTCATCGTCATCATCATCATCATCATCATCATCATCATCATCAACGTCTTCGTCTTCGTCATTATCACAGGCATTGTCATCGTTGTCGTTAATGTCATCGTCATCTTCAACATCGTCATCGTCACCACCACTGATGGTCAACTGAAGACAGAATATTGGATGACACAAGCAGGTACACGAAGGATTAATTTTGATTTCACCCTACATCGAAGTGTCAATTCCTACGACGTAAATATATTTTTCCACAGAAATATTTTAGTTTTCGTCATAAATAAATTAATCATTTAATCCAGTTTATTAATATCTAAAAATTATATTTGCATTAAAATGTTTTTAATAAAAAACTATGCTTATAAACGCAGAGTATCACCACAAAAATATCAAAGTTACTGTAATTATGTTGAAATTATGATAGACTTTAACTATAATGCTTTAATAACAAAACTGAAAATTGAAAGGCAACATTTAAAATTTTGTTTAAAGAAACTCAAAGATCTAAAAATATATATTTAACAAAATCACATTTTAATAAATTACATTTGATAAAATATATTTAATTATATTTGATAAAAATAGTTTCAGTTTAAATTCTTCTAAAATTACACCTTACTTTTTAATTATAATTTATTTATTTGTTTTTTAATTAATTTCGTTTTTTATATTTTTCATATCATTGAGTAACAAATATTTTTCACATTAATTAACAAAAGGTGTAATTTGCTAATTAACATTAAAATTTTAAAATAATTTTCTATTAATAAATGAAAATATTTTAAAAGGAAATTGCTTTTTAAGAAAAATTTACAAGAACGAAGATTCTCTTGAAATGAGAAAAAAGAGAAATGTGCAATTATTTTATTCATTACAATCACGTAGCAGGCTTTTATTAGGTTTTTTTTGGATTTTATGTTTAACAATATGTTTAATGGATATGTTTAACAATTTTATCATATTTTGTGATTGATCATGAGACTTTAAAATCTTAAAAATATTTAAATTCCAATGAATTTAACTCATTTCAAAATTTTTGTATGATCATTTAATGAATCAATTTCAATGTTTCTCAATTTAGTGAAACAAATAAATAAACTCGCTTGAACGTGGAAAGCATGGATTGTAATGGAAGTAGAAGTTCAAAACTGAGCAGGAAACAATCATTGAACCTTTCGATTCGCACGTGTTCTGCGGGTGTTGAACGACGTTTAAATTTTTATTTAATCTTTAAATGATTTTTTAATTTAATAATGAATTATTTTAATAGTTTAACATTTGAATAATTTAATATTTAATGTTCGGAAATACCTTATAAGCTATTTGTTTGCAATGACAAAGTAAGCATGCGCTTTCGTTTTGGCGCCACATAAATTTATTATTATATTAAAATTATTAGTATTGCTGTTGGTTTTATAATACTTAAAACAATTTTTGGCCTTAACGTTCTTTGCCTTATCAAAGTTTATCTGATTCATGTAGTAATTTAAAGAATAATAAACATGGAATTTATCAACCTCTGAATTCCTGATGGCGTGGAAGTGGTAAGATCCTCCAGAAAGTGAGTTGCTTGGGGCCAGGTGTCCCAATGGATGAGCTGTTTTATGGTCGTATAAAAATCAAATTATGACTTGTCATGGAAAGAATATTGCATTAACGACATGAATAATAATATTAATAATGATAATAATTATAATAATAATAATAAATAACAACAAAAATGAATGACTCCCCGTCAACAACGCACTCACAGATCCACGGCCATTCGTCTCTTTGGAGTGTGGTGTTGAAGCACAACCTGTGCTCATTTGTGGAGGAGGGAACAGCTGATTGGGAATTGATTTTATCAATGAAAAACAATGTTAAGAGCGACTTCATGTTAATGAGATGCTAATTTAGATCGATCTCTCGACGTCCATCTGAAAGGTCAATTAAGGCTCATTAATATTAATTACACGCAAATATCTTGGACGTGTCCGATGCAATTGATGGCCAAAAATAGGAAGGAAGTTCAGTCGGCAAATCCTTTCCAAACAACTCCGTGGCACGTGAAAGCTGAATATGAAAGTGACTTTTGTGCTGATTAGATGCACCACTCTTGTATAATTTATAGGCGATCGATTTGAAGATAAATTTTTTTCGAGATAAATGAAAATTAAGTTAAAATGAGTAATCCTATTATATGATTAATTCAATGAATTAAAATTGAGTGAATAAGTAATATTTAAATAAATGGGTAATTAAATGAATAGATTCATGAGTTAATAAATGAATAAATAAATAAGTAAATAAATGATTGAATAGTCGATAAATGAATGATTAATTGAGGATACCAACATTGATATGCAAGGAGGAGTTGTGAGTCGATTTTGACAAATTTTAGGCAGGAAAATGTGATGCTTCTGAAATTGAAGCATGCAATAATTTAATAATTTCGTTTTACAATAAAGTAATAATATCATTTCAATCCTTATAATATTTCCGGTCTGAATTCATCACAGGAAATAATGTAATGTTATGAATATAATATAATATCACATAAGGATATTATTTAAAATTTGTAATTGCAATTTATATTTTTCAAAAAAATTAATATTGAATCAAATGATGTTCAAACAATAAAGATGATATTTTGTTAACAAATAATAATTAAGTGATTAATTTTGATTGCCTCTAGGTGTTGTAATATAATGTAATTGCATCATAATAAAAATAATTAAAAATAATATCAATTGGTATTTGGTTTAATATACAGTCAAACCCGTTTATGTCGCCAGCCTAGGGTTTTGCCAAAAAGAGTCGAGATAGCAGAAAATCAATGTGGCGGTTGTATATTAACATCTTTACGTGTATAATGTGCGTTAATAAACGAGAATGCACATGATTTTGCAGTTTTCTCTTAACATCTCCAGACAATTTTAGAACGAAAAAATAAATAACAGTGCGTTATCCTCAGACTAGGTCGACAAGAGTGAATTGATGAGAAAAATGCTATGACAAAGGGAGAATTTGGAGGTTCCACTTCAAAAACGTCGTTTTAGTAGGGATGGCAAGTTAACAGGGGTCGACTAAGTGGGCTTCACTATAAAATAAATATGTCGTAACAGAAATAATTAAAATAAAATTAAAATAATATGCCTTTTATCACAAATTGAATCATATTCCTATTGTGATTCACCGACATTTATTTTCCACAATTCACATCCTTATTATTTCCAAAGGTCAATTATTTCTCGGAATTAAATGGACAAGATGTCAATCTGTCATCTTCATTTGATAGATGAACTCCCAATATTCATGTTAATAAATAATAGTGATTGTTATAATTATATTAAATAGAACTTAAATATTTTCTAATCAAATAAAACTTTTAAAAGTTTCGCAAGTTTTCATCTCACGGAATTCAATTAGTGCCTTCACAGATTCAATTATTTTAATTTTAATTTAAATTTAATTTCATATAAATGAAAAATGTTCTGCTTTAAGTTGTCAAACAAGGACTATTTTATACTTTAATATATGTTATATTTTATATTTTAATATATTTTATATTTTAGATTTTAATATATATTATATTTTATTTTTATAAATGGCTACAAAATTTAATGCTAAAACAATGTGATTGCCTTAAATGAAAATTAAAATATTTAATCAATAAAAGTTAAATTGAAATGAATTAATTAATGACTTCATTAACATGAATATTAATGACTTGAGCATCACGAATAAGTAATAACTTGGTTAGCTCGAATAATGAATTGTATTAAATGCACACCCTTCCATTATTCGGAGGACCCTGAAAGCCTTTCCTGCTTCTTGAGAGAGGCAGGTAAGTTGATAGCTCAAGTGCTTTGTCCGACAGTCACCTCTTAAATAGTTCTGTTGTTGTTGTTGCTGATGTATCGATTTGTTGTCGTCGCTGAAAGGCGGTGAATGCAATTTCTTGTTGTGCTCATAGAAGTGCGACATGAAAACCTGAATCGGCTGATCTGCGAGATTTTCTTGTGAACTTGAATTTGAAAAATATTCGAAGGGCATTCGTGGATGTACATTTCCATCTTCATTTAAAAGTTCATCGCAAGGAGTTCTCCTCCAGTACGTTACGTTCATTTCAGACTTTCGAGCCACAATTTCCTTCAAACTCATCCATCCGTCACCTCCCTTGATTCGAATCAGTTTACTCTGCCACGTCTTTAATGACGATGATGATGATGATGATGATGATGATGACGGTGATGATGATAATGATAATGATAATGAATGAGGTGCATTTAGAGGATTGTAATTTGATGCTTGTGTATCGTCATCATCATCGTTGTGGCTCCACACATAAGAAGGGAAGTTGCAGTACCCTCGTTGAGAATGCGAGATTCCTGAATGAATTATTGTTAACCAAATACTAAATAAATTATGTTGATGTGTAATTTTTTTTATTTAAGCTATTTCATATTTTAAGCTAGGTAAACAAGGTGAACGGCGCAGTTGGTGTTTATAACAACATGAAATACAACGAGTAGTGACTGCAAAATTGCTAAAAATATTTTTACAATACCATAAATACTTGACAGGAAATATTATTATCAAACCTTCATAAAAAGTTCCTAGGAACACGAAGAACCTAAGAGTCTTCAAATTCACGAGCATCATGAAGACATTTGAAAGAGGCACGTTGACGGGCCGTTAAAAGGAAAAACCATGAGTAGAGGATGAAGACGATGATGAGGACGGTGATGATGATGATGTTGATGACGATGACTATGATGACGTTGATGATTAGGACTGCGATGATGATGATGGATGACATCAGACATAAAAAAGTATTTCTGTTCAATTGAAGCAAGTGATGCAATCTTTGTGATCTTCAACAAAATTTCAATGTTCGGTGCTTTTGTTATAGGAGATGAAATAATGCAATAATGTTTTCAAATTACATTTATTGGTATGAAACAATATTTTCTAAACAAACAAAAACGTCTCATTTAATGACGAAAGTTAATCTAATTTAAATTTTGAAATTACATTTCGAGTTTAATGCGATATGTTTTATAACTTGGTTGAAATGTGATATGCTTTGAAATTTGATTAAAATTTACAATTTTTCAAATGAATCCTTGCTTCAAAGATTTTGAGTTCAAACCTCCATAAATCGTGCCATTAATGCACAAAAATGAAAACAATTGAATGATGTTCCAGATTTGTTATTCTGCATTGCAGAGTTTTAATTATACTGGAGGAGTAACATTACATAGAGAAATATGTTTTCACGGAATTATATTTTTCTGAATTATTTCCTTTGTGTTCATGAGTTGGAATTGTTTGTGAATCCTTTTGTGTGACCACGTGTGGTCTCAATAAGTCTTTCGTTTGAAGCAACGGATTTTAACGGAATATCAACCATAATTTCATACATTAAACAATCAATGAAACAAATCAAATAAATTACACCAATAATTGAGCTTAAATTATCGGTCAAAAATAAATTAAAAGCTTTCAAAAATAAAAGATTCTCAATCGAGATAAGATGACGTGGAGAACGAATGCCGTCAGAAAGCTTCAATTTTTCTTTCTTGTGATAGTTGAGATGTTATAAAAAGAAGAAAGTTTATTTTTTGTAGTTTGCTAAATAATTAATTGTTTTATTCATTTATATTTCATTTTAAATAAATGATTTTAAAAATTTACTTATGTACGATATTTTAGTATCAGAAATTTAATTGCTATAAACATTTTTTAAATGAAACGAGCATAAAACTACTTAAAAGCATTAATTAATAATTAAGATTATTTATTTCAGCAAATTGTAAGAACGGAATTTAAAGGCAAATAACAAATAACAGCATCCAAAATTTTTGCAGAGGCGTGAAGTGTTTTCCAGAAATTCTGAGGTCGTTAGTGAGTTTATATTTTAGAATGATCAGATTGGTGCTTGACAAATATTTATCAAGTTGTCTAGTATTTATTAAATTACTACAATAATTATTGAAATTTCAATGTTACCTTTAATTTATCTACGAAAATCAAATTGAGAATTTGACAATCTAATTTTATAGTGATTACTTTTATTACTGAAGCAACGTTTGATCACAAATGCAATATTTAGAAACTGTAGAGAAATATTTAGTAGCGATACAATTAACCGAACCTTTCGAACAAAATAATTAAGATAATTTATATAATTTACATAAATTATGTAACTATATGATAAACATCAATTTTACGCAGAAGAAAAGTTGTCCATAAAGTTTGAAGAAAGATTTAAAATATTTTTAGTAAAATTAATCTGAAATTTTTCTTTAATTCCGAACCATTTAAAAATAATAACATTGAAAAAATTCATACATTAATATTTAAAACATTGAAATATTTTAATAAATTTAGACTTAAAAATCAAAATTGAGATTTTGCTCATAAAGATGCTTCTGCCTTGTTTAGCCTTTGTGATTCATGTCTTTTTCTAAAAAGAAAAATAACACAATTTATATTAAAATTAAAACAATATAAAATTATAATTTGCCCATCCAAGACATCTATAAACTTCATTTAAAAAAAACTGAGGTTAATTGCAACTAAAAACAATTATTTTTGAATTTTGAAATATTATTTCTAATTTCTTCGGACCTCATGTTGTTGTTGTTGTTGTTTTTGTTGTTGCTGTTGACGACCAAATCTCCTGTCCGAATTTTTGGAAAAACGAAAAACAACAAACCCGATACCAGAGCAAAAGCACCAAAGATTAAGCTTGGCAGAGGAGCCCAAATATCAGCCTGTTACAAAATGTGAATAGTCGTATCTTAACAAAAATATTGCGAAATATCATTTCTTTCGAATGTTAGGCTCGACATTGCCATTGTAGTTACTTGTGACATTTTTATTCAACTATTGCAAACCTCGAGATTATAGCGGGCATGACATCTCGACATAAATTTACCCACCACAAATTTACCCACCATAAACTTACCCACCATAAACTTACCCACCATAAACTTACCCACCATAAATTTACCCACCATAATACCACCCAAGAATGAAGATGCTATGCTGCTCAGACGACCAAACGAAGCTGATATTCCCATTGCTTGACTTCTGATTCTTGTCGGGTAAGTTTCTGCTGTTTCTACGTACAGAGTGTTGTAAGATACCGTTATCAGTCCTTTACCAAGTATGCCAAAAGCCGTCACTACGTATTCCTTGTCTAAATTCACGAAGTTATAATTATTATAAAATTATTTATTAACTTATTATTTATGTAATTATTTTAAAGTAACGGCACATCGTAATGGCAGAACTTTAAAGATTCATGTATATTTTGTTTTTTGTTTATTTGATTATAGTCCTTTGCATAACAGGATTCATGTATAGTAGTCATGTAAATTTTAATAGAGCTGTGGATGTAGCCAAGGAGGTGGAAGAGGCAACCAAAAGAGCAATACCTGAGCCTCAGCTGGAAACAGGAAAACAACAATTAACGAAATTAGAGCCCACTACTAGAACCAGGCAATAACAATGTCCAAGTGCCCAAATTGTGGCTTCAAAAATCATTCAACAGTTTTGCAACAAAAGAATGCACCAAAATGGAAATGCAAATTCTGTAAAAAAAAAAGAACATTTAGAAACTGTTTGCTTCAACAAACAAAGACTTTGGCATGATGATGAAGCAATCACTCAACCAAATTCTTAAATTGAAAATACAAAGGAGATGCCCTTTTATAAAAGATTGTGGACACCTGAATGACTAAATGGATTCTTGCGGTAATGGCGGAAGTTTAAAGGTCCATTAAAAAGGCATTAAAAATCCAACTATTACCAGTGTTGTGCAGTATCGAATTACATGTAATTCGTTACTGTAATTAATTACATTTTTTGGTAATTTTTACTTGTAACAATTACAAAAAAAATTTTGTACTCTTACTTGTAACAAATTACTATTTTTGGTCATACTTTTAATTCGTTACCTTTTTGGCGCAAGACGTTACAAAGTAACATAAACAACATTTTAAATTAGTTTAATTTATTTAAAAAAAATTTAAATTCTAGATTGTTATTCTTTGGTTCGTTCGAGAACCTTCCCCTTCCCGATCATCGCTCTTTTGTTATTGTGGTTATCGCCGGTCGTTTTTGTTTTAAATCGGAAATTGTTGATAAGTCATAGTCGAAGCTTTTTTAATATATAATATTTTATACATATAATAATATAAGATTTAATATATCGTAGTATGGATTCATTTGAAGCCATTTTTAGTGTCGTTAGCGAAGATAAGAGGAACAAGGGTGAAGATAGTCCGTGGCCGTATTTGAACAAAATGTTCAGATTTCAATCAAAGGAAAATCATATAAGTATGCATGCCTACTCTGCCAACAGAAACAAAAACTACATGTTCAGCATAACTCAACTTCATCTAACTTGAAGAAGCACGTGGAACGCATGCATCCAACAGAAGTTAAGGAATAGGGTATATCTGTTGCTAACGATTGTCAAGCTTGATGAGAAACTGGTAGCCAAAGTAGCATCTTCTAATGCAGCAAAGATGGACGAGCTTTGAGCTCTCGTTCATCTGATGCTGACAGTATTTAAGACAGTTTCTTCAATTGCAGAAGGTCAACTGATATTCTGATGCAGTACCTTCGAGACCGATCAGATGACATGAACATTATTACTGGAAGCGATACCCTGAAGAAATTATTTATCCAGTTGAACACTCCTCTGCCAGCTAGTGCAGCTGTTGAACGTTTATTCAGCTCTTCTGGTATGACAAAGAACAGCTGAAGAACCATAATGAGTGACAAACTATTTGAGGACTTAGTTATGTTAAAAATTAACAAAAATTTGTGATTGTAATGTAATAAATAAAAAAAAACACCAAAAGAATGCATTAGTTCAAATGTTATTACTTAATGACTGTTAGTACTAGCAGTTAATACCAGTAATTGTTTTAACGATAAGAGAAACAATTCCTTTTAAATAATACGGAATGATGTATGATCACAATAATGGCGGCATCAAAGTTACTTGTAATTTTTACTTAAAAGTAACTTTTAGACGCTGTAACTTTTAACTTTTACTTGAGTAAATTTTTGAGACAATACTCTTACTTATACTTAAGTAGCTTTTTGAGGTATTACTTTTACTTGTAACTAGTTACCGAAATGAGGTAATTTTTACAACACTGACTATTACTAAATGGAGTTCCAGACAATGACATGTCGATCAACTACAAAGAACTTCTTCAGGGGGATTAAACAGAAAAATCCATTTTTCCCAAAAGTTTTAAACTTTCAACCAAAAGATCTCCTCGACCTCAATGCAATCAACAACCAAATGATAGACTTATTGTAAGCACCGAACTTAAAAGATAATAGTGAACCAATTAAAAAGGGGAAGTTGTTATGACGCTATATTTGAATTGATTTTTAGCTCTAGTTGTAGTCGTTGTTATCATGAGGGTTCCATTGATATGCAATGCTTGCGGTATAACGAAGTGGATTTTATTTTAATAAAGATTATTACAGAAACATAACAAATATAATTATTATAATTATAATAACATAAAAATAACAACTTTCAATAGTTCGTGCTCGCATAATAAAATACCAACTTGGATAAAACATAAAAGGAATCATGAGAAAGCAGGAACATGAAGCAGCAATGGTGAAGATTGCCAGAGTCAGCCTCCCTCCAAACTTTTCCATGGATAAAATGGTGAGTGGGTTGGCAGGTATTTCCACAAGGGTGATTAAAAAGGTGTTCAAGTAAATGTTACCTGGTAACCTCCCAATGTTCAGTGAGAAAGCGTAATAAATGAGAGAAGTTACGAACCTGACAATCGAATAATTACTTTATATTAATATTTTGATTGTAATTATAATTTTAATATTTAAAATTTAATTATAATTATGATTGAAATTATAACATTAATAATATTATTTTCATAGTTTATCTAGCTCTTTAGAAACTAATGTAATCAAATTATATTAAGGCATTAAATATTTTAATTTATACCATGATTTAATTTAACCAATATTAATATATACCATGAAAACCAAAGAATTGGGGTTTTCAACGACAGTGCTTTGGTCTCAAAAAATCCTGAGACAAGGTTTTTCTTTGTGTTTATTCGGTCGGCATGCTTCTCGGTGACATTCTGAGTTGAAATTAAAGCATGTAAAATTAAATCAAGTAGTTTAAATTTGAAATTAAATCATGTAAAAGTAATTAATATAACATTTCAATTCAATTAAAAAAATATTAAATTCCGTTATAAGTTATTTTATTTTCTTCTGAAAGGTTTGAAAAGTAATATTGATAATGATTATTGCTTTGACAGTCATACTTAAATGTCAAGCTTAAAGATTTAGTCATGAAAATTATTAATCCAAAATGTTAAAGAAATTGAGAGTTGAACTTCAAGAGATCAGAGTCGTGCTTTAGAGGTGAATAATGGGAAAAATATCTTACATCAAACCTGATGCTGCCTTTTATCAAAATTTCTTTCTTGTTTATCACAGAAATCCTCTCCAAACCATTCCTAGCTTCGTTTTCCATTCCTTGAGAAGCCAACCATCTTGGTGATTCTTCGAGAATTCTGTGTTTCATCAGGAAATATTAATCGATTAATTTAAATCTAGAATTTCATTAATTGTTTTTATGTGAATTTAATTTAAATTAAGTAAAAAATCCTGTTCATCTGGATGTTAAATGTGAAAATTTTACATTAAATTAGAGTTGATGACAAAAGTCACCTGAATCATTTTTTTAAATAATTTTTTATCATTTCTTTTTATTGTAATAATGCTTGTTATTATATAAAAAAAAGTGTTCAAATAAATGTATCTTAAGAGATTTTGCAAAGAACAAATAATTTTGTCTGGAATTTAATAATAAATGTAAAATCATAAAATATTTTTTAAAAATTGCTCGATCAACAAAATGAAACTCACATGAAACAAAGTAAGAGAACAATTTGAGGCCAGGTGTAAACAGCTTGTAACTTTCTAAAGTCCCTCACCATGTAAGCAATCGCAGGCAAAATTATTCCTCCGATTGCGATTGAAATGTTGAAAATCACTCCAAATTTTCTTCTCCATTTGTCTCCTGTTGATTCTACAACTGAATAATTATTTTTGACCAATTGATTTTGAATTAAGATTTAAATAAGATTCATCAATAACAGTATTATTTAATAAATATTAATCACAGCCATTATAATAATAGATAAATTTATATACTGCCATAAGCCAATTGGAACTAAATTGCTGGTTCATCGTCTTAAATATGTAACGGATGTTACCAACCAACAAACAACTGGTTGGTCTAAGTGGCTTTTTGGCACGACTTTAAGGGCTGTTGCTCTTTCTCACTGTAAAGAGCTATTTGAGCTTGAACGCATTTTGATTATTTAATTTATTTAAGCCAATTTTTTAAGTGTACTCGGATAGAATGTGAAGGACCTTCTTAAACTATCAAAATTTATAAAGCGCGTCAACCTGACGGCGCTCCTTGGAGGTGCAGGCTGTGTTGCAAACACGACACGTAGCGGCTGTTATTACCGCCGAATGCAGCATCACTAACTATTCGGCC
Source organism: Whitmania pigra (assembly GCA_021613335.1). Lineage (NCBI taxonomy): Eukaryota > Metazoa > Annelida > Clitellata > Hirudinida > Haemopidae > Whitmania > Whitmania pigra. The sequence goes on along the minus strand of JAJTWR010000278.1, from coordinate 759,390 downwards.
AATTTGCACGCCGTGACCCTGAATTGCACACGGCATTTTAAACTTGAACTGTTCAGAACAATCGGTTTGTTTCAAAATAATTTAAAGTGAGGCAATATATGTTAATACATTTAAGTTGACAAAATGTCCCTAGAAGTAATTGCAACTTTTTGAATGAATTAATTGCAATAATAAACTAATTTTACAAGTTCAAAAAAAAGTTGGATGCCTACGTAAGACGAAGGAAGCCATGCAGGAAGCAGTGGATCCAACGGCTATGATGAACCGTGAAAGGGCAAATACGGGGTAGTTCGGAGAGTACAAGGACATGACACCACCCACCAACTTGACAATATGAGATCCAATCAGTACCTTTTTTCTTCCATATCTGTAACACACTTATACATTATTTAATCATATCTGTTACGCTTATATGTAAAATATCTATTGCAGTTAGTTCATTAAGGATTTTTAGTATTTAAATGTAATAAATTTTAATTGTGTGAAAGGACCTGTCTGAAAAATATCCATGAGTGAGACAGGAGAAAAGTCTGCCTGCCATGAAACAGGAAGATACAAGGTCAACCAGCCATGCTCGTTTGCAGACCAAATCAAACTGCAAAACAATTGATTAGTTACACATTTGTTATTATTATTGTTGTTGTTGTTGTTATTGTTATTGTTATTATTATTATTATTATTATTATTATTATTATTATTATTATTAATTATTATTATTATTATTATTATTATTATTATTATTATTATTATTATATATTATTATTATTATTATTATTATTATTATTATTATTATTATTATTATTATTATTATTATTATTATTATTATTATTATTTATTATTATTATATTATTATTATTATTATTATTATTATTATTATATTATTATTATTATTATTATTATTATTATTATTATTATTATTATTATTATTATTATTATTATTATTATTATTATTATTTATTATTATTATTATTACATTTTACAGAATTTGAATTTAGAATAAAATTGCAAATAGCTGTTTTGAAAAGTACTAAACAAACGAATTTCTATATGACGGATGCCTGGTCACTGGTGCCATTAAGTTAGCTCATGTTAATAATTAAGTGCAAATTAAATATTCAAAATTAGTGGTTTATTGATTATAATTTATGGTTAAAATGTCGTTGTAAATTTTGAAAACATTTGAAACATCTTCCGCAATGTTTATCTCAAATTAAAAAAAAAAGGAATGACTTATTCGAAATAATTCAATTCGTTCAAGGGAAATGTAAAAAATATGCAACATTATTGAAAATAGTTAAAATATTTATTTATTTCACGTACTCTGCATGCTTGCAAAATATAATTGGTCATAGGACGACATCTTACCTCAGTGATTATTGTGGACACATAAACAGATCGGTCGTATTTCCATTCAGTGCAGTTTTGTGCATCGCAGCTGTGCTCAAGGTTATCTGGAATTTGGAGAGATTATTTATTTTCCTTAAAGCCGATTTCAATAAAAATAGATTAAAATAGTGTTTTGAAAAGGTATTCACAGTACTGAAAGTATTGAAGTTATTGAAAACCTTCCATATGGAAAGCACAACAAGAATCCATTTTTATCTTTTATGAGGAAAAAGCAGAATTTTAATTTTAAAATTTACTCAGTTTACTCAAACGTTAAATCGAAAAATTAAACATAAAAATTATACAGTAACAATTTAAAACACCTAAATTGTTTACAAACTCGATCTGTAAAATTGCTGAGTCATTGAAAAGTTGTTGTGAGGAGTTGTGAGGACCCCAAATTCATAGACTTGGTTTTTATGGTGGTTGCAGTAAAAACTACTTTTTCCCGCCAAGAAGTTGATGGCGATGCTGTCGACTGAGCAAAATGAGAAGAGGAAAGCAAGGATGAGGAGCACCACCTGATAAACTCCTTTTCCAAGATCTGCGTTCATCAACTCATCGAATTGTTGCTCCATCATCCTTTTTATCCTCCCATCAGGTTGTGATTACTGGAATTAATAAATCCTTTATGATTATTTTTATTAAGTAATACATCCTATAAATTATGCTTATGAAATTATATATCCAAATCTATTACGCTTATGAAATTATGTATCCATATAAATTATGGTTATGAAATAACACATCCTAAACAATTCATCGCAAAACTTGTTTAAATTTTAAAATGCGCTTCAAATTTTGGACCAAGCCAACGAAATTGAATGACAAAAAAAAAAAGAAACAGTCAATTTATGTGGCGTCACAAGCCTATCGCCAGAGGCACCTGTGCTCATAAATATTACAAATATTACCATATCTTAGAAATTGTTTTCAAGATTTGTAAATCAACCTGTTATTTAAGAAAATATGGTAATTGCGTATTTTTTGCTAAAATTTAGCGGCAAATTTTCATAGTTGAATTAAACGTAAACATTGTCACGTCCCCTCCAAATGTTGTCATCCTCACATTTTTCTCTCGATGCACGTAGTCTGTTGTCAGCGTTCACGAAAAGCACAGGTGAGAAATATCCATGAAATTGAATCTCAATAAATTACTTAAAGATGGTTTTTAATCGCTTCAGATGCATTTATTTAAACTCTTGAATTCAAAGCACAGCATTCATAAATAAATTAATAATTAAATAAGTTCTAAGCCTTGACGAACAATACAACAAGTTATTGAAATAATTATGTGAAATGCTAAATTCTGGAACATGTAAACTAACATGACAAACGGATGATTAATCCATTCCTTAACAAAAAATAAATTATCAACTTATTAGCGTCCCTTTATTGAATTTTAAAGTAGCCCACAACATACAACTTTATTGAAGCTGTGCTGAATTCTATTCGTCTCCAAGTAAGGCAAACACATTGTTTAGGCTGAGAGTTTGTACACACTCGTGCATACGGTTCTGACTGACGTATTAAATCTAAAAATGGCATTTTTAACGGAAATGAATAAATATTAATCAGTTAAAGAAATGTTGCAAAATATTCGACAGAGTGTTTTTTTTTAATTTTGTAACATCAATCGATAGTTTAGCAACACTTCGAAGTATTTGTTTCTAAAAATATCCTCATCACTGGTGCTTCGCGTTTTCTGGTGTTGAGATCACTCGTGCTCCAATACCAGGTTCAATACCTTTTCCTCACATTTCCTTTCATCAATTAATCGTCCACTCAGGTTTTCAAGTTATTACTTAATACCATAATAATATTAAAACACCGTAATAGTATTACAGTATAATTGTAAAACAATAATAATAACAGTGCATACTAACACACTAATAATTTTACAACTTCATAACACCTTAATGATATTATACCATAATAATACGACAACATAATAATATTATAACGTATTACTATCATGACAACACAATAATAACTTAATGACGTAATAGAACCCGCAGTGATAAACTTTGATGAATGAATGCATTGCTAAAACCGAACACAATTTTTCATCGGCTATCAAAGCAATGAAAGCTTGTCAAAATGTCAAAATTATTTTTAAAGGAACATTAACCTTAATGTTTATAGCTTCAATTTTCTTGCTCAAATAATAATTGAAAAATGTAAAGAAATAAAATCGTTAATAAATTCATATTTGAATGTTAAAACTAATGCAGACTAATTTATTAAAGCTTAATAATGCACTTCATAGCGCTCTTGAGCGAATCTTGTTATGCTAATTCGGAGAGATGAGGTTCTTGAATTTCAAAAAGTTGTTTTTGTTTTCTAATAATATTATATTTCGTCTCATCGCAAAATTATTTTGGTGCATTTTTTTAAATTGAATAAAAAGATAATAAAAGTGCATAAATTTATTATTATTATCACCATCATCATCAATAAAATAACAATGAAAATTAATAAATGTTAATTTCCTAAATGCTGCACAAATGGAAATGTTGGAATTACAGGAAAATCGGGTATTGGAGATGATATACAAGTCAGTGACTTGAAGTCACAATCTGTAACGGTAATGTAATGGAAGCTCGTACCAGAACTAAAGTAGCCTCAACGTAGTACTCAAAGTAGGAAGGCTAGTTATCGACTTAGATCCATTTTCGACACAGCCAAAATGACGTTCATAAAATAGCAGTTACTTATTACTCCGCCTTGGAGCTCCGACAGGGATCCTCAGAAGAGTTTCCCACGTCTTAAAACGTTTCGGTCCTTTGAGTCTCCTTACGTTTTTGGGGGGCGGGCCGCATCCGGTGATCAGCCGGATGTCCCTGTCAGTTTTGTCGTTCTGGACCCAACTTCTTACTGCCGGCTATGAGAGGCACTAGTTGATCTTGTTATGCCGATCACTGCTGCCTGAACTGGAGCGATTGCGAAAGCTCTCAGTGGCTTCTTCATGGCGCATGCTATCTGTTTTTCGCCTGCAAACTTCGACTGTACGAGATCACCTCCACCAGTTTGCCTGCAGCAGTCATGAAAGATCTCAGTGATTTCTTCACACAGTCTTAATACATGCAAACTGGGCATTATAATGTCTTTATAGCGGCAGCAGGAGATAGATATTTTCAAGACCGCATTTCATGTTGCTTTGCGAGTCCGCGGTCGGCCCATTTTTCCCGGTAACACCGCGTCTCTCGACCAATGGTTTGGCCCTGTCGTTCGGTAGATCATTCATATCGGAGACCGACAGCTTTCCCCGGTTTCCTGTAGGAGCCTCTTAAGACATTCTTCTGTGCCTCCTCATGTGCCAGTAATCGGTAATCACCTTCTGACAGAACTTCTTCGCACCACAGGTATGCACCAAGCTACCAAAACAGTTTTAAATAAACTTGACATTTCAATGTCTTCTCGGCAGAACCATAACAATTAATTTCCATAATTATGAATCTTGCATTCATTGTGTTTTATTAATAAATGTTACATATTTAAATATTTGTTACTTATGTAAGGCATATATTTCTTCAAACATACACTTAAGGTTACAATAATTGAACTGTTTAAAAGCATTAAATTGGAATAAAGATTAATTTTTCTTTAATAAATTCAAACATTTTTTTAATGCGAAGCTGTGCTTCAACGCATCTCTCAACAATTGAAAAACTTTCAAAAATAGTTCTCGGTTACTAAAAGTCTGGCTACCCCTAACTTGTATAGTAATACCATTAATATTCATTCTAACAATTTTTTTCGTTGATTTCATGCTTCATAGTCTCTCTTTTCATTCTTAAATTTTGAGACCTTCAGTCAAGAACTGAACATGTCTTGGTGAAATTATTGTGAAAGATCAAACTGATAAACATTTTCCTTACGAAATATTGCATTTTTATTCAATATTGAAACATAAAAATGTATTAATCGAATCAAATATTATACATTATTTAATATCTGCTTCGACATGAATTTATTTCAAGACTACAGTGTCAGAATAAATTTTTTTGAGATTATTAGAATATTAGTCAGTATTTCATAAACAACCTGATGTCGACTAAAAATTTACCAAAAAAACATATTGGGAGATGTAATCTTATTGCCACAACAATCTTATTTAAATCAACAATTGCAATGATTCAGAATTTATACTATTTCAACCTAGTAACAATGTAAAAAATATTTTGACACATCGTAGTATTTTAAAAAAAGGTTTTTCTAATCAAGTAAATGGCATAATTTCATAAGACATTTGATTTCTGAATGACAAGACGAACATAATTAAGAATTAAACGAAAAGACGTTTAGAGCGAAACGATCCTTTGAGAAAATATTGCAATAAGTAATTCTAAAAGTGTGTCAAAAAAGACAAAAAAGGCCATATGATTTACTAGTTTTTGATATGATTTGAGTAGGTTTTACTCGTGTACGACTCGCTTGAGACACTAGTAAAAGACAACAAATTGAATCATCACTTGAAGAATTTCAAAACCAATGCTAAAACTGAAAATTAAAACGAAAAAGCGAGACACTAACATGCATTAAAAATTTATTTAAATATAAATTCCACAATGAAGAGCAACAAAAATAAATAAGGACAAGAAAATTATTAGGCTACTGATTTCTCGTCTGATGCGGGGTTGTTGACTGTTGATAACGATGAAGTTTGACCACTTCTGATGGAAATTATAAACAATAAACTACAATATTATCGTAATATCATTATTATAATCCATAATATAATGTTGTGAAGTTGCATTTGTTACTTTCAAGTAAATTATTCAAGTATGCAAAACAAGTCACCTGATTGTAGTCATGTCCCCTGTGTTGACTTTTGGAAAGCAAACAAACAACACTCCCGAGACCAAAGCCAAGGATCCAAATATCAGACTTGGTAAAGGTCGCCAAACATCGGCCTGATGAGCGTGAAATATGACAAAAAACATCATTTATTTTTAAGTTTCTGATTGTTTCCGCCAACCATAAATTTACCCACCATAATACCACCCAAGAATGAAGATGACATGCTGCTCAGACGACCAAACGAAGCTGATATTCCCATTGCTTGACTTCTGATTCTTGTCGGGTAAGTTTCTGCTGTTTCTAGGTACAGAGTGTTGTAAGATACCGTTATCAGTCCTTTACCAAGTATGCCGAAAGCCGTCACGACATACTCAGTATCTGAAAGTAAGGAGACAATTTTCTTCTTGATCAGAAATGTCTTTAAAAACAAAAAAAAGTGAAGTGGGTACCTTCGTGAAACATGAATGGAATCATAGCGAACGAAGAGATCCCTGCAAAAGCGGTGAAATAACCTAAAGTTACCCTTCCACCATATTTTTCCATTACTAAAATTGTCACCACATTGGCTGGAATTTCGACAATGTTGAGCATGAAAGTGTTGAGGTAGATGCTCCCAGGCAAACGACCGGTATTGAGAGAAAGTGCGTAATACATGAGGGCCGTTACAAACCTTTTGAAATGTCAAAAATACAAGAACTGAATAAAACAGTTTTAAATAATCAAGCGTCTCGAGTTTGGTGAAGGTATAATTAAAAAGTGTCTTTCATTAAGAACTTCTTCTGAATTTGCTCAGTTACGCCAGGTCTACTGACAGAAACACATCAATTCGATATATTGCAGCATTAATTTTACCACTCTAATTCATCCACTCGTGAATTCAAAGCATCAGAGCAATGGAATCAAAAAATACCAGCAGGTCCACAAAATGAGTGTCTTTGCTGTCATGTTCTTGTCTGCAAACATGCCGTCGCAAATTAATTCTCTAATAAATAACTTTTTACTCTCTTTGGTTTTAATTAGACTTATCTGAAATAAAATTTATTTATTATAAGTAAGTAATTGTAATAAATGAATAGGTGAGAATAGAACCTTTTCATCTGATGTTTGCTTATTCAATGAGTCTTTGAAGAGTGGCATTTTGCTGTTCACGTTTGCCATGTTTTCCATGACCTTCAATGCCTTTTCGTTCTGACCTTGAGACATCAGCCACATTGGAGATTCATCCAGTATGCTGGTAAATGGATGTAACGTTTAATGTTTATGTTTTATGTAATCTAGATATTATGTTATAATAAGAATTTACTGTTATCGTTACACTGCGCAACTCATCGACACGGATATTCATCAGAGGAGTTTCCACGCACTCAAATGTTTCGGCCCTATAAAATCCCTTGACGTTTTCGGGGCGCACCCGGTGATCAGCCGGATGATCCTGTATGTTTTTTCTTTCGAGAAACAGCGTGAACTTCAGCTATGAAAGGCTCACGTTGGTCTTTTTATGCCACTCATTATTGAGTAGACTGGAACGACCCCGAAAACCGCTTGCGAACGCAACCTTTTAATATGCGAGGCTCTGTGGTCCTCTGACATTTCTGTCGACAGTGTTCACCTCCAGCGGTCACAAAAGCTGGATTCTCGTAACGACAAAGGCAGATTGGGTCTTATATTTTCTTTGTAACCTTAATAGGAAGTTATAAAGACCTGCACTTTATTGGATGATCGTCTGAGCGTATGTAGCCTGACGATTTTTAACGACGTTTGATATTTCTCTCGATCAAGGAATTAGCCAAGTTATTTCGGTAAATTATTGAACAGAATAAATGAATGACTAAATTCAAAATCAAAAACTAACAAAAAACTCAGGCAAAGAATGAATTGCGGCCAGGTATATACAGCTTGCAGGTGCTTGTAATCTCTGACCAGGTAAGCGACGAATGACAAAACCATCCCTCCCACGGCTGGGGAAGATGTGAACAGAATCCCAACCTTGTTTCTCCATTTGCTTCCAGCGCATTCAACAACTGCAACAAACAGTTAAGATCCCAATGTATTTTTTATTAGTTAAAATGTTAATTAACGACTACTGAAACATATTTTGATTGTAACTTTAATCCAGTTTAAATTTTTTGTTAAATTAGTTTTAGAATAAGCACCAGTTAGAACAGGTTCGAAAGAAAGTTAGATGCCTACGTAAGACGAAGGAAGCCATGCAGGAAGCAGTGGATCCAACGGCTATGATGAACCGTGAAAGGGCAAATACGGGGTAGTTCGGAGAGTACAAGGACATGACACCACCCGCCAACTTGACAATATGAGATCCAATCAGTACCTTCTTTCTTCCATATCTAAAACACGACTGACAATATTCAATGAAAGAAATTGTCAAATACAAATATTTAAAATAAATAAATTAAACATTGATATTAATATTTTAAAAAATACGTATTTTGTATTTTGGTATTAATATAGTATATTTTGTATATTAGTTTTGATTTTGATGAAACTTTGTAAATACTTTTCTAAGAGTATGTTATAAATTTGAAAATTTTTTTAAAAAATACTTTTGCTTTTTTACATTTTTAAGATTAAATTAAACATTAAAAAATCCTGTTTTACTGTCTTTGTGCGATCTCTACATTTCCTTTTTGAATTTGATAGTCTAGTTCCTGTTTTTGTGTCAACAATGAGCGAAAGTGATCGCACTTGAAGATGGAATGGACGAAATTCTCAAACGTCTTGTATTCCCCTTATTCTAGATGAGAAGATTTTTATTATAGTTCAAAATCAAAATCGCTCCATAAATACGAAATGCTGTCTTTGTTCGACTAACAAGATTGGGTGGAATTTTGGATGCAACATCTAATTTCCTGAAGCATTTACGGGTATCATGAACTCACAAGCGATGTGTCCATGCCCAACCAGATGAAATTCATTATACGGCAGTGTCTTTAGTCTGATCAAAGCCAGTGACAAACTGAAGGATTTGTGTACTGCTCTTAATGTTTCAGTTTTTAATGTATAGAAAATTAAGATTTTACAGGAGTTTATAGAATGCATAAAGCCCATTGCCAATAGACTGGATCCCTTGAAAGATGATTAAACTTGTTACATGATCTATTTGTTGCCAACATTATTGGGCATTCAAGAGAAACTGAATTGTCTATGCAATAAGCAAACGATATTGTGCACCATTGTGCAAGGAACTGATGCAGTGCTTTGTCAAACGATTTGAATCTTGATGTCAGTATTGTTGAGTACATACGGGCAGCTATATACCATTCTTTTTTCAAATTACGATGGGTTCCAAGCAACAGTGCGTAGAGAATAAGGAACCTTTTCCTGGAAATAGTTAAACAAGAAGTGCCATTGCCAAGGAATGTAGATGGAAAGAATACATCTGTATTAAGCTCAACCATTGGAGAATGCTAATGCTAATTTTTTCCCTTTTGAAGTATTCAATTCATCGATAAAAGAATCAGATACAGAAATTCTTCAATACATGGATGACAAATCTATATTTCTGGATAGTTTGCAATAGTATCCCACAGTGTAAAATAAAACACTGGCACACCATGCTTCTCGTACGTCTCTCCTGCTATCTGGAACAGACTCCCTTCGTTCGTCAAAGCCCAATCATCCCTGGAGCTTTTCACCTGAAGACTCACCTCTTCAGGAATTCATGTGACAGCGAAGACGCCTCCTTACGCTATGCACCCAGCGCTTTATAAATTTATTATTATTATTATTATTATTATTATTATTATTATTATTATTATTATTATTATTATTATTATTATTATATTATTATTATTATTATTATTATTTTGTATGACTGGCAATTTTCAACAACCTTATACCGTAAAATTTTGTGGCAATTCAGTATAGAATTATAACAATAATCATTGGTGTCTCCAATTCGTAAATAATAGAAATAAGCATTCGATCATGGAACCTTTTCAATCGATCGTTCCTTGTTATTCGATAACACTTCACACGACTTAAGCTTACACGATGGACATATGAAGCACTCAAGAGATCGTCTAAATATTATGAATACTTCATTTTACGAAACATTTGTTCGAAAACGATTCTGAACCTGGGCAGAAAGCGACGTTGAAGAGATTGGAGGAGTTGAAACCTTTGAAATGGCGATGGACTGCTTTAAATAAAGCATGTGAGAAATACTTAAGTTATTAAAGTCTGATTTACAGGGTGTTCATAAAATATTGTGAAGCAGTTGAGATTCAAATACATCAAGAAAATGCTACCTGGCAAACAACATTTGAGAGCATTTATAGTTCCAAGCACATTATTTGGTTATAAAGTTCATCCATCTGCGCGAGGCAAATTTTGGAAGAGAAATGGATGAATAGCTGAGAGAGTTAGAATAAAACCAAATTTAAAACCAAATTGATGACACCATTGCGTCCTGATCACTCAGATTCCGGACTTGAATCATCCAAGACAATTTGCAACAGAATTCAATTGAATTTAAATTTAGAACTTAAAAAAAAATATCAAACTGATATTTTTGCCTAAAAATAAATTTTTTATAGGGACTTTGTTATCTGAATAATATGAAATAAATTTTGTGCGATTATCGGAATCATTGAATGAAGCTTAATTTAATTCATTTTTAAGGCGGGGGTCGCTTGCACTCACTGGCCTCAAAGTAGGAACGTGTCGATAAAAATAATTAATAAATTCAAATTTTTAAATGTCACTCCTAATTTGAGAAAATTTGCTTTTTGAATGTCTTTAATTGGCTGCTGTTAAATAATTGTAGCACGTAGAGCGCCAATAATGCTAATTTTTAATTGCTAATTTGTGCTATTTACATAGATATTACTTTGCTGTCATCGACGCAAACGTCAGTACCAACATGATCTTATTCTAGTTTATTTTGTTCCGATTTTTTGATGTTATGAATATAAAACATATAAAAACTGTTTTCCTCAATTGTTGACTTTATGAATAAGAAGTTTGCGATGAAATCACTCCTAAAGTCAACAAATCACCTAATACGAAAGTGATTTCTCCTCGGATGTCTTTAAAAATCTGTTTGGAGGTCCTAAAATAATTTCAGTAAATTACAGACAAAAGCAACTTACGTATCTGAAAAATATCCATGCGTGAGGCATGCAAAGACCCTTCCTGCCATGTAGAAAGTGGAAACAAGATCCACCAACCATCCTCTCTGGCAAACCAGGTCATACTGGAACAAAATGTTATGAAATGTGCTTAAGAAAGCTTTTAAATAAATGTGATTTGTGCGATTATTGGTCAAGTTAATCAGCAAACGTTACACTCTAACGTTCTAAATTACATTTATTTCAGGCTTTTCGTAAACCGTTTGAAACGCAATTTCAGCCAAAAGACTATTTTAATGACAGCGATAAACAACCGTTCTGCAAATTCTCGCGGAAGAGTAATTTAAGCATACCTGCAACCTTATTAGCTCAGGTAGAACTGAAATGACTTCAAAACACCTTAGAACATCCTAAAAGCTTATTAAGTGGGAAGTCAACACATGACAGGTACACATTTTTGAATGCATTCCCTCGCTGTACAAAACATTTTGAAATTCAACGAGGATTGCAGATAATCAGTTCGATCACACGCTAAACCGAATGGTGTTGAAATAAAATTATTGGAGATTGAAGACATTGTGAGGTTACGCAATTCACGGTTTATATTCTAAACCACAATGAATTTCAATATTTTGAAATGAGGGTCCATTAGAAGGCTATTATTTTGGCATCAAAACATTTAAACAAATCCAGTTATCTAGTTCTCAGGGAAATATTTCAAACCTTCAATTAAGAAAGAAAACTTCCAAAACACCGAACGCTAACCTCGCTGACAATTGTGGAGACGAATGATGATCTGTCGTATTCCCATCGCGAACATGCCAATTTTACAAACTCTCCAGCAGCCGAGGAAGCATTCGTTAGCAATTCGGAATAACACTTTCTCAGGATAAAAGTCCCTTCGTATGCAATTAATTCGTTAATCCGTGCGTAGAAGTTAATTATTTGTGAATTTTTAGTTCAATTGATTTCCTTGTAAATACCAACCATTGGTAAGGAAGGGATTGGCATTGGAATATGAAGCATCAGGGAGGTACTGGAATTCTTGATAGGTCGCCTCCGAACAGGTGTGGTCCATTTTCCCCGCAATAAAATTAATAGCAAAGCTGTCAGTTGAGACGAATGAAAACAGAAAAGCCATAATTAGGACTCCCAGTTGATAAACACCCTTCCCCAAGCCATCGTCCATAAGACTTTCAACATCCATTTTTGACGCTAATCCCGAAGGGCAAGAGCACCGGCACAAAGTGGAAGTCAACTGGACCAAAACAAGGACTGAAACATCAGCAGCTTCCCAAGTGACCGCTCAGAATCACAAGCCAACTTTAACTTGAGAGCAACAAACGTACTGGTGTTACTGTGCCCTTTTTAAGGATTATTTTCTGGGCTCGACGACTTTTAATTAGCTGAGGAATACAGGAAATTCAGCCAAAGAACTTTCTACTGACTTGCATTTCGATCACATGAGGACTCCGATAGTTACAAGCCGGTAACTCCTTCAAAGCCTTTACCATTTCTCTGAAGACAAATTTGTAACTGCAATTTCAACGCCATCTACCTCATAAGCCTCATAAGCTTATACTCTAATCAGGAAATTTCAGTGCAGCTCAACTATATGTCGAGAAAATGCAGACGCGTGGTTCAAAAACTGTTACACATAAAGTCACAGGATTTTTGTGAGCTGTCTTGTTTATGCAGCTCTGTTAACATCCGCCTTCTCTCATCAATTTTAAACGCTTGGTTTCAAGGTTATGACAACTTCAAGAAAGCAGTAAACAGAAAATAATAATTTGAAAGCTGCATATCTATGACCCACTGCCCTTCAAAATTTATAACCTCACGCGCAAACCATTATTTTCTAGCGAATCTTTTGCTTTTCAACTTTTCAACTCACTGCATAAAGTTTTAAATGTTAGATTTCAGTTCATTTTATGGCGATACTGTTTGGCTTACCGATCCTTGATGATATTTTTCTTGGCTGAATTAAAAATAGAGATAAATCTAAACACCAATAATGCTATTAAATGTAATGCGATTAAATTATAAATTCAAAAAATGTTTACTTTTTTGTGTTATTCAAAATTGTTTAATTTAAAAAATTAAATATTACTTAAAATTAAGTTATCCAACCTCTGCAAATATTGCATAATCGAAGTCCATTTCATAGTTAAATGAGCAGACGTTTGTAAACAAATGTCTGGGGTAACTACGATGTAAAAATATACGGGAATATGAAATGCGATGGAGGCAGAAAGAAAATTAACGTAAATCTTTAAATACATTTATTTTTTAGATTAGTCTTATTGTTTCCGAAACTTTTTTTTCAATTTCTAAAGTGTTGCACAATTCGACATAATTTAAAAGTTTTAATTGCATTCCAACCGGTGAAGCGCATATGTGTTTGCAAAGGAATTTTCAACTTAATAATTAATTAGCTATCTAATCACACAACCATGTTTATCTCACGTTCAGAGAGGGGCGCAAGCATTTTAACAAACTCATGCAAACTTTAAAAGTATCCGTCGATAAAAGTCGATTGTGACGAATATTTATTTACCATTATCATCGAAGGTCCACTGGAGAGACTTTGTATAAAGTTTTAGAAGTTCAAAAAACTTCAACGGTCGATGAAATAAAACAATCATACAAGAAGGTTTTGTACATTAAGTTGTGTTAACTTTGCGAGGGCATATTTTACACATATTTTAACCTTATCTAATTCAACTGAAGCTTGCATTGAAATATCATCCAGACAAGAATCCTGGAAACCAATCCGCTGAGGAAAAGGTTGATTGTTAAAAGAAGTTAATAGATACATTACCGATTACTAGTTCAATTTACCTAACAATTAGGAACCAATAAAATCGCTACTCCAATTTTCCAGCTGATATTAAAAATCATATCAGTTCAAGGAAATCAACAGAGCTCACACAATTCTAACAGATGAAAAGAAGAGGATCCTTTACGACAAATATGGTTCTGCAGGTCTTAGGATAGCCGATCAGTTGGGTGAGAACAATGTTGATAGCTATCTCTTCATCAACACACCTCTCACTCAAGTAAGCCTACTTCTCTAGAAGTATCATTTCGTATCCCGATAAATTCAAAACCATTTCCTGTCCAGTGTCTGGCGACATTCTGTTTCCTGGCAACCTGTTGTTGTTGCTGTTGCTGCTTTTGTTGCTGTTTCTGCTGCAACTTCTGCTGCTCGCGTCCTCCCATGGAAGAGCGGACTAGAGCACTTTCTGCTCAGGAAAGTTTCACCATTTTTAGATTTTAAATACAAAATAATTATATTCTTATGATGTTAATAATAAAGTATCGAGAGGAAGGATGACATTTGAAGTTCCAATAACTGATTTGTGTGCACAGCTCAAAGTTTGAAATATAAGTACGACCTTATTATGACCTTATCATCGTGTTGGACTTTAAGGAAGAACTTCAGGAAGCCTTAAATCTTAGAAGTTAAAGACTCAATTGATTGTCTGAATGACCAATTTCCTTGAAAATGTTCGAATGAATCGCTTAGGATTCATCAATTGCCGGCTGAAATGTAGAGAGAAATATGATGACTTTGATTAATAACAAGATTCAAAAATATTGCAAACAACTTAAAAAAAAACATTGATTGACAAAGATGGTATAAAGATGATACATATTTACATTGCAAACTAAAATGAACTGGATTCAAGTTATGACGTAAAAGTGGTAAGATTAATTTTAAAATGGTTCAAAATGTAAATTATTCCAACATGAATTTCGAAAGTAGGATGCTCGTAGCAGACTTAATATGACTGATGCTTGAATCGTTGTCATGGTAACGAGGAGATTACTCCAGTTATCTTCGCATCTTCCATTATTCCAGGCATTTGGAGATTTAAATTTGAAAAATCTTTATTTTTGTTGCCACCCATTCGGATGCATCTGATTATTGTAGCTTCATTTGTATTTATAATATTTTCTAAAACATAAACAACAATTAATTCTTTATCAATTGTGTCTTTGATATAAGAAGATTAAAACATAAATAGAGTAATAAATAAATGATAATATAAGCTAATTTATTTATTTCGAGCTTTCTCAAAAAGGAAACACAATTTTATATAAAAGTGTAAGTTAACGAATATTAAAATTAAATTACGTTACTATAATATTTAACAAAAGATGAACTAGCAAAAACTTAGCTGATAATTAATTATCCAGGTAGAACATGTTGAAGAGAAAGAAACAAACTGAAGATCCATTTGTGAAACTGGCTCGAAAATTGCTAAGAAAGAAAAAATAGAAATACCAATGAATCGTTAACTTTGAAACATAAATATATTAAGTAATAACATTTATTTAGTCATTTTTAAGTACATCAAAAACTTTATTAATTTATTTCTAACAATAACATTAATAGGTTTTTCAATGTTTATCTAATTAAAGATGTAATTACTGGTGATTACAAAACATAGTAATAACAATAATAATAATAATAACAAATTTCTAAAGGTGAATTTGAGGCGGGATGAAATAGTAACATAGTAACAGTGTTGTGCAGTATCGAATTACATGTAATTCGTTACTGTAATTAATTACATTTTTTGGTAATTTTTACTTGTAACAATTACAAAAAAAATTTTGTACTCTTACTTGTAACAAATTACTATTTTTGGTCATACTTTTAATTCGTTACCTTTTTGGCGCAAGACGTTACAAAGTAACATAAACAACATTTTAAATTAGTTTAATTTATTTAAAAAAAATTTAAATTCTAGATTGTTATTCTTTGGTTCGTTCGAGAACCTTCCCCTTCCCGATCATCGCTCTTTTGTTATTGTGGTTATCGCCGGTCGTTTTTGTTTTAAATCGGAAATTGTTGATAAGTCATAGTCGAAGCTTTTTTAATATATAATATTTTATACATATAATAATATAAGATTTAATATATCGTAGTATGGATTCATTTGAAGCCATTTTTAGTGTCGTTAGCGAAGATAAGAGGAACAAGGGTGAAGATAGTCCGTGGCCGTATTTGAACAAAATGTTCAGATTTCAATCAAAGGAAAATCATATAAGTATGCATGCCTACTCTGCCAACAGAAACAAAAACTACATGTTCAGCATAACTCAACTTCATCTAACTTGAAGAAGCACGTGGAACGCATGCATCCAACAGAAGTTAAGGAATAGGGTATATCTGTTGCTAACGATTGTCAAGCTTGATGAGAAACTGGTAGCCAAAGTAGCATCTTCTAATGCAGCAAAGATGGACGAGCTTTGAGCTCTCGTTCATCTGATGCTGACAGTATTTAAGACAGTTTCTTCAATTGCAGAAGGTCAACTGATATTCTGATGCAGTACCTTCGAGACCGATCAGATGACATGAACATTATTACTGGAAGCGATACCCTGAAGAAATTATTTATCCAGTTGAACACTCCTCTGCCAGCTAGTGCAGCTGTTGAACGTTTATTCAGCTCTTCTGGTATGACAAAGAACAGCTGAAGAACCATAATGAGTGACAAACTATTTGAGGACTTAGTTATGTTAAAAATTAACAAAAATTTGTGATTGTAATGTAATAAATAAAAAAAAACACCAAAAGAATGCATTAGTTCAAATGTTATTACTTAATGACTGTTAGTACTAGCAGTTAATACCAGTAATTGTTTTAACGATAAGAGAAACAATTCCTTTTAAATAATACGGAATGATGTATGATCACAATAATGGCGGCATCAAAGTTACTTGTAATTTTTACTTAAAAGTAACTTTTAGACGCTGTAACTTTTAACTTTTACTTGAGTAAATTTTTGAGACAATACTCTTACTTATACTTAAGTAGCTTTTTGAGGTATTACTTTTACTTGTAACTAGTTACCGAAATGAGGTAATTTTTACAACACTGCATAGTAATAAGTTAATATTTAAATAAAAATTACAATTATAAATAAATTATTACTTTTTGATACAAATTACAGGAAAACGTGAAGGATTTTTATCAATCTAAATAACAAATAACATGGAGGGATAAAACCTGCAAATTGGAACCTCAAATATTGGGGTCAGTGGATCAAACGGTGTCTTAAAAGTTCAACGTACTTGAAAAGTTTGGAAATAAAACTAACGATAAAAGATGAATGTAACTTGTCTTGCAATTTAAATACATTCAAGTTGCTTTAAAGAATTTTTCATGTTCATTATGAATTGTGGAAAGGTTTTGGTTGAAATTAATAATTGTTATTTATATTTATTGTTCAATTAAAATAATGAAAATTATTGAATTGAATTATAATTCAATTTATTATTACTGTAACTAATAACAATAACATAACTATTATAAATCTGACATTAACATTTTGAAATATTTAAGTCGCAATGTGTGTTTTAAATGAATAATTTCATAACGACTGGAAATAACCATTTCTAATTCTGAATTTCTTTTCACAGAAATTTTGAAGAATTTAAAAGAAGATGGTTTTGAATAGTGTTAAAATTCTGCTGTCGAAATTATATAAAATGAATTTTGAATTTTGCTCTGAAAAATCATTTGAAACCACTTATTTATTTTGGAAAATAAAATTTTAAACCTCCAAACTTATGAAACTCCACAAAAATCCACCCGCCATTTGCATCTGCCAATAAAAAAAGAATGCATTCAGAATTTTGTGCCTGAGTAAACAAAAGTTTCAAAGATTTTGTGGGAACTGTCAGTTATAAGCCATCTTCTTTGATCGAATAATTCGCAATTTTCCAATTTTTGTGGATTTAATTCATCTATCGATTGTCGCCAGTATTAGAACTGCTAACATATTTCAAAGTGCAGTGCTAGATGTAATCAAAGTATTTAATTAAAATTATTTAAATTTAAAAATCAATCAAATATTGGTGATAACGGTTAAATGGAGGAATTGATTATAAAGCTTTTAATTATACTGCGACCAATTATTTGTTGATTAACATGTGTATCTAATTAAAATAAATATTGTGTAACAATTAATGAATTGTAATTAATAACAATTTATAATTTACAATAAATTTTAAAAATGCATTAAATGATTTAATTGATTAAATTAAAATGGTTTAATTGGTTAAGTGTAATCATTTAACGCAATTACAGCAGCAAACTCAACTGATTAAATCAATAAATTGCACCAATAAATTCAGTCCGTTGAAACAGATGCGTCCACAGGAAGTAGAACTGAACTGAAAATATGAAATGGAAAACATTTGTTAGACGAAACTCGAAACTCGAAAGTTTAATCTTCCAGAATTTATATTCGATTCTTCCAGAAGGCAGACACTCCAACAATTTGTTGCTGGAAAATTCGCGCCAAGATTTTCTGATGAATCGAGCGATTAGGGAGCTTCAGAATCTCGGCATTAATCTCAAGTTTTGAGTTTTGAAAATATTGTTGAACAAATCTAGGTCGGTGATGGTTTGAATTGTTTTTTAATAAATTTAATTAATTGGACCTCATTACGACTCATCTGACAGATTATTTCTTTGCCACTCGTTGAACATATTCATAGATGAATTTTAATTTTGCATTGCATGTAATTGCATGTAATTGTCTGGGTGAGCAGTTACTTATTACTCCGCCTTGGAGCTCCGACAGGGATCCTCAGAAGAGTTTCCCACGTCTTAAAACGTTTCGGTCCTTTGAGTCTCCTTACGTTTTTGGGGGGCGGGCCGCATCCGGTGATCAGCCGGATGTCCCTGTCGGTTTTGTCGTTCTGGACCCAACTTCTTACTGCCGGCTGTGAGAGGCACTCGTTGGCCTTGTTGTGCCGATCACTGCTGCCTGTACTGGAGCGACTGCACAAACTCTCAATGGTTTCATGCCACACGCTACTTGCTTTTCACTTGCAAACTCCGATTATGTGAGGCTCTCATTGGCCTTGTTATGTCGATCGCTTCCACCCCAGTTTGCCTACAGCTGTAATGAAAGCTCTGAGTAGCTTCTTCATACCGTCTTAATATATGCAAACTGGGCCTTATAATTTTTTTGTATCGGCAGCCGGAGTGATATTTTCGGGACTCGACCGCGGGCCTTCACTGCATCTCTCGGCTAATGGTTTTGCCCCATTGTTTGGTGGATCATTCATACCGACCGACGGCTTTCCCCGGACTCCTGCAGTGGCCTCTTAAGACTTCTTCTAGCTCCTCATTTGTTATCCAGATCCAAAATGAAGCCGTTTCTGAGGCCTCAGACATCTTTGCCATAGCCTTTCTTCTCTCTCGGCTTGACAATCTAATCTTGGAGAGGAAAGCTTAAGTCGACCTGCCGACTACGCCCCTTGCGCCAATCGCGATGGGGAAGAGGTCTGTACGTATCCTCTTGCTTCCATCGTCAGATCCGCATACTTATCTGCTTTAAGCACATTGATGTATTGTACCCTATCCTCCCACGGAACAGTCAGCTCCACCATAATGATGGCATCCGTCGACGACGATACGAGCACCAGATCCGGCCTCTTGCCACTTTCTATCAGAATCTGGGGGTAGTGCCTCATCAATTCTAAGTCGACTGCGACGTTTTTCGCAAGAATGTCTCGCCTGGAGGTTTGACATTTCTTTATGCGAAGTTTTCGCGCAAGAAGTAAATCTTTCGCTGTCTTGCGATGGTGCGCGTGTTTGGAGACTGCTGCTTTTGCGGCTTCACAAACTTCTCGAAAGACCTGGTTATGTCGCTATGTGTACCAACCATTGGCAAGGGCATACGTTCTCTTGTTGAGCACGTGATAGTCTTGGTCCCACCACAGAGCCGGCATTCGGTGTCTTCCACCAGACCCCATTTCTGAAAATTGTCCCTGGAGGGCAACTAGTCGTGCACTGACCTTATCACGTATGCAAGTCGGAGCGGGGACATCTTCCACATGTCGCTCCAGGAAAGGGATTGTTGCACCACGTTTTCCCATGTTGTCCGCTTACCCCGCTGTGACTGCTGAACTGCCCTTGTGACTAGGCCTTGTTCCACTTTTCGCCTCCTTTCCTGGCTAATCATAGCGGCTCTGACTGATAAGCTTGCCTGGGACCATTTTGGCAAGTGGTTCCATTCGACTGCATCTGGATAGGACCTCTCACTTCCTTGAGCATCAGTTCGGATACTGGTTCGTCGATCTCATTCTGCGTACGGAATTTCCTTCCAGATCTGAGCAGTCTTTACGGATCTTGCTGTCCGCGGAGTTGTTGAGCATCCACTGCGTTCTTATTTTGGAGAGTTTGTACTCTTCCACGATGGACCTCAGAGGTAGACTCGTGCTCCTACTGTAGAGGGCTACCAATGACAGCACGGGAGGTAGGCCCAGACGTTTTCTGGTGTATCGATTAACTTTCCTCTCCAGTTTCTCGGCCACTGACAAACCAATCTCATAGATGGTTAACGGCCAGAACAGTCTTGGAAGGAGCACGAACTGGAGCAACCATACTTTGAACCGCCCTTGCAGCGATGCGACTCGATCGCCTGCAGTTTCTTGATGGTTTGTTGGAGTTTTGCGTCCTTCATGCTCTTGTCGGTGAGAGATTTGTCGAAAACCCTTCCAAGGCTTTTCCTTCTTCCTGTTCATGATCAGGGTAGTGTCATCCATGAATGCCTTTGTTGGAGGCATGTACACACCTTTACTAATGTGCGTCTCTGGTATACGAGACCCGGCTGCTTTTAGTAGTATCTGCATTGCCAAGGATGGAGAAATCGTGCACCCTATAGCTCTAGAGGCACCCACCTTGTAGTGTACGTCCTGGTGGAAAACCGCATCGTAAACTCTTTTTTCAATGAGGGAATGCAGCAGGTATAGTGTCTTGGAAAACTTTTATTTAAGAGATAGAAAACTATCGCCGTTAGGCCCTGGCGCTGACCGGTTTCTTGCTTTCCTCACAACTCCTCTCACCTCTTCGAGCGAAGGAGACACCAAGTAAAAGAGTCTGGTCGGCAGAGGCACCGCCGGGATGTCGGCCTTTCCTGTAGAGACTCATGGCGGAGTACTGTACGTTTTGAGTAAGTGTTCCTCCAACTTGTCTTTCTCTACAGAGAGTTCTCCCGATTTCGTAGCGATCTCCCGTATCTGTACGGATCGCTAAAAAAGCTTCTCACAGCTCTCCTCCTCTCGTACTTCCTCTGTCTCCCTCTTTCAGCGCGGCGCAAGTCCCTCACTCGTCTCTTCACGTCCTCCCATAGGACGGAGAGTCCTTCTCGCTCGTCTTCTTCGGCCACTTTCCAACGAATTTTATGTGTTTTTAGTTTTGTGGGTGGTTGTGATTATGTGTTATGTGCTTGTACAGTGTGCAACTTTCAAATGACAGTTGCCTAATGTATTTTTAAGATATGAAGATGCTCATTTTTTGCTTGTTATTGAAAACTTTCTAAATCACAATTGTGAATTTTTAAAAATAAATATGCAAATAAAAATTTGAAGTAATTTATGATTAAGTTTGGATTCAGATATTTAAAATGATTTATAACTTTGATCTTCATAGCTATGATATAGTTTAGCATTAGATTAAAAATGAATTTAAAAAAAAACTATTTCTGACATTAATTATTATTTTAAAAATTAATTTTTTGCTAAAACTAGTTAATATTTAGCTATGTAGACTAGCAAATTATTAAAATAACATATTTACAAAAATATTCGCAACATTTAAAACAATTTTAACGATAAAAGCAGGGAGAAAGTAACATTCGGTCGTACATTTGGATGCTTAATTACCTGCTACTGGTGCAAACGGGGGCCTTTAATGAGAAGCGTAGTGGTTCTTTTCATGCCAAAGCACCATCTATCTTCATCCGTGGATCCACAAGTAATCCAGCAGACTGCTGCCATAAAGTCGTCTCTCAAACGTCGATTCAAATCAATTTCTGACATCATCATTGGACGATTTCAGCGTCACGTGACTTGAAAATGGAAGACTGGAAAATTTAGGCCCACCTGAGAGGATGAGTTCCAGTCTGACCTCTGCTCCAATCTACTTTCGGTTTCGTAATGGCCTGGAAATTTCCTCTTTGACCCCAGCGTTATTTATGGACCTTCTTTGGGGAAATTTCGCGTTGGAATGAATCAAGTTCATCGAAATGACTCCGTATTTTTGCTTGCACAATCAGCTCCACGGATCAGATGTTCCCTGCATCAACTCGGTAGACATCATCATCATCATCGTCATCGTCATCGTCATCGTCATCATCGTCATCATCGTCATCGTCATCATCATCATCGCAGGAACATCTTTCATGAGATGAAGGTTATGATAATCATGATGATGATGATGATGGCCACGATAGCACTGGATTTGATGATTATGATATCAATGATGATAGGGATTATGACGATTATGATAGCAGTAATGATGCTGATGGTAGTAATGGTGATGAAATGATATCGCAAAAATAGCAGTAAACCTTATCGTCGCAGCCGTAGATCGATAACAATGAATCCATGAAGCGAATGTTGAAAATACCGTGTGAAGTGAAGAAAAAATTTTTGAGCACATTTTAACAAGAGCACATACTTCCACTATAATTGATGATTGTTGCCCTTGATTAGTCATAGGGTACTTGGTACTTGATTTCAGGTACCTGAATTTGTACCTGGACTTGGACTTCAAGTACTTGTTTCCATTTTATTGTAAAGCATGTTTATTGACATGTTTATTTGCGTAGTTGGACTTGTGAAATGAAACTTAGCAAGATTATAAGTTACTTCCTATTCAGCTTGTTTGACATTTGACACGATTTTGCAACCAATTAATTTCCATCGTTTAATATACTAGAATTGTATAATCATTATAATTATTTGCTTGTAATTATATGATAATAATAAACATACTCCTTATAATATTGCATTTCACATAGAATAATGTACCTGATACAAATAAATTTTAGCAATAAACAGTCACCCTAATAATATCAATCTTAGATCATCCAATCAATTCAGATCTGAATTTTCCATCTTCAAGTACAAGTTTCCATACGTTGGCATTCTTGCTTTCTTCTCTGCCAGCATCCCTTACTTCTGAAAACAGTTTCTTACTATTTAAAAAATATATTCTGTCCAGTTCTTGAGACTTACATTTACTCATCCTTTTTTTATTTGCTGCGTCATTTATCTAAGTTTCCTTGGTTTATGTCACAGCCCTGCCCGGTAAATCTTCCATTGTCGCATATTCATCAGTTTTATCGTGTTTCATATTAATCTATTTGTTCATTTTTCATTGTTACGTAATCGTCGATTGTATCACGTTCGTTAACAATAAAAGAGTTTACCCCTTGGAAAAAGTTGAAACGATATCCCTGTATCTGAGAAGGCAGAGATGGTTGTCTCGGATGACCCTTTCCTTCTGGAAGTTGTGTCATAACGAGCTGCTAGACATGGCAAACCTGTAGATGGATGGGTGGATGGATAGGTGGATGGGTGGATGGATGAGTGGATGGATGGGTGGATGGATGGTTGGATGGCCCACTCGCCGGCCCAAGTGATAGTGAAAGCAGTTCTAAATGGCATTCACGATGACAAAAGATGTGGAAATGTTGCTGTTTCTTAAGTATAAGTATTTCAAGAGAAGCAGGATTATTCCACAAAGGTGACCAAAGTATCGGGCGATTTTGCTCATTGTGATGAATTATTACGATATATCATAAATTATTAATAGCAGGCGTCGCTAGACGAGTGATTAAAACTTTGCCCTTGTTGCGATTCCACTAGGAGTTGAAACCCCAGCCTCTCTCAAGAGCTTTTACAACTAGTATCTGATGATTATATTCAATAAAATGAGAGATTTTATGACAACTTGGATTCAGATATGGAATAAAGGTTCGCATTTTAAAAAAGTGTCTTAAGATGGATTTAGAAATTCTAAAAATATCATTTTAATGAAATTTTAAGAATGCGAAATTATGAATATTCATGACGATGATGCCTCATGTTACAGCCGCATGATGATGATGATGATGATGATGATGATGATGATGATATTGCATTAATATTATAATATAATATTGCATTTAAAAACATTAAGAAGGAAGATGATGATGATGATGATGATGGTGGTGGTGGTGATTTTGATGATTTATTCCTGCGGTATGCATCATTTAATTATTGAAATATTGGTGGCTGTAATGCGGTTGATCAATTTTTCTAAACGCATTTTGATTTTAATTTTGTTTTTAAATTTCACAAAATCCTGTTAAATGACGAATCTTGTAACTAATTGAATTGCAAATAGTGGCAATAAAAAAAAATGAATTTTTAAACTTGGAATTTTGAAAATAAAAAAAACTTTAATTAAAACCACAGGAACAGCTGAAGTATTATTGGAGTGTTGTTGGAGTATTATTGGAGTGTTATTCCGATGAAGCAGTCTGAGTCTGATTACGAAAGACAAGTCCTTCTAAAAGAAGTTTTCAGCGGATACTTAGTCATTGGAAAGTTAAAAAAACTAATGAAAAGGACCAAGAACATCGTTGAATGAAAGCTTCAGAAAAACAAGATGCTGCCAATAAGGACTTGAAATGCTCAACATGCTTTCAGAGATTTCAATCGACAACGACAACGAACCATGTCAATCAATCAATTCAACCAACCATTTCAACCAATCATTTCATAGCTCCACGTTAAGAATTTCACAACTAGGTTCTTTAAGCTGGTAATTATTAATTGGACATTTATTGGTAGACATTTCGAATTAAACTTCTGTACATCATCCAGCAACTTCTTTTTAAGAAAGCGCTAAATAAGGCAATATTAATAACATATTAACATATTAACAATAAAATAACAATAACAAAATAATATTAGGAAGTCTGTTATTAAACTAAACCACATTATTAAAAATAATTACGAGTTTTCATCGAGCAAGACAGGTTGGTTTTTAATTCGACCAGGTGATGAAGCAGACTCTTGTACAGCGACTATCTATGGCGCCGGTCGCATAAAGCAGAATATTAAAACTGGGCTCCAAGCAGACGATGTCTGACTGGCGCGATGGCATTTCAACATGAAATGCGCACATGTTACCATCTTTTTTGCATCTAAATTGATGTTAATGAGAAGATTTGTTTAAGAACAAATCGGTTTTAAATCTCATTTGCCAACTTCATCCATAAAACTTCATCTGAGAATAATGAATAAATAGTTTAATTGGTCTCAGGAAGTTCACTTGTCCCGATGTCCGGATGTGTTTCCATGAAAGAATGAAACATTTAAACAACGTTTAAGTGAAATGTTTGCAGACTTTAAAAAATCTTACTGTGAACGAACCGAACTGCAGCGGGGATTTGAATGTTTTTGTGGTTTGGTCGAATGAAATATTGACACATTGCCCTTTCGGGCAGCAAATGAGCTCAAAAGAGGATGAAGAAACTGGTCGGATGATCAAGTAGAAGAGGAAGATAAGAGATTCCAGTGCTTACCCAGTTGATCATCCATCGTTTCTTTTTCTTTATTTCCCCTTCCTTCCTTCTGTTCCTGATCTCAAAGACTTTGATCACAGAAGAGATTTTCTCGGTACACGAGACAAAGGAGTCCTTGTACGTTCCATCGCTGCACATTTAGATGGCGCAAACTTTATTCAATTTTAAAAGTCATTCTCAACATAAACTGATGTAGAATTAAGATCTGAATATTTATTAGTCACAAACTCATGTAGAATTAAGAGCTGAATATCTATTAGTCACAAGCTGATGTAGAATTAAGAGCTGAATATTTATTATTTGTTTTTATATTTATCGCACATTCTCATTCACTTCCACGCATCCGCGCGGAGCCTTTAAAAGCATGCCATGCCTTCCTGTTCCCATATTTAATTTCTCTTAGCGCATTTCATGGAACGACATTTTATCAGACATTTGAAACAATCGATTTTAATTACAATTAATTTTTTTTTCTTGGAAATCTTTGCAAAAAGTATTTCCTTCATCGAGAAATTCATCGAAGTTGGACAACATAAGGTTGGAGCTTTCAAGCATTTTCAAAAACGATTCACGTGAATCCAATCAATTTGTTTTAATGAAGAATCATTTTATTTATTTATTAATTACTTTATCTATTTATTAATTGCTTTAGTTATTTATTAATCACTTCGTTTGACTGGCAAATGACTTTGTTTTGATGACGTATTACTTTGAAAATTCCTGAATGTTCTTCTCGTAATCCAGTTTTCATCAGTTACAATCGCATTTGAACAACAGAGATGAAATGCTGAACATTTTCTGCGCCAAAGCTGATTCAATTTCTCGCGAAAATTTATTCGTCCATCCGAGATGGGATATAAGCCATGGAAGAGCCATGAGTTGAAGCGAAGAAGACATAAATCACCACTTAAGAAGATGATCACATTTGCCAAACTGCCTGCTCGATTGGAATGCCAACAACATTTGTTTTTCTAACCCAACAAAATATTTATCAATTGAAACGTCCCCTAAGTTCTTAATCCTTCTTGGACTCCTCAATGCTTCCGAATGTTTTTTTTGTTTAATATTTCATCTGCTCGAGTGATCACCCTTGATGGATGGAAAGGGACGCTATCGGCGATTAGATTCACGAAACTTGGAAGTTGAACTTTTCTAGAATTAAAATCTTTACTGGAAAGTCTCCAATTTTGACGAACATCGTCAACAACTCGTCTGAAACCGCTCGAAGTCTTATCATTTTATTTTTGGAAAAATTTTCACCTTTGAAAGCAAAGTTGCTCGACCCATCAGAAGTTCGTAAAAGTTTCATGAGATAATTCCTCGGCAATTTCTTATTCCTTGCACATCTCTGCTTCCGAAATATTTCTCCTCAGACCTGCTTTCCATAATTTTTCGAACTTTTAAAAGACCGCTATGCATGAGACAAAATATTGCATTTAAAAGACTATAAAATATTGCATATAAAATATTGTGCCGGAGATTTAACATTATTTTTATCAATCCACTTTTAATAGTTTTGAGATTTTTGTTTAAAATCCAGCAATGCAAATAAACAAAAGATTATTGAAATTTAATTTATCTAATTATCTTCTAAAATCTCAAAATCAAATTACTATTTTTTGTTGGGAGATTTTGTGCAAAAAAATTGAAGAAACCTGGGATCTCAGACCTGTAGATTCAAGTATTTTGAATAAATTATGAGACCAGCCATGCGGAATGCCAACTACAAATTCTTGAGAGAGCATAACGAACTTTATGAGAGGAAGCCACAAGGAATCCACAACAAAAATTACCCAATGACCACAACAAACATCAACGACAGCAACAACATAACGACGACAATTAACAATCAAAAGCAACAGGAATTTTTCCGAAAACAAGTGAAGTCATTGTTTAAGAAATATTGACAAATAAAAATTTAATATGGATTAAAAAGACATTTTAAAATAATTTACTAAACTTCTGACTGATAACATTAAAGAATTGATTGCCTAATGTGATAATGTTATAAGATGTAATAAGTTAAGACTTAATAATTGATATTAAAACATGGTTTTTAGCATTTCAGGCCGATGACATTTAAATTTTCTCAAACATTCAATTTTGAATGATGGACAAATTGAGATTGACAATTTTTCTTGAGAAAAAATTCTTATATGACAAACAGCAACTGTAATAATAATAATAATAATAATAATAATAATAATAATAATAAGAATAATAATAATAATAATAATAATAATAATAATAAGAATAATAATAATAATAATAATAATAATAATAATAATAATAATAATAATAATAATAATAATAATAATAATAATAATAATAATAATAATAATAATTAATAATAATAATAATAATAATAATAATAATAATAATAATAATAATAATAATAATAATAATAAAATAATAATAATAATAATAATAATAATAATAATAATAATAATAATAATAATAATAATAATAATAATAATAATAATAATACTAATAATAATAATAATAATAATAATAATAATAATAATAATAATAATAAATAATAATAATAATAATAATAATAATAATAATAATAATAATAATAATAATATTAATAATTTAAAAAGGTCTCCAAACAGTAGTGGTCATTTGTTTCAAGTGAGTTTTGTTTATCATGAGATGGTCACGTGAGAGTTCGGAAGTGGTGTGAAGATTCCTGGTGAATTGTTTCAACATCTTTAAGTTGGCGCAACTATTGAGTGCAACTGACCAATTGAGGCTGATTGGGCAGCATCTTCTTGTTAATCCTAAATGATTCCAGAAGTACAACCTCCCTCACATAAATCAACCCCAAGGAAATGAAAAGCTCACTTTTAAAAGCAAAACATTATTTTTCTCGGTAATAAATAAAAAAACATTTTTCATTTTCAGAGCAATAAATTTCAGAGAGAGGCAAATGATTCAATTCGAACATGCTTAAAAATTCATTTCACGGTAGGAATAAATTTAATAAATAATAAATAAAAAATATTTTATTTAATTTTTCTGAAAAGATGTACTGAAAATATTTCTCCTTGGAAAGCCATTTTGATTTCATTCGAGGTCACAGATTGGAAGCACGTGATCAAATTGCTGCAGGACGATTGGTTGATCGATAAGTAGGGCAAGAGATTGATAATTGGGTCAGGTCACAATTTTTCTTCACAAGGTCCACTTGAAGCGATTTATTGCAAAAACCATAATAAATTTTTGGTCTTTATTATTAGTTATTATTAAGTACATTCATCGGTTTTAACAATGCTGCATGAAACATTTGTAAATTACAAAATATCATCTAATTATTACTAATTTTATGCCCATCTGATGCAACTTTAGTCAAAATACTTTAGTCATATTACTTAAAAAAATAAATATGCTTAAGAAGTATTCGATTTAAATATATTTATGTAATATTATATTATTATGAAATAATTTAAATAACTTTAAATGGCATTCGCAGGAGTTTGTAATATTTTAAATTGAATATTAGAATTGAAGGCATCTTATTGTATTTGCAATACCTAGTTAGAAGGTAATTAGCTATTAAACATCTATTAATGAATATGAATAGCAATGAATCAATAATATATAATTGACATGTTGTCGATGATAATGGTAACGATGATTATGGCGGCGACGACGATGCTGATGGTGACGATGACGATGACGACGACGATGATGATGATGATAACGACGATAATGATAGTGATGACCTTGAAAATGGTGTAACCATGGAAAGCACTGGATTTAAATCTTTGATTTTCTTAACAAAAGTTGATAAAAAAAAAAGATTTGAAGCATTAAACCGAATTAAAAGATTTAAAGATAATTTTAGTTTAATTTAATTTTAGCAATTAAAAATATGAATTCATTTTAATTCTTACCTATAATAAGGCTACAATAATTAAGATTAATATATTGATGAGGTAATGTATTGCAGATGCCAATGGGTGACTGAATTGGTGCATTGAGGCACAATGCTTTGATGAATTTTTATGAATGCACTTTGGTGCATTGATGCATTGATAAACAAAGGTATGTTTTATATCCATATTGAAAGAGTGGCACAATGGAGATGTACTCGTTAACCTCGTCTGGTGATGAAAATTTCTAATTGTGTAAAATTTCTTTATAAATAATTACAGTATTCTACCAACAGTTCTGCAACGTAGTTAGTTAAGAAATATAAAAAATAATTTTAAGGTTATCGAAATTACGCTTTGATGCTATGAATGATGATAGTAGTTGTGATGATGATGATTCCAATTTTTAATATATTTACAATAATTTCATACGTTGGGCAATTACATGTGTTATAATTTTAACCAATTCTGATCTCTAAAAAAAATCACAAGAAATAAAAATTAAAATAAATTATATTAAGTATGTACTTATAAAAATTAAATTATAAGAAATTATAAAAAGCGTGTCTTGGAAGCATCTCCGAAAGTTTCATTTCCAACTGAACCTCCAGTGAGACACACAAGGAATTCATTTGTGAACATTTCCTGCTTTCTATTTGAAAATTAATTTCAATTTCCTTCTTTTTTCTTCTTTTTGTTTTTATTTTAAGGCCTTTTTCTAATCAATTTTAATTAATTCTAATTTAATAAGTAATATTTGATTGTTTTTAAGGTACAAATTATGCCTTAAAATGTATTGCCTTAATTTTCAAATAATTTATTGAAATTTAAGATATTCAACTTTGATTGAATTTAAGTGTAAACTCTTCAATTTCAACACATGAAAGAGATATTGAGTGCATTTTGTTATCTGAATGCTAATTACGCATGCATTATTGATGAGGTCGATCTAAAAATAGCACGCATACATTCGAGGCACTTGTTAAATTTATGCCCCAATAATGATTTCTTCTGCGCTGTTTCCCGCCATTTAACGCATCATTCGTCCCACTCTTCATCGCCCTTCTGACGTCATAACCAATCAGATGAGACCAGCGATGACGTCTACAAAGATGATATTGAGGATGATGATGATGATGATGATGATGATGATGATGATGATGATGATGATGATGATGATGATGATGATGATGATGATGATGATGATGATGATGATGATGATGATGATGACGATGATGATGATGATGACGATGACGATGACGATGACGATGACGATGACGATGACGATGACGATGACGATGACGATGACGATGACGATGACGATGACGATGACGATGACGATGATGATGATGATGATGATGACGACGATGACGACGATGACGACGGTGACGACGATGGCGATGATGACGATGATGACGATGATGACGATGATGACGACGATGACGACGATGACGACGATGGCGACGATGGCGACGATGGCGACGATGGCGACGATGGCGGCGATGGCGGCGATGGCGGCGATGGTGGCGATGGTGGCGATGGTGGCGATGGTGGCGATGACGGTGAGGATGATGATGATTATAATAATAATAACGACGACGCCGATGATGATGATGATGACCATGGCGATGATGATGATTGCTACTTCTTGAAAAAATTAATCCCTTGACATCATCCAACTTCATGGTTGGTTGACTCCATTATGGGTTGACCTCTAACCTCGCAATCAACATCAATCATCGCTTAAAGATCCTCCTTGTAACCTACATTTTTTTATTCCGATTTCATGACAATTGCGCACATTGAACACAAGTGAATTACACACAATTTCTTTACAAAATTGCATTTTGAAGTGTAGATGTTTAAATTTGTTTAAATGGAATGTTTTTTTGAATTTGTTTAAAATATTAGTTATTAAAATATTATATATTACTAAGTCAGTATTTTTTAAATCAGCGGTTTTAAATGACAAACAAATTATGATTAAATAAAAAACAACTCAACAAAAGATGGATTTTCAAAGAAACAGAATGGAATAATACCTTGACGTATCTTGCTATTGGAGTTTGGACATGTTTAGATAAAATAAAACCACAGGTGCAGTAACTTGGAAATGCAGAGGGTTGTTCGCCATTGTTGGCCAAATAACGGGTAAAAGCTAACTCACGGTCAGCGCCCTTATCCCTAACCGCACCTCGTGACCCTAGAAATTGCAGCCAGTGAGTTGGCTTTTACACGCCACTTCTCCAAACATCTTGCAAACCCTGTCCTTTTCTT
Organism: Whitmania pigra; assembly: GCA_021613335.1. NCBI lineage: Eukaryota > Metazoa > Annelida > Clitellata > Hirudinida > Haemopidae > Whitmania > Whitmania pigra. The sequence goes on along the minus strand of JAJTWR010000278.1, from coordinate 727,566 downwards.
CTGTTCTTAAATAATTTAAAAATTTATATTCTTTTTCTTATTTCCAAGATTTACGTAATAATGACGTGCGTGATATTTTGTTGAATGCTTAATTAAAACAATTAATTAATTAAAAAGCAATTAACAACGTAAAGCCAAGGTTGCAACAATATGTAATACATAAATTCAGTTTAAACCGCCACATAATTTTTCAATTCAGTTGCGTGATCAATTCTGTCATTTATTTCATAACAAACATTTAGCTGGAAAAAGTATGAATAAAAACCAGTTAGATTAAATTTAAAATTTTGAAGTTAATTGATGTTAACAAATTTCAATTCAATAAAATTTCAATTTCAATACAAGAAAATAGGTATGCGTAAATAAATTTATATTCCAAAATAATGTAAATTGCGTCGATGAAAAGTGAATTTAAGTTTAATTTGATTTTAAGGTGCATAAGTTGAAGTCGGCTGTGATTTTTAACACTTGTCGAGATAAATCCAATTTCCAGATTTAATTTGTCAATATAAATTATTTTCCAGTCGCAATTCTAAATAGAATTTTTTTGTTAATTCAGAAAACACAAATTATTTTAACTCACCATCATCATCATCATCAAAAAACCACCATCACCGCCATTGTCATCATAGTCATCATCATCAACCTCAGCTGCATTGCAACCATCATCACTACCACCATCATCATCCAGTTCCCAATAAATCAGTTCGAAAATTCAACTCAGTTATTCAATTCATCTTTACTTGAAGTCTTCATCATATTCTCTGAAATTAATAACTGTTTATCCAACCAATCATTCAGTGACTCACCAAACATGAACATTAATAAGTTTGAATTAACAATTAATAAATTAATAAATTATCCTCATCACGAACAAAGGCAGTTTGAAAAATGGAGTAACGTTGGGAAATGAAAAGACTTCATGAAGCAGAATTAATCTTCGATTCTCTTCTTTCTTAGTCCTGATGAACTGGTCATTAATTTATCCAACACCAACCACAAGCGAATTACTCCTTATAATCCATTATTACGTCGTATTATGTAATACTCACAGATGCAGTGTAATGCAATACAAATAATTCATGTTTAATTGCAATTTAAAATTGAATTACATTCATACATTACACAAATAAAATTATAAGTAATCATTGCATCACACAATTTTCACAATATATTCCATGAATAAAGAACGGCAGACGGACAAAATTTTGGTATGACCTCCGACCCTCTGACTCGCCAAAGTTCGTGAACGTCAGCCGCCATTTAACGGAAGTTGGACGAAGATTTCTTTAAACCATTTGTTAGCCGTTAAATTCCTAATTTAAAACAAGTCAAAACGAGTCGATGGCTTTGAAGAAAGTCGGTTGACCATTATGATTTATGAGAAACACAAAACAAACGTGCAATTGGCTCCTTGTCTCTTCCCAGGCTTTCTTTAATGTCATCCTCAAAGTCTTCATCGGATAACTTTAACCTTTTTATGAATTTATGACTTTCATAATTTGACAGGGAAGAATTCATCTTCCATCATAATTCGTAAAACTTAGAAACTTTCTAAAAATAAAATGACCGCTCAGACGCGTCAGAACAGATACATTATAATACATTATATATATACATATATACATTAATGTGCCGACTCTTGTTATTTTCGAAAAGAAATATGTTTGAGAATTACAAAATTTAATTTTAAACGGTGTCCGACTGCCGATGCCCATCCAAGAATTATAAAAATGTCCAAAGTTGACAAAAATGTGGTTTTATTAGTTATTTATTATTTATTGGTTAGGGCTGCGAAAGGTTTTAATTATTTGATCTATTAATCGGAAATTACAGTCGAACCCGGTTATGTCGCCGAAAATCAAGATGGCGTCTGTATATTAACATGTCCTTGAAATTTCTTTATGAACTTAATGTTAACAAATAAGAATGTACATGTTTCTTGGTGATTTTTTTACACAACAATTGATAATTGATAATGATAACAGCAATATCTACACATATGTTTGTGAACAACAGAAGACATTTTTTTCATCCATCCATGTTGGCAGCAACTTTAATTCATTCCTTCGACATGTTTCCACCGTGACAAGCCTCCCCTTGAAACGCCATAGTCTCGCGTGGAAGGCATTTCCAAAGCACCCCAGTTTCATAAGCATTAAAAATGATCCGATTCTCACAGTTATAAAAAATAATGAGCATTTGAGTCTTTAGCTTGGCAGCAAGGATGTCCATCGGCAAGGATGTTTTGTTCACGAATTTATCAATCATTAAAGCACTGCATCGACGACATCTTTGTGCTCGGCCACTGTAAGTTTTTTCTTGCTGGATTTCTCATACATTTGCATTATCATGTCGGCCTTCTTTTTCCATCCTGAAATGGTGTTTATTGAAATGCCATGCTGCCGACTAAGGTCTGCCAGTTTTGTTCTTTTTACTAGCTGCAATATGATTTCAAACTTTTTTCAGTATTGACTGATTGTACAATTTTCTAGTAACACCTCCTGACATTTTTAGAACAAAAAAAAATAGGCAGAATAGCTAGAATAGCGTGTTATCCCTCAGACAAAATCAACAAGGAAAAGAACCAAATTAACCGATGAGAAAATGCTGCCACAACGTGGGAATTCGGCGGTTCCACTTCAGAGTTGGCGATTAGTCAAGGGGTCGAGATAACTGATGTAACGTGGCGAATTTGAACCTCTTTTGTGCTCGACATATCAGGTTTCGGCGACGTAAAAGCAGTGACATAACCGATAAGAAAATGATAAGATAAAGAGGGAATTTGGCAGTTCCACTTTAAAAGCGTCGACTTAATAGGGTTGGCGAGATAAGTGGGTTCTACTGTATTTTAATCGATTAATCGAATTTAATAACGCATCTATTCCAACTACTTTTAGACTATCTGGTTGCGTCCAACAACACTCTGCATTTGTCAGTGTACTCCATACAAAATCATCGTGTCATACGTTGCAAAATCGTTTATTTGTTTAAAAACTTTCAGAAAAAAAAAAAATTAATTTAATTATAAAAAGCAATAACACTGTTAAATAATGCAATCAGTATAGAAGGCAAGTAGGCATGCTGCGAATGCGTTCCACAACTTTCTTGTGCTCTGCTAACCTTTTTAACCTTTTTAGTACATCTCAGCAATCATAATCGATTGTGTGTCGACATGGCAAGCTGTGGGTTTGGTCTTGAAGACATGTACGTGGCACATGTATGTCCATCATCTTTCACAATTAAAGTCGATTTTCTGAGCTGGCAATCCAGTGAAGAAAAGCGACTTTCAACGCAGAACGTTCTTCGCTTACACGACAAAACTTCGCTACTGATCGTGCTTCAGAACTCTTCTGATCACTGTCGGCAACGTCTTGGTATTTGAGAAGATGTGCCAAAGGTGATACGTAAACAACATATTTGAATCTCGGAAAGCAAATTGTTTGCTGCAGTGAACACGGTGAACTTTGTCGGCATCGACGACTTTGCCAAGTGCATTTAACTTGTGCCTATTTTGTTATTGTCCATTTCGTGAGCATTTAGCTTATAAACAAGATGCTTGCTCAACTTTCTTCTGAGATACTACATTATTTACTGTACCAGCCATTGTGGTTCAGGTTTTAACCAAATAACAATGATAAAATTGGGCAAAAGCAAGTAATCAACAAGAAGACCATTGAGTTTTAAATAAATTGAAAAAATATCGATTGATCGATTACAATTTTTAATGATTAATTGATTAATTAATCGATTAAATCCGCAGCCCTAAATTATATTAATTGCATCTTTTAATAAACATGTCCAATAAATGAATCATATTCATATTCACATTCACATTCAAGACCTCATCTTCAAAGTCTTCATCACTATTGTCATCGTCAGAAGGTGATTCTCTAAAAATATATAATTTAAGTAAATTATGATAATTAAAATAGCGATTCAAATTTTTATTGACAGTAATAATTAGTTCTTAAGTGCAAACTTGGTATATTAAATAATAAATATAACGCTGTTAGAGAGCTTGAGATATTGTAATAATTAAATACCAAAGTTATATAACATGATACATTACGTATATGTATTATGTATACAAGTACGTTATAATAATTAATTATTAAATTTGTATAACTTGAGATATTGTGACAAGTAATTTTCATTAATAAATTACGAGTTAAGATTGTTAACAATTAAAAATTTTAATCGGAGATTATACTTTCATCAGTCCGCCCACTCTGCAAATAATTTTATTTATTTATTTTCTCATCCATCCATCCATCTTCATATGTCACAGCAAATGCACTGCTTTAAGTCGACCGAATTATTAATGTAATTACTATTTTACTTATGTTTGTAATTATTATTACATTTATTATTATAAATATATTTTAATTATTGTTTTAATAATAATAATAATAATAATAATAATATAATAATAATAATAATAATAATAATAATAATAATAATAATAATAATAATAATAATAATAATAATAATATTAATAATAGTAATATTTGTTATTATCAAGCAACAAGATAAAACCTTCAAGAAATAATTTCTTGTTAAAGTTTAAACAGAAATGTTAAAAACTACTGCAAACAGACATGAAACCATCATCACATGCAAACATTGAACTTATTTATTTATTTTTTATTATTTTACGACCCAAGTCATCAGAATTGAACAAACATTATCTTAAGTTGTTGCTTGTTCTTATTATCAACATTGTTACATATTTAATTTTATTATTATTATTAATATTATTGTTATTATTACTGTTATTATTATTGTTATTATTATTACTTGTTATCTTGATCATAATTTCATGCTCTCCGATAATTGTCCTCGTAATGGCAATAATTCGTGCATTGATTTTTATCGATCGAATAGAGTACAATCTCCAATAATCTCAAACAATGATTTAAAATATTGATCTTTTCTGGTTATTTCTTAAAATTTAAAGCCATAAAATCACGTTAAATGAATACTTCTGTCAGTCCACAATGAACGTTCATAAGTATTTTATAGGGACTTTATTGTTTCTACATCATTAAATAATGAAACTTTAATTTAAATAAATTAAGTTTAGTTGATGCATTTATTATCGATTAAGACCATCGAAATCCCTTCTAAAAGCACGCAAACATGGAAACAAATGTTAAAGGCAGCAGAAAAAAACATGAAAACGTTGCATAAAAATGGCGCCATGTTTGAGTGTCAGACGAACAGAACAAAGAATTCTGTGAAGAATTCCTTGCGAGTGTCAAATTAATGCGTGTGGACCACGAAGCGTGTCAATCAATCTAACGAGCTTCGATTTTACAGGTCTGACACACGCTCCGAACAGCGTTTCTTCCCTAACTGATGCAACAACAACAGCAACAACAACAATAACACTGTTGAAGATGGATCCACCGAGGAAGCAGAAGATTCCAAGCAAACAACAACTCTTCAACTATTTGTCAGACGAGGATGTCCTCAAACTCGACTCGAGCAGCACAAGGCGTGAGAGATACAAAGATGGCGGATTCATGAATGGACTTGTTCCTCTCAAGAAGGAGAGCGACACAATTTATGGTAATGGAGACTTAATGAGGATCCCTAAAAGATTCGATATCAACGCCAGCACCAGTTTGGCTTTTCCGGGCAACATGGAAACCTATCCACTCAGCGCGTCGAACGACGTCGTGGAATCCTGCAGCCATCGCGAAGTGGATCTCATCAACTTCTGCAAAGACGATTACACACTCGGCACACAAAACTTTCATCAGCCCTTTAACGAGCAACCTTTGACCTCGGTTTGGCAAAAAACAGGAAGCCACGACAATCCAACAAAATTTTCTGCCAAATTCCCGAGGGAGCAGAATTTTGAAAGAGGAAGTGAAAAAATGAAGGAATCTTTTAAAAGGAAGAAGGAATCCAAGAATGAAATGTTCCCAGCTGAACGGAGTTTGTTTTTCTGAATATTTCAATTTTAATATATTTTAGCGCCTTACATTTTAATTTAGATTTTATCCCCAACATTATTAATTATCTAATTGCAAACGATTAACATCCTTGAATATTTATTTAAATATAAATTAATTTTTAAAGATTCTTTTTATTTGGATGCAAACATTCATATAAATTTTATCGAGGTAATGAAAAAAACAAAAATAAAATTTAGTTAAAATGCATTTATTCTCATTGCGTTTGAGGCTCATGAATAATTAATTTCAAGATGGATTCATACCACCTGTCTTTACCACCTGTCTTTAGATCCACCCCTTCATTTCAAACCTGGATCACGAACAGCCCCAAATATTGACGTCAGCGAATACAAAGTGTTTGATCACGTGGCAGAAGGAGAATATGAAAACCTCCAATCAGAGCGAGGTAGGATTTCTTCGTGGATTCTTATTGGAGGAAGTTGTTTTTGGCCCCTCAAGTGATTGGGTGGAGCTAAGGGATGTGCTGCTGTTTTGCATATTGAAAATATTAAAAGTACTCTTGCAATTAAATGTTTTGTGAATTTACAATATTTTATGAATGAATTTTTATTTGGAGACTTGTCCGATGAGTCGACACTTAAGCATAAACAAAGCTTTACGCCAAATATTGCAATCAATATAAAAAGCACTTTTTTTAATTAAAGCAAAAGAATTTTTCCATTAACTTCATCCCATTGACAGGCAATAAATAGATGATTAATTTTTATGTTCGGATTAAAAACAAAAAGGAGATTTTTTCAAATTATGGAAATATTTTTTGCCGTGAAAAATGTTCGAATGTTTGTTGCGTCAATGCAATGTGGCGCCAATACTCCTGTGCCAGACGCAAATCCCATTAGTGGCATTTTCCCCTGTTTTCGCAAGCAAAGGAAAAATATTGCCAACACCAACCTTTTCATTGTTTAAGCATTTATTATGTCATTATTATTTAGAATATTTCAAATTTTTCTTTATTAATCAATTTAAAAGCTCTTTTAAATTTCTAATGATTAATTACTGAAAGTCACTTTTATTTTGAAACGATAAAATGTCGTGTGGTAATAAGAATTAAAAATTGCATTGGATACAACATAATCTTATTATTATATATTATTTATTTAAAAAAATTTATTAGATAAAAAATAATTTTTTTATTATTTATAACTCATTCCCCTCCAGATTTCCACAGCGACGCGGTATCCATGACAACGACAATGACACGTCATCGACAAATTTCGATGCCAACCTGGGACGAGCCCCACGCATCGATCAGGCATCATCAGCACCGCCATCCCCAGCAACAACAACATCGTCATCATCATCAGCAACAACAGCAACTGCACTATCATCAGCACTTCATCAACAACAACAACAACAACAATCTCTCAACAACAAACAGTCACTTAACAATGAAGGAAGCCACGCTGAAGAAGTCGAATATTTTCTTAGGATCAATTGAAAAGTTGGTCGACAATTTCTTATTTATTTAATTACGAAGTAATCGTTACATTTGATTTTTTATTTCTTTCATTTCTCCATTTTTCCTACCTTCCTTCCATTTCTTGACTCACACGTTTGTGTCTATCGATAATTTGCATAAAGTCGCTTTTTGTGTTTTACAGTGCTATATTCTTCCTACTTCACCATTCCATTGATTCTGCACGCACCTCGCATGCACCTGTCATGCATTATCCATGCATCCCGCATGCACCTGTCATGCATCCCGCATGCATCCCGCATGCATCTTCCATGCAACTTTCCGAGCCACGTGGTGCCGGCAGATTTATGGAGCTTTTCCATTTTTTGATTCCGTGGATTATTTCCAGCCATCAAGACTTTGGTTTCACTTTGAAATCTCAATGCAGTCTCTCAGCTGGGTACGCTAGCGAATGAGCATGCATAATTCACTATTGGAATGTGCATGGTACGTGCATAATTCACGACGAAAGCAAATGTGGGGCATGAGATGTGCTTTCATGGAGGACTTGTTTATCGTGTCTTGTGCCGGTCGACGATTGTTCTCAGCGATTGATCACCATCCAACCTCATCCCGAGACCCATCTTAATGCACGTTCTATCCATTTCATGTTCTTCATCGATACTTTTTTCTGAATTAATTGGATTTTCATAAAATAACCGCTTTAATTCAATTTAACTAATTTCAACTAAAGGGACTTTTTTTTTGTCTACTTTACAATCGAGAGACATTTGAGTTTGAAATACATAATATATTGTATTAAATTACGAATTATTCTAAATGTGTTTGTCTTTACTGGAATTATGTTTGCAATTATTGAAAACACATTATTTTAAGGCATATCTTGAAATAAATGCAGAACATGACAAACCACTACAGAGAAACTTTTCATAAAAATGTCACATTTCAATTCAAAAAGAAACAAACTTTTGTCATTTCTTCTCGGGTTTCAGACGTCGGTAAATATTTTGAAAATACTTATAAAATTGAAAACAAATCTTTAAATTAACTGCTGGTTATTAATTACGTATTTATTTAATTAATAATTTTAAGCATTTTATTTTATTTATTACTACTTGTTATTGTTAAAAGATAATTTGAACTACACCAACTACAACGGTGACGACGATGCTGCTGCTGATGGTGATGATGATGATGATGATGATGATGATGATGATGATGATTGATGATGATGATGATGATGATGATGATGATGATGATGATGATGATGATGATGATGATGATGATGATGATGATGATGATGGATGATGATGATGATGATGATGATGATGATGATGATTACGACGATGACGATGATGTGGTGATGATGGTGGTGACTGTGTCGATGGAATTAATTGATTAGGAATTGATTGAATGGATATCTAATCAATCTGTGACTCTTTGAAGTATTGCTGGAACATCAAAGGGTAAAAGAAACAGCAATATTAAATTATTATTATTAAATTATGACAGCTATTACTACATTATTATACATTATTATTACTAGCACACGTATGTATTATAAATTATTGATATTATTTGACTTAATGATGTTAATAAATCCCGTCAACAAAGTTCGAAACATGACCCTAATGGCGCCTTCATTTTCATCATCCTCATCTTCATCATCATTCATCATCATCCTCATCATGATCATCATCATCATCGTCATGATCATGATCATCATCATTATCGTCATCAACTTAGAAATGATCAGAGCTCCGTGTGTGAAATGTTCACGGCATACAAATGCTTTCATTAATGTTGGTTCTTTTGTAAGCTGACGTGAAATATCCATTCCTTACAACATCACAGCATCACAACATACCTGCCTTATTTACCGCCACTTCTATTTTTAACCGCCACATGTGGTCATTTGAGTAAAATTTTAATAGAGTTTTTTAGTATTAAATATAATGATTCACTGAACTCTCAATCAAAAATACAATTGTTTTTGGCCAAAAGCGATGAAATATAATTTTTTTATCAAATAATTTTGAAACTATTTTTGTAAAAGATTGACGTTCTTTCATCTTTTTGATTAAATTTGAAGATAAATATTTCAAATAAATATTTCAAATCAATTTTCAATTATTTATTATTGCAGGAATTAATATTTTACAATAAGGATTGAATAATTTATTGAATATCATTTTCAATTATATCTGATTATTTAAGAAATAAGTAAAATCAAAATGAATTACTTTAAAACATAAAAAAATAATATTAATTATGAAATAAAATAAACTTGACAATTAATAATAATAATAATAATAATAATAATAATAATAAATAATAATAGAATAATAATAATAAATAATAATAATAATAATAATAATAATAATAATAATAATAATAATAATAATAATAATAATAATAATAATATAATAATAATAATAATATAATAATAATAATAATATAATAATAATAATAATAATAATAATAATAAATAATAATAATAATAATAATAATAATAAGAATAATAATAATAATATAATAATAATAATAATAATAATAATAATAATAATAATAATAATAATAATAATAATAATAAATAATAATAATAATAATAATAATAATAATAATAATAATAATAATAATAAATAATAATAATAATAATAATAATAATAATAATAACAATAATAATAACATAATGTAATAAAAGTTTCTACCAACATCACCATCATGAACAACAACAACAACAACAACGGCAACACCAACAGCAGCAGTTACAATTCCATTCATTTGAAAATGTCGCCTGAGTACAGCAGCCAATAAGAAGCGTTCTTTTCATAAAAACAAATCGCCATGGGTCATGACCTCTGGTCGACCAATAAGAACCCAGAAAATGTGATTGTGTTCGCCTATTAAATGACGAAGCCGCAGTTCCCCTGATGCAGGAGGTGACGTCACTTGTTTTTAATAATAATAATAATAATAATAATAATAATAATAATAATAATAATAATAATAATAATAATAATAATACTAATAATAATAATAATAATAATAATAATAATAATAATAATAATAATAATAATCATAATAATAATAATAATAATAATAATAATAACAATAATAATTTATAATAATTATAATAACTATTAATATAATAATTTATAATAAATATAATAAAAAAATTATTATTATTATAAATATTATACATAAATATTATAATTAATATAGTAATAATTATTATTATTATCGCTCGTGTAAACACGTCTCGTAGCAGTTTTTTACATTATATATAAAATCCGTTTCAAAAGTAAATTGAAGCTAATTTTACTTAAAATCGAGGAAGACGTTTTTAATGCGAAAAGTTATGCCGAGTCTGAGAAACAAGAAAGAGGCCGCTAACGAAATTCAATGGCCGAATTGGTCTGTCTTCATTTAATCGACAACATTTGTGTTGTTTGATAGAAAATGAGGACTGCCTTAAGAAATTAACAGAAAAACCAGCAAAGAATCTGAAGAAATTAGGAAAGAGTTGAATGAAGTGAAGAATGTTCTCATGAAAACAGATGTATTAGTTGAAGTTGTTCAAAAACAGGGAAGAAAAATTGATGACCTCTGCCAAAAAAAAAAATGGACGAATTAAACAAAAATTCTTCCAAGCAATTTGAAAAAAAAATAAACAAACAGCATAGGAATGGTCCGGCTTAATAAAATGTAATATGGATACAATGATACAATGGTTTCAGAGGTTGGAGCTGTTCAAAAATCCGTGTTTGAGAACAAAATTGAAATAAATGATGAAAGATTTAAAAGTTTGAAAAACATCGCTGTCTATACCTTGCCAGAAGAAAGTGACAATTCAAAGGTTAAAGAAAAAGAACTGGTTTTAATGCTTCTGAAGGAAATAGCAACCAAAAAATGGACAATATTTAGAATTGGAAGAAAATTGGATAAAGAAGAAAGACAAAGCCCAGTTTTGCTTAAATTTGAAAGACAGACTTCAAAGAACCTCATTCTGGAAAATGCTTCCAAACTGAAAGACAGTGAAGTATTCAGAAAGGTCATTTTAAGTCAAGCCTTAGAGAAAGAGAACGGAGAGAAAATGAAGAAATTGTTCCTTCAAAAACAAAAGAAGATCAATGCAAAGGACGGAGCGAGTGGACAGTACCAGTCAGAGAACGACCAGGGTCTTTCAGGGTCTTTCCATGCCAAAGTCCTCAGGAGGAGGGAAGGCCAATTGTTTCTTATCAACCCTGATGAAGTAAAATGTCGTAATTGTATTTACTCAATTAAACGATGTTGACAGCGAAATGACATTTATTTCAATTAGATGATTGAAATGTCTTAATTAAGTAATATTCAATATTAAGCAATATTAACTTCAGCCCCGCGATGATGGGGACCTGAAAAATTTAAGTTGATGTTATTTTACTCGAACTGCATGATTCGGTTTGATTTAGTCGATAATAATAATAATAATAATAATAATAATAATAATAATAATATAATAATAATAATAATAATAATAATAAATAATAATAATAATAATAATAATAATAATAATAATATAATAATAATAATATAATAATAATAATAATAATAATATAATAATAATAATAATAATAATAATAATAATAATAATAATAATAATAATAATAATAATAATAATAATAATAATAATAATAATAATAATAATAATAATAATAATAATAATAATAATAATAATAATAATAATAATAATAATAATAATAATAATAAATGCTGATGACGATGATAGGAATCAGCAGGGAACATGTGTTTATCAGCAAGTATCAGCGGTGGTCATTAGTCTGTTTCCTTTGTATTCAAATTAAACAGAAAATGCTTTTATTTTATGGCCTTTTAAAGCGAGTTTTCCTGAAATACACTTACTGAATTATTTCGTGTTTCCACAATTAATTTGTTTTATTATTTTATTTCATTAAATTATTTTGCTAATAATTCATGTTTTACCCATGCACTTTGTTTTAAAAAATTAACTACAAAACCATAAAAAAAATTAATGTCTATCGTAAAAAATATTAAGTAGATGTTTGCAAGTAATTTTTTTTCATTTTACCATAAATATTAACACTAATATTTTAAAGCTTATTTTTAATCTAAAAAAAAATAATTATTAAATATTATTAAATTAAATAATAAATATTAATAAATAAGATTCATGAAACACTTGTTTAAAGGAAGTACGTTTTGTGGTCTTGCAGGAAATATATCATGTATCATATATCATGTATCATATACCGTTGACATTTGGACGACTAATCCATAAATATCCATAACGTAAACCTTCAGTTTCCTCGTCGCGTCCATAAAATGGATGAATGGATAGATGGATGTGTATACGGACGGACGGACGGATGGATGGATGGATTGATAGTGAATGAAATAATCAACTCATTGGCATAAAGGGGCAGTAAAGATGTTGAGCTGCATAGAAACAACAACATCAACAACAACAACAATGTTTCCTGCGGGAATAATTTTCTTCCAAAACTTCGCTACGCGTCCATCCGACCGTAAAGAACAACAGCAACAACAACAACAACAACGCAAACAACATCGAAATTGCTGTCCTCATTCATATTCATAAGCTCAACTCCTCATCCAATGAGACAGCTTTTTAAACTCCCTCTGTCGATCAGGTGATCAAAAGATTGATTTAACCAGCACAAATGGTTCCCAGCCACGTCCCCTTTGAAGTGAATCACGACGCCCTTCAGCGCAGGATATTTGCATCACGTGCTTCCTCCCGACCAATGAGAGAAGAGACTTTAAATGACGTCACCAGAGACTAGGATGAGATGTCCATCGTTAATTAATTTTATTTTTACTACTTTTGTTTTTAAAATTTGTTTAAAATAAAACTTTTTTTAAATGAAATAAAATGTTACATTGCGCTTTGTAACATGTAATTAATGGTATTTAAATGTGGTATAAGAGTGTCCTGTAAAGTAAACTTATCACCTTGTTATAACGAAGGAACACGTGACCGGAAATTACAGGAACTCATTTCGTACCTTCGAGTTGTTACCGGATATGAGCTTTTACGTTATTTATAGACTCTAAGAAGCTCCTTCCACAGCATTCCAGCCTATGACAAAAGTTGAGGAAATTATGAATATTATATTTTAAGATAAATAAAAAGATCTGAACATTATCGAAATGCAAATTATTTTCAAATATAACATTTATTATTATTATTATTATTATTATTATTATTATTATTATTATTATTATTATTATTATTATTATTATTATTATTATTATTATTATTATTATTATTATTATTATTATTATTATTATTATTATTATTCATCGTCATTATCATCATCTCCAGGAGCATAATTATCCGTTATGACATCATCTTCAAATGTGTGATGTCATTAATCAAATGAGGAAGACACGCTTCGAGATATGAATAACATCGCCTGAAGGCAATTATTAATTAGAGACCCAATCACATTGACAGGTCCAGTATTTGTCCATCATTATCATCATCATCATCATCATCGTCGCCATTTCCATCGCCATCGCCTTCGTCATCATCATCATAATCTTCTTCCAATTCATCATCGTTAACCTCAGAAAGACAATAACATCCACAAACAAATGTCTGCCAGTTATGAAAACATCCCCAGCAAAGAGAATGATGATTAAAATGCGATGATGATGATGATGATGATGATGACGACGATAGCAATAATAGCGGTAGCGATAACAATGATGATGGTGTCGGTGATGATGATGATGATGCGTCCACAACTATTAAGGGAGGAGCAGCGATAAAACATCATAATGACTTTAATATTGGATATAACAACGTTATTGTAATAGAATAGTCAATGTAATTAATGTTAATAACAATAATATTATTATTATTATATATTATTGCAACAATTTTCAAACATTCGTAATAATAATATTAGTAATAATAGTAATAATATTGTTATTGAGAATGTTATTATTAATGTTGTTGTTTTGATAAAACCACTGCTGACCACGATCATGCGTTGTACATCATCACGGATGCCCTCAGACATTTTTGTTGATTGGGACCTCACATGGAAACAATTCATTGACCGATAATTAAATGCTATTCCACGTTATTCTAGGTTTTCTGTTTAATATTTAAGAAAACTTGTTAAATTGTGATTGGCATTATCTTTTTAATAATTATTTCCACATTATTTATTTATTTTATAATTATCTCACTAAAATTACATGAAAGTTATTTGATTTTTAAGGGAATTCTTTATCAAAGCATAACGTTAAGATTCATTAAAAATAAATAACGATATTTATTCGCAGCTTTGTAGCCCCAAATTCGAAGCAAAGTTTGTGTGAGTCCATTAACTCCAGTGAGGAGATCACGTGACGAACGGCAAACATTTTATTGGCGAATGAGGACCATCATCTTGGGTGGCCACATTTCGCTCCTTCTTTGTTTAGTCGACGATCCTAATGAACTCCTAATGTCTTGTTGCTGCTGAAATAACCACAATTTTAATACAAATTAATAAATAATAAACGAACTAATAATAAAATAATAATAAAGTAATAAAATGATAATTCCACTTGTAATGCTTCTTCGAAGTGGTGCTGAAAAAATTTTGCGTTTCCACTCCAGGTACAAATAATTACAATTCCTGGGATTTGAAAGCTTGTGAGGATTAAGAGAATCTCGTGTCTTAATTCCTAATATAATATTTATATAATGGCATAATATTTTAATCTCCTGTTGTGGTTCAAGACTACTTTAAAACCAGCAAAAAAGCAAAATCTCATTCACGCAAAATCATCTACTTTAAATATTTCTTTTGAAACATATTTCGTCTTGATGTTGAAGAAGAGCCCAGTTGATGGCTGGAAATGCATTTCACCAACATGTAATGTCAACAACATACAATTTCAACAACATGTAATGTCAACAACATACAATTTCAACTAAAAGCATGATTTGTTGACCTGAAATTTTCAACAAACAATTGAAATCTCTCTTGATGAAAAATTGTGAATGAATAAAAAATTGAATTTTAGGAGGGATTTGCAAATAATCTCCAATAAAAAGCAAAATACTGGAAATAATTTATTTGAAAACAACAAACGAATCACATTCGGGGCATAACTAAAGTGCAGGTCGATATTTCCACACCAAGGTCACAGTGAGGTCAAAATAAGGCCAAAGTGAGGTCAATTTCGTAATAAGCGGCGTGAAGCCACATTTCATGCAGTTGAAAAACAATGCCGTTATTATTCATTATAAGCAATACCATATTCTAACTTATCGTATCCTTGTATCATATCATAATGGAACCCACTTATCTCGACCTCTGCTAACTCGCCTGCCTTGTTAAGTCGACGTTTTTGAAGTGGAACCGCCAAATTCCATCTTTGTTTTCAGCATTATCTCATCGGTTATGTCGATTCTTTTATGTCACTGAATCCTCATATCTCGAGCACTAATAAACGAAAGCCAAATTAGCCACCTTGGATCTGTTAATCTATGAAGTCGTCCCAATTGTCGTTGCATAAACAAAATCACCAAACACACGTAGGCACCTGTACATTCTCATTTATTAACATAAGGTGCTTAAGTACATAAACAAATTTCAAGCACGTGTTAATATGCAATCGCAATATTGATTTTAGGTTATCTCGATCATCGGTTATCTCGACGTTTTTTGGCGAACCGCTAGGCCGGCGACACAACCGGGTTGCATATTTACAAACCCGTGTCTAGAACGACACCGGGCTGATTAATATTCGTATATTAGCTAAGTAATGTATATAATAAAAGGCCTTTCCTGAAATATGGAGATCATAACCATATTTGAGGCTCACTGGCCTACATTGTTACATATAGTTTTCGGAAACAGTGTGTTAATGTCAAATTTTTTATTAAAATAACTAAAGCAATGGTCACTTTAACCAAATTCTTATTTTATGAAGTTAAAACGATATATGTGACCTTCTTTCGGAAAACATCTGTCTAATCATAGCGCCTAAAATTAGCTAATACATGAATATTAAGCAGCCGGGCGTCGTTCTAGGCAAGGGTTTGTAAATATGCAACCGGGTTAGCCTAAAGTATTCATTGAATACTTTATCATATTAATATTCTTTGTATTATTGTATCAAAACACTCCAATGCAATTGAAAAGCGGAATATCATGAAACTTATTGGAGGCATGTCCGTTATTGGAGTGCAGGTCGTCCGAATGGGTTACGAGCCTGCATGCGATGGTAATGGCAACAGTCGTGTGATGTGTCGTTTTCGCAACCCAGCCTGCACTGTCGCCAGTGTCCTTGGGAAAGAGCGCTATATAAATGGTTACCAGAAGCGCCTCTGACGCTATGCATAAGGCGCTATGTAAATAAAGTTACAGTTACAATAACAATTACAATTAGGTCAACAAAATTATTTGAATTAATTAATCAATTGAATTAATTAATCCTTTGAACAGCCTGAACAATTTCAACAAAAAACAATTCGACGTAATGTTGTATATATTTATACAAGGACGTTGGAATTTTAGGTCGAATAAGAATATAAAAGCATACGTATTGATATGATGGTGTGTTGATGTGATGATGTGACGATGTGAGCAGCTAAAAAGACACAATGGAAGCACCACCAAAGAATGAATGCCTCGCATAAATCTTGACACCAAGAGACAATGGAAAGTAGGTCTTCAATTCAACTTCAGCGGACAGAGTAAAGAGATCTTGGGAACTGTTTTCAGCAAACACTTTCAGCGGGAAATATTTCAGACGTCAGACACGGCTGAACAACATCTGGGTTGTTTTCAACCTTGCAAAAGCCTTTCCTGGAGAAGGTTAACAAACGGTTATAAAGACAAATTTTTAGTATGTGACTAATTAATAATAATAAAATTATTTAGAATAAATTGTATTAAATATGTCTTAACATGTATTTTTGTTGCCACGAATTACAGTGCAACGCTGTGTTGATTTGAAAATACTTTCTTGACTTCGGAATTTCACTTTGCTCTGAATTTATTGATTAGTTACCAATTACACATTTGCATTTAGTTTATAGCTTAGACGAATATTATCTCAATATTTCATAATAAAATGAAAAAATACACAGATATTGTTGAAATAAAAATAATTATAGAAAATAATATTGAAATAAAAACAATTATAGAAAATATTATTGAAATAAAAATAATTACGAACTGTGAAAAACGAGAATCGAGATAATTTGAATGCAATTTATCTCAGGTGAATCCAATACGTGACTGTCATGTTTCCAATTACACGTTTCAGCCCGGGATGGACTTGGGGTATCATTAAATACCATTGAATAATGTTGTGTATCATTGGATACCATTGAATAATGTTGTGTATCATTGGATACCATTCAATATTGTTATGTATTTTTGGATACTATTGAATATTACTGGCTATCCAGTATCACTGTCATTGCTGATGACATCCTGGTGATAGATACATTTTATCATCTCAATAGATCCCTTAATCCCGTTTGAAGATTTTTTATTTTAAATTCAATCTCTAGGTAAAGTATTTTTTTTTGAAAATGTTTTCTAAAAATAATTTCATGTTACGCATTTTGTATAGTCTCTAGAAAATTTCATGATAAATTTTTAAAACGTTCTATTTTACTTTGAAATGTTTTCTTGCAAAAGTTGATGAACTTTCATTTTTGATTTGTAAAAGTTTATTTCAGTAGAATTGTCCATTTTAAAATTATCTCGCCTTCATCATCGTCATCATCATCATTAGCATCATCGTCGTCGTCATCATTAGCATCATCGTCGTCGTCATCATTTTTTCATGATTTTTAATTTCGGTGCTCTACTTGACGTGTACTATTTTTATTCTGGTGTTATTTCATGAAACTTTGATTAAATAGGTTTTAAGTTAATGGTGCAGTTTTAAATACTTTCATTAGTAACAAGAAATCCGGGATTGTGATGGACCTAGTTGTTGTGATGGTGTTGGTGATGCTGCTGCTGCTGCTGATGATGATGCTTTCTATTATGATTGTGATTCTCCAAAATTAATGATCACTAAAGACAAACATGAAATTTCAGCTTCCCAAAACATCTAATGAAATCACTGTTTTGAATGTACATCACGTGATCCTGCAATTTATTACTGAAAATCCTGCTTAAAATTAATAACTATTTCAACATTCACTGAACAAAATATTTCAGGGAAGTTAATATAAATATGTATTTCAATATTTAAAATATATATTTAAGTATATAATATTAAAGTCTTACTTACAATCAGATGCAATTGCTGATCAAATTAATAATTTTGTTGAGTTTTATGAACATTGAAAGAAGAAATTCATATCGAAATATTCAATGACGATTTATTGGACATCGGTAAATTTGTAATGCTCAATTATTCAATTGAATCGTGATTTCAACAAACAAACCGGAAAGAACAATCTATTCGAAGTTAAAAGCAGGATTAAAATATTTTTAATTTGAAGACATTCTTTAAACGAACAATTTAAAATATTTAGGACACGAATTGACCGTGGAGAATTGTGAGGATGAAATGAAATAATTGAAATTAAACCCAATTAAACGAGCAATTTAAAATATTTAAGACATGAATTGACTGTTGAGAATTGTGAGGACGAAATAATTGAAATGAAACCCATACGAGCCTCATCGATGCAGAAAATCATTCCATGAATAATTTGCCCTTCACGACCTGTTCTCAGTCATCGCAAGAAAGTTTTCCATCTGCAAGTTCTGCCACGAAACGGAGCCATCCATCATTCGAGGTGTTTAAAGCTGCCAACGAATCCAATTACGTCCAATTTGCAGGCATGTAATTGATTTCATGTGAATTGAAAATAGAATTATTATCTTCAACCGATTCTCGTTGATATACAAATCTCAGACACTTCATAGGACTGATTGATGATTGATTGTTGAAGTTTAGAAGACTGATTGTTAAATTTAGTAAATATTCAGACATTATGCAACCAATTTGCAGACTGTGATTATTATAAGCAGTGATCCCTAAAATCATTTTTGTTAGAAATAATATATTCCTGCAATGTAATTTTTGCTTGATATAATTAAATAATATAATCGGATTAATATAATTTTTTTATGCTGGCAATTAATGTAAAAAATAATATCATCAAATTAACGTAATAAATAACATCATTAAATTAGAAAACAATGTTTGCAATTTACTAAGGTTCGTTATATGCAATATATACATTAGTCCATATGGCAGAACAAGATCGTCATCATCATCATCACACGCAAGCCTTCATTTATTTTTCTCCTTATAAACATCCAATCATGGATTCAATTACAAAGATCGCCATCATCACCAACAACTGCCACCACCAGCATCACCATCATCATCATCATCGTTGTCGTCGATATCGTCATCTTATTAAGACTTCTTAAATGTAAAGTTATTATTTATTATTATTAAATTACGTTTACGTTATTAAATGTAAGCAATAACAATAAAAAATAATGCTTACAAGCACTGAATGTATTAGCATGATTTTCAACAGAAATAATGATTTTAAACACGGATCTTGCAAATCCGGTGTGGAACTCAGCTTTTTGTTTCCAGTGAACGAAGTGACAATCGTCTGCGCCATTTTCCGGCTCATGAAATATTCAACGAAATCACGCAACATTTCCCAAATGGGCGAACAAAAAGTACAGCCACAAGGACTTGAGGGTTGAAATGGGTTGACTGAAAATTGATTGATTGACAGAAAATTGTGGTTGAAATGGGTTGACTCAAAGTTGATTGATTGACAGAACATTGTGTTTGAAATGAGTTAAAAGAAGATAAATTGAGAGTAATGTTTCAAGAGGGTGAATTGAAAATTGATTGCAATAGTTGAAATAAGTTAATGATGATGATAATAATAATAATAATAATAATAAATAATAATAATAATACTAATAATAATAATAATAATATCAATAATAACAATAACAATAACAATAACAATAACAATATCAATATTAATAATAATATTAATAATAATAATAATAATAATAATAATACTAATAATAATAATAATAATAATAATAATAATAATAATAATAATAATAATAATAATAATAATATATAATAATAATAATAATAATAAAGCAATATCTAAAATTCTTTAGTAAAGAATAATCATGAAAGAGGATTCTGATCAAACAATAAATTTCCGTTGAGGTTGTCACAGCGTAACGAATGTGTTGGAGCTCAGAGTTCAACTGGAACCTTTTAAACCATCATGACGTTGCCTTTGCAAATGGAATCTAATCATGATTCAACAACAACAACAACGACGACGACGACGACGACGACGACGACAATAACAACAAAAACAGTAACAACAACAACAACAACAACAACAACAACAACAACAACAACAACAGCAACAACATCAACGACATCGACATCGACGACGACGACGATGATGATAATGATTGGGTGGTTAGTAATTCGTCACAAATATGTCCACTCAGTCAACGTCGCTGGCAATTGTTTCATCAGCACCACTCAAGCTCCACTCTCAGATGCCAATCTATCATTGTAATTGCCTTGTTATTATTATTATTATTATTATTATTATTATTTATTATTATATTATATTATTATTATTAGATTATTATTATTATGATTATTATTATTATTATTATTATTATTATTATTATTATTATTGTTATTATTATTATTATTATTATTATTATTATTATTATTATTATTATTATTATTATTATTATTATTATTATTATTATTATTATTATTATTATTATTATATTTATTGCTATTATTATTGTTATTTTTATTATTATTATTATTATTATTATTATTATTATTATTATTCTATTTATTGCTATTATTATTGTTATTTTTATTATTATTTTATTATTATTATTATTATATTATTATTATTATTATTATTATTATTATTATTATATTTATTGCTATTATTATTGTTATTATTATTATTTATTATTATTATTATTATTATTATTATTATTATTATTATATTATTGCTATTATTATTGTTATTTTTATTATTATTTATTATTATTTATTATTATTATTATTATTATTATTATTATTATTATTATTATTATTATTATTATTATTATTATTATTTATTATTATTATTATTATTATTATTATTACCATTCTAATTTCTAATGCAGATTGTTTTATTAAATAATAATAATCTTTGATTCTTAAATTTCATTGAATATATTAAATGATACATTAAACAATCCTGTTAACTCACTTGATTGGTTATTTTAGCACAAATTGAAAATTGTTATTAATAATATTATTGTTTATTAATTTATTTAAATAAATTTTATTTTCTAATTTCTTTATGAAATTTACAATCCTTATTATAATTTATTCTTTTATAAAATAAAAAAAAAGAATCTTTTCTGAAATTTTGTCCTCGTGTACTTCTTCAGCCATTTTACGGCTCTTTTTTCCGGTTATTGGCGTCTCCATGGCAACGAAGGAGATCATCCATGTGACGTCATAATGCCTTTCCTCACGACATTTCCAACGAACACGTGATCAGGGTTGTTGGTGATGTAATAATAAAGTTATAAGACTGGCATATAAGAATTATAATAATAATATAACATTATATTATATAATATATAATAATAATACAACGGCGAAACCCAATTTTATTTAAATCTGTAACAAATGTTTGAATCACAGCAAATGAAAGATTTAAGCGAGTTTTACTGACAATAATTATTATTAGTATTGTTGCAACAATAGTAATTTAAAATGATCTTACTACTAATAATATAATTAATTATAATAATATAATGCATAATAACGACAACCTCAACATCAATTAATATTGACAAGAACTTGGAAACAAATCGTAAAAAAGTTCAGCAACGCAGGAGGGACATACAAATGCAGACTTAAGTAGTGACTCAATTCGATGTGCTCTATTTGGGATGAAGAAGACTGCGACGATGATGTTGATGAAGATGGTGATGATGATGATGGATGATGATGTTGACAATGTAGTAGTGGTAGTGATGGTACTGATCCATTTTGGTGATGGATTGCTTGGTTCTATAAAAATATTCATCGATAAATCGACATTGAAACACATGTACAACTGCCCATCAATCAAGTGTTGTTCTTCTAATTACTTCACAAGTTATCGTTATAGTTATTATTATTTTTTTTTATTAATATAATTATTATTATTAGGTTGATTCTATGGAGAACATTTTGGAGTTTCATAATGCGGCATTTAAAATGTGGTATTTAAATTAAGCTACGAATATAATTTATTGAAATATAATTATTTCAATTCTGCTTTAAAATTATTCGATTAAAAAAAAATTTTATTTTAAAGTTCATAAAATTTCAGTCTTTCAGGACAAACTCCTCCTTAATATTAAATCAGCTTCCCCGTGAATAATTAATTAGGTCTTCATTAATAATTTATCAGATACCTTCCAAGATCATCCGACTTTTTTTCTTTTTTTCCGAACAAATTCAAATTTACCTCCAAAAACATTCCTGATGTGGAACCTTCCTTTTAGAAGTTCATTTTTAGCCTCACTTCAGTTCTGGAATAGCCGTTGATGAAGTACAATTTAAATATCGTTATTTTATTTATTTACCATCATGTGATGAGTAGGATGATGATGATGATAATAGTGATGGTGATTGGTGATGATGATGATGATGTAAGGAACACTATTTTGTCATCACTTTTACATACAAACCATGTTTAGAGTCTGGGGCATCGGAATCATTGTCGTTGTTGTTGCATTGTTAGGATTGATGCTGCTTTTGTACCGTTGCATTTGATGTTGCTGTTGATGATAATAATAATAAAAATAATAATAATAATAATAATAATAATAATAAAAATAATAATAATAATAATAAAAATAATAATAATAATAATAACAACAATAATAATAATAATAATAACAATAATGACAACAATAATAATAAGTGCATTTGTATAGCGCCATAAGCGTCAGCGTCAGGGGCGTTCCGTCCTTCGTTGCTGTAGTTTTGTCATATTGGTTTTTTTTTTGTGAATATGTTTTAATACATTAGTTAATTCTGGTATTAAATTAATTAGTAATATAATTGACTTTTAATAACATAGAATGTGTGATTGTGAGATTATGTGAATGTGTTCATTACTGTCCTCAACGTCATAACATTGTTTGCCACAGTGAGTGCAAATCCTGTACTCAGGTGAAATGTTGTAATATGATATATTCTACATCAATTATTATTATTTTGCATAATTATAATTTACAAATTGATAATAATCGATAGTTTTAAAATCTTACCTTAGGCGACCGTGGCAGACCCAAGAACATCTTTCTTTTCAAATAAATTGAACTTGTTTTAGTGACCGTTTTTATTAGATTTATGAAGTAAAAGAAGAGTTTTATTTAAGAATCGTGAAATTTATTCGTAAAAACCCCGAGAAAAGCCATCTTGTCATGTTCTGTTTCAATTCTCAGCAGGATTAAAAACAACACATGCGTGTTTTTCTGGTGTTGTTCCCGTCACCAGTAATGGCGTCTGAGGCGATTGTGATGACGATGGCGATGATGACAATGATGATGAAGAAGCTTTTGTTGTCGATAATGATGACGATGGTGATCCTGATGATGATGTTCATTGAAGTTGTTATTGGAAGATTAAAATAATCCAAGAAATAGCTGGAAGGTCGCTTAATAAAACGCAGTTGTTCAATATTCTTATGACTTTAATCCTAGCTATGTTGGAGAGCAAAATGAAGCCCAAGTTGAAATGGTGGCGATGATGATGATGATGATGATGATGACGCTGAATGAAGACAACGATGATGATAATGGTGGTCGTAGTGTTGATGGGAACGATGATGACGATGTTTTAGAGTTTTAGCCTCCCCAATTCAAAACATTTAAGATGCTACACAAGTTGAACTGAAGGTGATGACGATGATTTTGACGATGATGGTGGTGGGTATGGTGAAACTGCTGCTGAGAATGACTCATTTCGAGGTATTATTTATATTTAAGTGCAATTATTATTATTATTATTACTATTGTTGTCGTCACCGTAATTACGGAAATTACGCCATCATAAGAAACATTTAAAAAATCATTAGAAATTGATGACGATGTTGGTGACTATGATGGATTGGTTATTCAAGGCATTCATGATTTCAGTATTATTTGTTCAATTGTTAAGTTGAATTTATAAAGTTGAAATGTTGGTGGAATAAATTTTAAACTTAAAAAAATTGTTGAGCACATGAATGTCTTCTTTCATTCAATTCCTTCCATTCATCCATCCAATTCATCTTCTCTTTCGGTTGCAACTTTTAAACTTTAATTAGTAACATGAACAGCTAATTATTCTCATTTCAGCCTTCTCATGAAAGAACATCACTATCGTCATCATCAACATCATCACCATCAAATTCTACCCATCACCATCAAATGCTACCCATCACCATCATTGAATTATTACAATGGCATTAAATACTTTTTTTTGCATTATGGAAACATAATTTCAAATAATGACGGATATTATCCTGTAGCATCAACAACAATTGTTGGACATAAATATGCAAATGGAAAAGAGCTATAGCTTCGACACAAATAAAAATAATAATAACAATTACAATAATAATAATAATAATAATAATTAATAATAATAATACTAATAATAATAATAATATAATAATAATAATAATAATAATAATAATAATAATAATAATAATAATAAGAATAATAATAATAATATAATAATAATAATAATAATAATAATAATAAATAATAATAATAATAATAATAATAATAATAATAATAATAATAATAATAATAATAATAATAATAATAATAATAATAATAATAATAATATATAATAATAATAATAATAATAATAATAATAATAATAATAATATAATAATACTAATAATAATAATAATAATAATAATAATAATAATAATAATAATAATAATAATAATAATAATAATAATAATAATCGACGTGGCAGAATTCCATCGGTATGGCTGGCGATATTAATTCGTCAGTCAAAAAGCTCGAGCTGTTGACTGGTTCGATCGAATAATCGCTTGCTCTTTAGAATTTATTAAATTCGTAGATTTCAGCGTTTATTTGTCGCAAATTGTTGTCAATTAGTGTCCCATGCCTACCTGTTCGTGATAGGTGAGACTAAATTTCGAAAATAAAAGGGGAAAACGAAACTGCGAGAGTTAAACAATAACGTTGATTTTTCGTTTGGTCATTTTGCTGATTGGACTTCGTAGTTTCAGTCTAAAGGACTCAAAAGTCAAGTTAGTTTGTTCAGGTTACTGCTTGTTTTGGTCTGAAAAATATAACGTGAAAGAATCAGAAGTTGTACACAGAAAGTTAGTCAGAATGTTACGTTCAAGAAACGTGTACGCTGAAGACAGCCATAATCCTCTGAATATCGAGAGCGCACAACGCTTTGAATGTGAATATTGCCATTTAGCATTCCGAACGGTACGGGTTTGAAGATCCACCAAAACTATGCTCACCCCGTGGAATATCATGAGCTAAGAGCAGGCAAAAATTACTCCAAGTGTCGTTGGTCGAAAAAAGAATCTCACATGTTGGCAAAGATTGAGTTGGAGCTTAAACAGGAAGGATGCAAAAATGTGAACGTGGAAGCTCAAAAGAAGTTCCAGCATAGATCCCTGCCATTAGAAGCCACAGACGCCAATCATCATACCGAAGGATTTTAGAGTCTAGGGATATGGGGAGTATGGAATCAACAATGGAAAACAACAATGTAAATAATCCTAATGTTCCTCCTTCAGGCATTTTGGTCAGAAATAGTCATTGGAGTGATATTGCCAAGGCAGAACTAAGTCTGAATTCATTAGAGATAAAAAGAATTAATCTCGCAATACAAAGGCATGTACCAAATTTGTCAACAAAATCAATAAGGAGATTAGAAACAGACCCAGGTATAGACAATTTCTTAATGATCTCATAATAGAACAGATTACTTCGACAAGTAGAATTCAACAACTCATTGTCCTATCACCCTCACTGAAAACACTGTAAACAGTGAAATCAAATTAAAACAATTTATTCTGGATCGATATCAGTACATTTAGCTTCCTGTTGAAGAGATGTCATTACTGCTGAGCAAATCAACACATAAAACCACTCATCAAACTTTAACTGACAAGGAATATAACACATGGACTGAAAAACTAATACCTCCAGTGGCCCGATTCAGCCGAAGACAATCAGAACGAACCAGCTTGAATGAGCGCAAAGTAGAACACGCAAGTTCGAACCAACAGGACACAAAAAGTCGTACTTTTGTGAAAACCAAAATCATACTTAGTAAAAAGGAGCAAAGAACGATTGAAAGACAAAAACATCGAAATGTTGTTCAAAGTTTGTTCAATAAAACTCCAGTAGCAGGAGCTCGTTCAGTGTTGGGTGAGGATTACAGGGAAGAATCAAAGACATTTTCAGTTAGAGGCTTGGTCAAATATTGGGCACAAATTTTCTCAAAAAAACTCGGTTGAGGACAAAAGGCCAGTTTCACATAACAGAGAAACCCTGTACGATCTGGAGTTTCCTATCACATGCGATGAGATGAATTTCGCCATTCGAGAACTCCGAGATGCTGCGCCGGAACATGACAGACTAAAGAAACATCACATAGAAGGGATCAATAACATCGACTTTGCGGTCCATATGTCACTGTAACTACCGACAGGTTTGCCTCCATCGCCATTCAAAATCGGAATAGTTACCTGCATTCTCAAGACAACAGGAGCCACCAAACCCAGTGATTTAAGATTTCATTATAGCGAGTCCCTTTATCAGTCGACTCTTCCAGAGAATTCTTAACAAACGAATGATATCTTTGCCATTGTTTCCGCTCCAGAAAGCGTTTCGTTACGGAGATGGTCTCGCCGATATTATATGGCTGGCGAAATCCCTCATCAAGAAAAAGAAGCAAGAACTGAAAAAGTTATATCTGACTTTTGTTGATGTGTCGAAAGCATTTGAGTCAGTCTCTCACCAATAAATCATAAGGGCTGTTTCTCGACTTGGGGCACCGTCATTCATTTTTTGAAGGTTTCAAAGTATGACCTGCCGGGAATCCACCAATAGATGAAAGAAAATAATCCAGTCTCGGAACTTCAAAAGTATCAAGAAGACGTCACGGCCCTCATTTTAAACTGGAGGGGAGCAATTTCCGAGGAATCATGGAGATTTTGGAGGAGATTCGGAGTCTCGAGGAGGTTCCTCATGTGGACTTCCATCAAAACCATGCAGGCGACGTACAAGATATGGCGGATATTCAAGATGAACGCCTTGAAAGGCAGAAGACACTAAAACTTCGTTTGTTAGACACGAAATGATTGGAACGACTTGTTGATGTCCTATTTTTTTTTATGGTCTGACGGGATTTCACAGACCCATGTGCGGACCAAAAACATTAACGATTTGGATTTCTTAAACATCATTATGTCCATTATGTTTTTAGCTGGGCTAACAAAAGACATAATAATAATAATAATAATAAAATAATAAAAAAAAAAAAATAATAATAATAATAATATAATAATAATAATAAAATAATAATAATAATAATAAAAATAATTAATATTATATTCATTATATAATATATAATAATTATATAATATATAATAATTATATAATATATAATATTATTTATTATACCCAAGTATTAGTTTACCCAAGGAATAGGAATTAGTGATTGGATAGTGGAAGATCAATTCAGGATGCCCCCAAGCGAATACATACAATGTATCAAAGTCAGGGCTGCCGTCCTCCCGACAAATCTTAGGATCTCAAGGTATCATCCAGAGATGAACACCTATTGTGATTCCGGGTGTGGTGCCCTTGAGTGCCTGGACCATATCTTCCAGGTTTGCCCAGGTATGGATGCAGAGAGAAGAGAGCGGCATAACAATCTTGTCATCCAATTAGAAAAAAAAGCTGACCAAGAAAGGCTACATCACCAAAAATTGAACCTCGAATTAATGTTAAAGGAAATCTAAGAATTCCAGACATGATGGCATGGGAGAGGGATCAGTCTGCGATGTCACCATCGTTTCAGATACAGCCCCATTGAACATATCAACAATGTCCAAAAATATGACGACAGGGACATTCATATTTGGATGACAAACAACCGTCCAAGTGAGTTTTCCTCTCCGCAGGTTCTTGTGACTGCATTCGTTTGCAGCTGGAGAGGAGTGATCTCTTCAAAATCGAACTCCTCTTGGCGCGGTCTCGGCTTCTCCAGAAGCAATAATAATTTATTTATTAACCATAGTAACCATTAACTAACCATCACCTCCCTCTGGTTCTTATTCGATGTGGAAGCATCAAAAGCGCAAAACTCAAAAACGATGGAGGAAAGTAGTTGGATTGTAGCGAGGACATTTATTATGTATTTGTAAGGATTGTTTGTTTAAATGTTGATGGTAGTGTGGCGCATTATGACCCGGTGTTTTCTCAAGCCCAGAAGGGGGACTTTAAATATTCGTTGAGGTTTTTATACTATCAGTGATCTAGTTTAAACATTTGTTTGGCTGAGAAAATAAACGTAAAATAATAATAACAATAATAATAATAGTAATAATAATAATAATAATAATAATAATAATTAATAATAATAATAATAATAATAATAATATAATAATAATAATAATAATAATAATAATACTAATAATAATAATAATAATAATAATAATAATAATATTAATAACAATAATAATAATAATAATAATAATAATAATAATAATAATAATAAATAATAATAATAATAATAATATAATAATAATAATAATAATAATAATAATAATAATAACAGCTTCCGTGTGGAGTGATGAAATCCAACAAAGGCAGTTCACGACCCTGTTACTTGAATGTGCAGTAAATATGCGTTATGCCGCCAAGACCATCTTATGTCTGTCCTGGTAATATGCTGCCGAAATTGAATTTATGCCAAGTGAATTAAGGGCCTCCAAAGTCGACCTGGAATTTGATTGGTCAGAAGTTCTGAGGGGAGGATTTTCACGATGGACGATGTTTGGCTATAATTTCGTTAAGCACTCAGGACGTGTAGTCCACTTTGCATAAATATTCAGCATAATTTCTCTGCCACAAATGAGATATCGCCCCATTAAATGTTTTTATACTCTGCTTATTTATGTCATTGTTTCAATGTTCTTTTCGTAATTAAATGAAGTAAATAATCGAGCTCACGCGTAATAATTACTATAACACTCTGTTATTCTCAACATAATTACTAAATAAATAAGAATTTAAGTTATTTTAGTTTACGTTTTACAATTCTACAATTACCCAGAATTGCTTTAATGAATAATTAAAGTAAGCAGCATTGCAGTAAATTTATAAAAATTTAAAACAATAAATTATTAAAACATAAAATTTAGAGAAAAGACAAAATAACTTTTTAAACATTCCTTGACAGATTTCAATTTACTTTCCACTTGTTTTGACAAACGGCTCTCGTGAAGATCTTAGTTAACATGATGCAATTTTATGAATTTAACTTTTCAAACAAAACTTTCTCCAAACATTTTTTTAATTTTTCCATCCTGAACTTGTTGCTTTTCAATTTGTTGTTTAAATGAGTTCTAATTAAATATTCATAAACCTGCCTCCTCCATGCAAATGAGCGACTGAGATGAATAAGTAAGTCTAACCTCAGCTAATACATTTAGTTTATTTGAAACACAACCTTAATTATGCAAATTTAATTTGTTATTATTGTTGCTAACATCACCATCGTCATTATGATCATCATCACCATCACCATCGTCATTATAATCATCATCACCATCACCACCATCATTAGCATCATCATCTGACATTCGAAATCATTTACGACGTTCTCAGCAAAACAAACATGCTGTTACGTGATCCTTGCGCAAAAATAAAATTAGAAAACTTTTGTTAAGGGTTGATCTTGTCTTCGTGATTTGGTTTTATGAGATATTGTTGTTGTTGTTGTTGCGATGATGATGTGACGATGCGACGACGAAGATGACGGTGACGTCTACTATGATGACTATGGTGATGGTGATGATGACGATGATACATATGTTGATTATGACGATGTTGATAACGAAGTTGCTGATTGCGATGACGATGTGGTTCCACCAAGTAACCTCTCCAGTTCAAGCAATCCATATTGGACATCTGATTCCCTCGGGCATATATGGACAACATTTAAAAAGTGTTTTAACATTTAAATCATCAGGAATTCCTAAATTAATGATATTTGTATTTTGTTTGCATAGATATCATTATGTATCATTGTGTATCATTAGGTTTAACAGTTTACATTTTAACATTCCACTTTGGAGCTTCATTAGGGATCCTCAGAGGAGTTTCCCCCATCTTCAAAGGTTTCGGCCCTTTGATTCTCCTAACGTTTTCGGGGCGGGTCGGTCAGCCGGATGTCCCTGTCAGTTTTAGCTTTCGTGACTCATCGGTTATCATCGGCTGTGAGAGGCTATCCTTGGCCTTCTTATGCCGATCTTTACTGCCTGGAGCGACTCTGAATGCTCTCGGTGGCCTCTTCGTGCCGTGCAATTAATACGCGTCTGGCCTATTTCTCCAGACAATACCGCATCCCTCGGCCAAGGAGTTGTTTCGGTGGATCATTAACACCGGAGACCGACACTTTTCTTCGGCTTTCCTGAAGTGGCCTCTTAAGACTCCTCACGTGCCAGATCCAGAATGACTCGGCTTCTGCGGCCTCAGACATCTTTGTCAAAGCCTTTGTTCTTT
The DNA here is from genome assembly GCA_021613335.1 of Whitmania pigra. Classification (NCBI taxonomy): domain Eukaryota; kingdom Metazoa; phylum Annelida; class Clitellata; order Hirudinida; family Haemopidae; genus Whitmania; species Whitmania pigra. The sequence goes on along the minus strand of JAJTWR010000278.1, from coordinate 696,268 downwards.
CTCGGTTTGACAATTTCGTGAGGAAAGCATAAGTCAACCTGCCTACTACGCCCCTTGCGCCAATATCGATGGGGACAAGGTCTTGTTTGTCTTGTATCCTTTCGCTTCCACTTCCATCGACAGATATGCATACTTATCATTTGCATACTTATCACTTGCATACTCATCACTTGCATACTTATCACTTGTATACTCATCACTTGCATACTTGTCACTTGTATACTCACCACTTGCATACTCATCACTTGTATTCAATTATCTCTTCCAAAGTACCTTCAGCTTCAGCAGAATGATGAATTCGTTGATGCAACTTAACACGAGGCATTTTGCCACCATTCTAAGACCACCTGGGGTTGTGCTTCAAGCCTTCTATGTCGGCTGCTGTAATCCAGTTATTAGTCTCTGGACTCTCAGTAATGAATTAAGTCATGTTTATTATCACTATTACAATAATGATTAATAAGAATAAAGTTAATGTTAATTTATTAAAATTTTAATTATGATTAATAATGATATTAACCATTAAATAGTAATATGCTAAATATTATTTTGCAAAATATTAATTTGTGGGTAAGATTTTAATCACTGATAATAATAAATTAATAATATAAATTAATAAAAATGACTTTAAATATAATTATTACTTTGAAAGAATTACAAAGCATATACGAATAAATACCGCTAGGCAGTCCTCTTTAATTTGTTGCGTCATCAGACATGGATTTCATTTATTTGTCTCAAGAATGAAATTTCCTGCACCATTTTTCATACATTTTGCAAACATTTTGAGAATCAACTTTGTATTTTAATAAATCCTTTGATAAATCACTTTAGAAATTGAAAATGCAATCAATTATTTAAAACGTCTGAAGTTTTCTTTTAACGGAATTAAATCTTTGAACAACTGCGGAACTCAAACATGAATTTTTTAAGCCTCATTTCATTTCATGAAAAGAAGGAAAGATTTTTTGGGAGTGTTTGGTCTTTATTCCTCATCCAATCAACCCTGCCCAGTAATAAATATGTCCGTCTGATCCATGGATGGATGGATGGATGGATGGATGGATGGATGGATGGATGGATGGATGGATGGATGGATGGATGGATGGATGGATGATGGATGGATGGATGGATGGATGGATGGATGGATGGATGGATGGATGGATGGATGGATGGATGGATGGATGGATGGATGGATGGATGGATGGATGGATGGATGGATGGATGGATGGATGGATGGATGGATGGATGGATGGATGGATGGATGGATGGATGGATGGATGGATGGATGGATGGATGGATGATGGATGGATGGATGGATGGATGGATGGATAAATCATCTTCAAAGTTGCTTTAACTCTCGATTCAACGTCAACAAAACGTGGTAATGAGCAACTCTCTGAGCTTATCCATAATTGATGATAATTTTACTTTTCAAAGTCGTCATCGTCGTCATCACAATCAGCACCTCAACCACCATCGTCATAGTCATAGTCATCGTCATCATCATCGTCATCGTCATCGTCATCATCATCATCATCATCATCATCATCATCATCATCGTCATCACAACTGCCAGTAAAGACCTGTTTTGATTTAATGAGTGCGTTTGACTTCTTCTACCTGATTGGTGCTTGCCTCGTAAAACATCTCATGATGCTTCGAGGCTCTCATGTGTGGCCCTGCGCTGTGCTCTTATGTATGATGTCATGATCACGTGCTATCAGTTATGACGATGATGATAATGATGCCGACGACGACAAAGTCAATTCAAGCAGTAATTATTATTATAATCTTATTAATATATTACATTGTATGGTTATTATAAAGTATTATAATAGTTTGAGTCACCAAACAAAAACAAAAACAAAAATAGAGGTTGTACTTCTGGAATCATTTAGGATTAACAAGAAGATGCTGCCCAATCAGCCTCAATTGGTCAGTTAGCCAACTTAAAGATGTTGAAACAATTCACCAGGGAATCTTCATACCACTTCGGAACTCTCACGTAAACAAAGGCCAACGTCACTCGAAACGTGAGACCAAAAGTCATTTTTGGAGTGGAATTGTAACAGGAAGTAGACAGAGTCAACAATTGCTTTCCATATTTAAACGAAAAAGTAACTGTGTAAACTGAACCCGGATTGCGGTCATTAACCGTATATAGAAACATAAATTTAAATTCAAATAGTTTGAATTTATTAATTAAATTTCTATTTGCAGACGACTTTTTAACAAACTTATTGAGAACTATTTTTTTCCTCCTTTAATGAGCAGAATAAGAAATAAACGACATAAATATAAAAACAGAATTATGCCCGCTCAAGGATTGATCCTAAGGGATTAGTGTCCGCTCTCTGGACAACCCACATCATATTTAAAAAACAATTGAATTGTGGGTATGGGTCTATTATTTGTGTACGGAAAGTGAATGAGGTGTCAGAAAAATGATGGCGAATTATAATAATAATAATGATGTGCTTAAAAGAAGATAGGTTCGGTTGAGAAAATATTATGGCTGGGATTTTTGAGTACATTTTAGGGGCCGAGCATTTAATGGAATGAAATAATGTGTGGTATTAAAGAAGTGTTAAAGTATTTGTGTAGTATTTACGAAAGGTTAATGCTATGGTGAGCAATAAATGCCTACGTGTTTGTTTTGATTCCTGAGTCTCGTGTGCTGACATAAAGCTAATTGCCATTGGAGCTTCATTATGCTGATTGAATGTGGAAATAAATTAATCACTTGAATTCTTAAATTCATATTGTTGCTAAAACCGTATAAGTTATCGTCATTAGTATTGTTGAAATAGCACAATATAAGCTCCACCAAATGATTAAAATTATATAATTATAATATATTTATTTTCTTATTTAATGTATAGATATAAACTTAATAAAAAAACTGAATTGTAAAAAATAAACCAAAAAATAATATTAGGTTTTGGAAAACAATTTCGACATAAAAGAAAATATAGCGAGAATTAATTTTCATTGTGGGAAAGAAAAGGAAACGACGCCGTAAATGCCAACTTTCGGCGCCGAAAACGAAATTCGGTCTCCATGTTTCGGGGACTTTTGTTTTTATTTCAGTGTAAGTAATGGACCGCTGGTGGCATAGGTTATTATTATTATTATTATTATTATTATTATTATTATTATTATTATTATTATTATTATTATTATTTATTATTATTATTATTATTATTATTATTATTATTATTATTATTATTATTATTATTAGTATTATTATTATTATTATTATTATTATTATTATATATTATTATTATTATTATTATTATTATTATTATTATTATTATTATTAATTATTATTATTATTATTATTATTATTATTATTATTATTATTATTATATTATTATTATTATATTATTATTATTATTATATTATTATTATTATTATTATTATTATTATTATATTATTATTATTATTATTATTATTATTATTTATAACTAGCAAACAACAACACGTCAAAGGCAATGGCAATCAGAATTTTATACATCCGAATGGGTTCTATATGTACTAATATGTTGTAAACTTAACAATGATATTAGAGCGTATTGTTGATAATCACCGTCACCATGATAATCACTGCTTAGCTATGGCAACGTAACCATGACAACGAAGACAAACAAAAACAAGAAGATAAAATGCTTCCTGACATCGATTAGACTTCAGCCAAAGCTTTCAAATTAATTCGCCACTCATGTCCATTCGCACTTCACTGGAGACTTTTGAGACACATTGTTATCGCGATGAATAAGATTATGTGACGCAGTTACACAATTATTACATAATTATAACGATTATTATAATGAATATTTTAACGTACATTATAACGATTAACATAACAATTATTAGAAATTATTATTACGATTTTAATAGTAATAATTATAACGATAATAATAATAATAATAACCAATTATAAATAATAATATTTATCATCACCATCATCATCATTATTATGGTCATGACGATGATGAAGCCACATCCTTCCTCTTACGTAAACTAAGGAGCAATGTCTGTTAGGACCCGGAAATTAATTTAACCCTCTAGTCACGTGACGCCATGATGAGTGTGATGATGATGATGATGATGACATTGTTTAAATGAAACAACAGCATTCAATTTTAAATAATGGATGCCGTAAGCTCTGACTTGAATGAAAATGTAAAATGTATTTTGTAATTTTACAAGCATTCAAATAGTTGGCATCGTAATGATGATGGTCCTGACGACGATGACAGCTACGAGATTTTGTTTAGTGACATAAATTCCAACCAAGTCGGGATAAGTAATAAATGATTTGACTGGGAAATGAAAATTTGCGCTTGTGTCATCATCAAAACCGTCAGCAGCAGCATCAGTTTTATAATTTATGTAAAAGAATAATAATTAAAATAATATTCAATACTTTGAAATGTCACATTAATTCCTATTTGAAGACAAATTTCCTTTATTGTTTCAAAAGCACTTTAAAATATGTTAATTACAAGCATTCTATCCATGTAATTAATTCTAATTTTTAAATATTTAATTCCTTTTCGTAAATTACGTCGCAACTTAATGGCGCTACGAACATTTTCAGCAACACGACAACGACAAACAACGACTTGAGTTCATTTCTGTCAACACAAGAACAACAACAACAACCTCAGCAGCAACAACAACAACAACAGCAACAACAACATTCCATGTTCCAGCAACAACACGCACCAACAACAACCCAGCTGCAGAATTTCGAGGTCAAGTTGTACAACAAGAGCAACAAATTCAAGAGCAACTCGACAACAACAACGACAACAACAACGTCAACTTTCAATTGCTCCTGGCGTGTGGCTTCTCTCATCCTCCTCGCACTCACTTCTTCATTGGCGTTCATCCTCCTCTTCTTCATCGGTTTGTGCTTTATGTGCTCGTGTCTGTGTGTATGTGACTCTTTGTAAGTGTTTGTGTGCGTCTGTAAGTGTTTGTGTTTTATTAAGTATCTCTGAGTGTCTATGGCTTTCCTGCTCGCCATGACGTCATCGCTGACGTCACAAATTTCAATCAAAAGCGTATGATCAGAAAATATGGAGAAACGTGATTGTCGTTGCATGTGGAGATTATAATTTCTTAATGAGCATTTCGTCATTATGCATGAATATGTTAATGACTTTTCCAGATTACATTTGATTATGTTCATGAGTTTGTTTGATTACGCATCGAACAGATTAATAATGGATCAATAATTGTGCATGATTTGCGATTTAATTTCTAACGAAATGAACGCTAATTTAATCGGCTTCGCACCTTAAAAGTCCAACTAGATTTATACCAACTTAATAATTTTTCATTGCTTATTCAAGTTTCAATTTGCTGAAATTTAAGAGTTCATTTTTTATGTAAAAATTCCCCCATCTCGAAATATCAGATTGTTGTTTCGAAAACTATGACGAACACTGGGAGAAGATGATTGTCATTTCCACCATCACCATCTTCGTCATACTCGTCATCTTTATCGTCCTATTAATCCTGCTCAACTCATCAACTTCTAATTAGAAAAGAGATGACAATGAAGATGACGACGACAACAACGCTGGTGACCATAATAACAAGCAATCATTTTTCCTTCTGATAAGCCGATCCCATGCTGATATTTATGGCTGGACACGCGCCTGAATGAATAAGTGTCCTTATGCTATTATTTTAATCATTATCATCACCAATACCATCATCCTCGTCATCATCATCATCTCTACTGTCATCACCATCGTAATGAGCATTACCATCATCACCAACATTTTTCCAATCATCTACAATTTCACGCTTGAATGGTCCCCTCTAATTGTTTTGCTTGCAGTCAGTTTGTCTCAGCATTTCACGAACGGGTCTCTAATCACAAACACCATCGTCACTGCCGACATCATCATCATCGTCATTGTCATCATCATCATCATCATCATCATCATCATCATCATCAATCATCATCATCATCATCATCATCATCATCATCATCATCATCATCATCATCATCATCATCATCATCATCATCATCATCATCCATCATCATCATCACCACCACCACCACCACCACCACCATCATCATCATCATCATCATCATCCATCATCATCATCATCATCATCATCATCATCATCATCATCATCATCATCATCATCATCATCATCATCATCATCATCATCATCATCATCATCATCATCATCATCATCATCATCATCATCATCATCGTCATCGTCATCGTCATCATCTTCATCGTCACCATCGTCTTCATCGTCAAGTGATGACCTCATAATATGATAATATTATAATATATACATCATAATAATAAACTATATTAAAAGGAATTTATGAAATTATTATCACTGAAAATATATCAATAATATCATATTGCATTCATAATTCACTCAGAACCTTCTTCACATTTGACTGATTTTAGACATTTAGATAAACTATATTAATTAATTTTAAATTAGGTATTAAAATAAAATATAGTATTAAATATATACCAATTCAATTGAAAGATGTAAAATGCATAAAGAAATTAAAAAATGAAAATAATTTGGTTTTTTTTTCAATAAATTTAAGACTCCTTAAGATGATTGATTTGAGTTCATCAAATTGTTCCCTCCAAAAATACAGAAAATTCAGTTGAAAAACACTCTCTTTGTTTTCAAAACAGTTGCGTTTGCACTGAAAACTGATTTCTCACAATAATTTTCTGACTGACTCCTAATTGGTCATAATTATAAATAATAATTATTACGTTCACTTGTGAATTATTAATATTGTTTGTTACTTCAATGATTGAATTTTATTATGTATTTTTCATGTTTTAAATAATTTGTTTAGCAAATTTTTATTTTAATACTTTCGACCATCAAATCGTGTTTCATAAATTCAAAGTAGAAACTCGTGTTGATGGCCTCAAGAAATGTTTTAATTTCTCAGTGTTGTTGTCGAAATAATGATCGATATTTCTACCAAACTTACGATATTCGATCCCCTACAAAATATCAATAGACTATTTAATGTCTCAAAATGAACTATAATTTAATATTTTTTTATTCATTATAATTTAATATTTAATTTTCATTATAATTTAATATTTTTTATACATTACAATTTACGAGTTGCTGTCCACAAATTCTTAACACAGCAATCACAACTTTTCTAAATAATGAAACGACACAATAGTAGATTTTTAATAACTTTTTAAAAATAATTTTAATAGTAGATGTTTAATAACAATAATAATATAAAAATTAATAATCCTTATAATAATTTCCATCTTTTGGAGTGAGTATTCAACTTCAATCTTCAATTGAAACTACTCAAGCGCATGAGGCCATCGAAGCAGCTAAACTTGCAAGTGTCATAATGTTGAATATAAAAATATTTAATATCAAAACATTGAATATAAAAATATTTAATATCAAAATATTTAATATCAAAACATTGAACATCAAAATTTTGAATATCAAAATATTGAATCTCAAAATTTTGAATATCAAAACATTGATATTTTCATTTGCAGTAGATTTTCAGATACCGATTTTTCAGATTCTGAATGAAGTCCTCCTGATGTTTTATAAAATGTTTCCGTTTTATGAAGTTTTTAAAATATTTCTTGACAGACGTTATTATTAGCAGTTATTGCAGCTGTTGTAACTGTAGCTGTTGTCGCTGGTATGCCTATTGCAGTGGCTGTTGTAGTGGATGTTGTAGTGGATGTTCTAGTGGTTTATTCAGTTTAGGTAATGAAGGTAAATGATAATGGTTAATCAATATTAATTATTGTTTATGAGGTTTGAGTCATCAGTTGTCCTAGTTAAAATGGTACTTTAATAAATACCCAAATAAAATCTTTTAACTATTTATAATTCTAGTTGCAGCAATAATTTTCAACGCTATCTTTCAAATCATATGTCGAAGGAAGCTTTACAACTGACGAGAACAACTGAAGCCAAACAATATGGCGTCAGGCAAATGAAATTATCATGCTTTTCCTATTTGTTCTTCGGTCCATAGGAAGATAGCAACAATCTCTCTTGGGCGGCAAACTGAAGATAAATCATTGTTCCGATAAAATATTAAATATGACTCATATTTCTTGTCTTTTGTAATTAAAATTAAAGCAAACTTTTTATTCATTGAGTTTCAGAAATTGGCAAAGTAATTCACGGTGTAATTCAGTCTGCAACATTTAATTAATTAATATGAAAAATAATGAATAAACGTTTTAAAGATATTTCTCTTGACACGTGAGAGACCCCAAATTGGACAGGTGTTGACAAATGAGTGACTGAATGAGTGGGTGGCTAATCGAAGGAATGAACGATCGGATGGGTGGATGGATGGATGGATGAATAGATGAATGGACTACGGATGGATAAATGGAGAACTATTTTTGTCTGGAGATGGATTGAGTTTGAACAAAATATTTGACATTCATTAACCGTCACATTCCATGGTTTAGATATTTAATTATGAGAAAAACATTTTTCTCAAACGAATTTTTTCCAATTTTGAATTAAAAAAAAAATTGCTGTTGCGTTCTACTGGAAAGTTTTCTTATCAATTTGTTAGCATTAGAACAAGTGAATGTTGTTAGTAATCGGAGATAAACTGAATTTATTGCAAACCTTATTTTGAATGCTCCATTCTCATGCATTCTCAGCAATTCTTATGAAGCTGAGTGATAAAAAACAAATGCATTGAAAATTATTTTTTTCAAAGTTTTTTTCTTTTTAATACATTTTTATTCTCATAATAAAACTTTTCGACAAAACTTCTCAACAGGAACATTGTGTGTGACAATTCGTCGAGTTGTTGTTGAAAAATATTGCTTTCATGAATTTTTGAATATGTTGTTATTTAGCATCTGAAATACAAAGCATTTACAAAGTATTTCGAGAAATTTCTTGAATAATGAATTGCTTTCGGACGTCATTTAAGTTGAAAACTTCGGGATTGATGAGCAGTAAACAAAAAATCTTTTTTTGACAATTTTTGTTTCAAAGAAACTTTTGCTCTCGATTCATGTGTGATTGGAAAATCAAAAATAGAATCAAACATAGAATCTACTTTGAATCCTTGTCAAATTTTACAGCTGTTTTATTTTTTGATAAAATGCATTCATTTATTTAATGTAATTTAATTTAAGTTTAATATATAATTTAAATGTTTTGTCAAAGTAATGAACAAAATTATTATTTCTAAAACTTTATAAAATAAATCAATGTTTTGTTGACAGCGACGAGATACAACTCCCAAAGCCGTGACTTGGAGAGCATTTATGAAGGAAGTGAAAATGGTGAAATAATTTTTATTAATGTTTGTTTCGTTTTATATTTGCAGGTAGAATATTTATATTAGGTTTGTTTTTATTTAATATTTATAGTTTAATTCTGATTAAGTATCGAGTTAAGTCTTCTATTTCCTAACAACTTTTTATTCATTCGTAACAACAGCCTGTTTACATAAAACAAGTTATGACTAATCGTTGTTAAACATAATGTCGTTAACAAAAAAAAAAAAGATAAAAATTTAATCTGAACTAAAAAATAAATAGGCATCCAGTTTATTAACAAGTTAAAGTCACTTTGTGATCTTGGTGAAACAACACGATTTAAAGGTTACTTCCCTCATGACCTCCTTCCCCAAAGTTCATCAGGTACTTTCAAACACCCGGATGTTCCTCCACTTCCGTTCAGTCCTCCAGTTCCCCTTTTACACGTTTCTCCAAACACCTTCAAGACCCTCAGGTTTTACCTGCGCAAACCTTCCACAATAGTTTTCCACGTGACCTTCACATCGATGACCTTGCCCTCTCTGACCTCACAATCCCACAGTGTCATGCTGGCCATTTATCTCAGGAGGAACCTCCCGCCCACTCACGTGCTTCACGACTCTCGTCACGTGATTTTACGACGACGTCACGTGACGAGAGGCAACCAATCAGAAGATTCCGAGGTCGATATTTCCGCGCATCTTTCGGTCAACAGCTTCAACTCTGAAATGAGTCACGCAGACAGGAAAAGGGTCGAGGAGAAAGAGAAAGGAACGAAGACAAACAGACAGAGGTCCTCGTCATCCCAGCACAACAAATCAAAGATCATCAGCCTCCAACAGGCAGGAAGGAAAGTTAAAAGTCAACTTCGATTAAAATTCGATCAGTCACGTGATGTTGGTCCCCTTAAATCCGATACGATGCATAGTGATGGAGTCGCAAAGTATAACGAACGGAATGCTGATGAAGACGACGAAGATGGTGGAAGCTTAACATCCAATTCCTTTCACGTGGCAACCTCCAAAAAACGCGAACGCAGGAAACGATCGCTTACGGAAAAGGCGGTAAAAATTTAAAATTTCGAGCATTTTATCACATTTGCCGTCAGTTTTTAAATATAAGTATAATCAGTTTGTATTTTATTATTTATGAAATATAAAATATTCTAATAGTTTATTAACATCATTAATGCATTAATAGCATCACTAAAGCTGTGATGATAACATAATATTTTCGCGTGCATTATTGTGAATAGTATTGTTGATAAAAAAAAATATTAAGGCTTTATTTACTGTTATTTCAACCAAACCCCTAATAAATCATTTATTTTCTAATAACGTCAAAGTTTTAAGGATAGTATAAAAATAAATAGAAAATAAATAAAATTAACTTATTTATAAATTCAATTTTTAACTTTGAAAAAACAATTCAAAAAATTCTTCAGCAAAACTCATCAACAGCATTCATGGACATTTTACACTCAGGACTGTGGTACATTTCACTTTATAACGATGCAACACAAGATCTCTCACTGTCCATACACGCCAGAATTCAAAGTATTAGCTTAATTATTTTGTTTCTGGATGTTATGTCATATTAATTATTTATTTTATTAATTTGATTCGTTAGCAGGCAGTTAATCAATATTACAAGTTATCAACTTTATTATTACTAGTGTCAAATATTTAATTCGGCTAAAGAAAAAAATATCAATAATAAAATATTAAAACATTGTTGTTGTAATGATGAAATAAAACTTTCAAATATAACGATTAGATAAATTATAATGAATTTAGATATAATATCTAGCTAAATTATAATTAATTAAATATTCAGCAAATTCCACAACATCGAAATGTCCTCTGAATTGTCGAAGCAGAGGTCTTTGTGTGGCAGGAAGGTGTTTGTGCCTCAGAGGATTCCAAGGTGTTGACTGCGGCAAGAGTAAGAATTTTATTATTTTTTTATTTGTTAACTTTCAGTAACAACATTTATTTAATAAATGAAAAGAAATTGTGAATAAAAGTCGAATGAATGAATGAATGAATGAATGAATGAATGAATTAATTAATTAATTAATAAATGAATGAATGTATTAAATTAATTACCAAACATTTACTGTGTATGTTTTCAGGAGATTTAAATATTTCTGGCTCTGTAATTGTTAGACGTTGTCGTATGTGAAATAGAATATTTGCTTTATGATTTGAAACTATTTTAAAAGAAACCAATGCAATTTAAATATTGAATACTTGCTGCTGCCCATTTAAAAGTAATAATTTTAAAATCATTAAATTTAAAATTAAAAACCATTGCGACTATATAATTAATTTATCAACAAAACTAAACAATAATCAATGAAATCCTTGAATGTGTTTAAACTATTTTTAATTCAACCAATTTCAGCCACGTGTCCAGGTTCCTGTTCAGAGAAGCGAGACATTTCCTGTGCCCAATCCGTGCCATCATTACCACCGTCAACACTGTCCTCGTCATCATCATCATCAATCATCATCATCATCATCATCATCCTCATCATCATCATCATCATCATCACTATCATCATCATCATCATCACTATCATCATCATCATCACCACCCTCTTCGTCTTCCCCCTCATTATCAGCACCACCACTTTCGACTTCGTTGCCATCAATGTCAGGAGACCCTTCACACTTCATGTCTCCCCGACCATCATCATCATCTTCATCAATATCATCGTCTTCATCATCATCATCCTCCTCCTCATCATCATCATCATCATCATCGTCATCATCATCGTCATCATCGTCATCATCGTCGTCATCATCATCATCATCATTGTCTTGTCGTGACGTCACGTGTGGAGGAGGGCGTGGAATTTGTTTGAATGGGGAATGCATGTGCTCCCCCGGATTTTCTGGAGAGAACTGTTCTGAAGGTAAACATTCATTTCATCAACATCACCATCGTCATCATCATCGACGCCAATGCAGCCGTCATCATCATCATCATCATCGCCATTGTCATCATCACCAGACGTTGTTATCAGCATGATGACAGCACTGACATTGTCATTTATTATCTCACCTTCAAAACTTGCTTCAAAACTTCATTTATTTTTTTTGCTCGAAAATAATCAAATCCTTGTTTTTTTCAATGTTTCAAAAAGATTTTTACAATCCGTTCATTAAAAGGTTTTTCATTTAAGTTTTTACGTCGAAAATAACTCCTGCCAATGATGTTAATATCTTTTAATATTATAATAATATTAATTATAAGGATTGGCATAATAATATTAATAATAATTATGAGAATGATGATGACTGTGACGATAATGATAATAATAATTTTTTATAATGTTATTACATTGTGTTCTATTACAATTGTATTATTAGATAACCCTTAATAGTGATAACTATTAATAATATAATTTTCCTGAAAATTACTAAATCATGATATTATTAAACGTTCAAATATTATTCTGATAAAGTGATGTTACTTATTTTATTTATTCCGTAATCATTTGGAAATTCTTTTCCCCATAAAAACACGTGTAAATCGTTGCCACATTTTCTTTGTGAATCGCGCTCCATTTGCGTCCAACAATGAGAAACAAATGCTTCCACTTTGGACAAGACGCTTTTGTTGCTGTCGCCGTTGTTGTTGTTGATGATGATGACGACGACGACGATGATGTTATTGTTGTGATTGTTGTTGTTGTTGTTGTTGTTGATTCTGTTGTGATACTGTTGTGTTCAGCGCCGGTTAATGCAGTTGTTTTGTAAAAATGTGGTTGATGGATGAAGTGTATTTATGTGTCATTATGTCGTTGTGAAGTTGTGCTATTATGTTGTTAAGATGCATTGCGATTATGTGATTATGTGATTATGTGCAGTTCCAAGACGAGGTTGATTTATGTCCCGTGATTGTCAAACATTTAAACGGATTGTTTGTCGATGATAAGAGAAGTATATAACTTTCAAGGAAGTCTCTTGTTGTGATGATGATGATGACGATGATGACGATGATGACGATGATGATGATGATGATGATGATGATGATGATGATGATGATGATGATGATGATGATGATGTGATGATGATGATGATGATGATGATGATGATGATGATGAATGATGATGATGATGATGATGATGATGATGCTGATGATGATGATGATGATGATGATGATGATGATGATGATGATGATGATGATGACGACGACGACGACGACGACGACGACGTTGATTATGACTATAATAACAAAATCATTGTCTTCATCAATATCGTCTTTTTCATTATTAAGAGGAAAATCAATAATTTAGTAATATAAAAATAATATTTGAAAGGACTGATTCGCCATGATGAAGTGCTGCGAAGGAATCATCAACAATGAATGGCTGTCATGAATTGTTCCTCTGCTCGCTGCGGTGAATCGTTGCATTACAATGCATTACAATTCATTGTAACTACAGCTGCGTGGCAGTACTGTATATAAATCAGCACCATCACATTGCAATGCGTTAGTTACAGGTCATTACACTTACATTGAATTACATTACAATACATTACACTTACATTGAATTACATTACAAGGCATTACGCTTACACTGAATTACATTACAAGACATTACATTTACATTGAAATGCAGCTCAGCAATGCACAACGATATATCGATCCTTTTTTGACAAAAACTGATGACGATCAACCTCCAGCTTTCTGAAGAGAATAAGAATTATTCCTTTTGCGGGGGGAAAAGAAAACAAATATTCACAAATGTTAACAATAATAATAATATCCATCATCGTAATCATCATCTTCTTCTTCTTCATTATCATCACCACATAAACTACAAGCAGGTATTCATGAATAATTACTGAGCTACAAATCATCCCTTCATGACGATGTTTTGGATGTTGGATGTTAAAAGTTGTTAAAAATCCGAGGAAAGTTTTTAAAACATGAAAATATTTCAGAGAAACGTTTATTAGAAATTCCAAAGCGACACTTTTCTTCACCACCTTCGTCATCATCATCATCATCATCATCCCCGTCATCGTGGTCATCATCATCATCACCATTACTTCCATTGGAAACGATAGCCTGATTACATTGATGATTAAAATTGTTAATTTCCTCATCATCGTTTAAATCAAATTCATTTCCTTAATTTATTAACCAGAAATCATCGTTTAAATCAAATTCATTTCCTTAATTTATTAACCAGAAATCTGCCACAAAAGCTGCTTAAACGGTCAGTGCTCTGAGGGGGAGTGCGAGTGTTTCGATGGGTGGCAAGGTGAGACATGCAACCTGCTCAGGTGTTCGACCAGGTGTGCTGAACACGGGAATTGCAACAATGGAACCTGCATCTGTGAAAGAGGATGGAACGGCAAGCACTGCACGCTGAGTTGGTTTTAAAATATTTTTCAAGTTAATTGTTTTTAAATATTTTTCAAGTTAATTGTTTTTAATATTATTAATGTAATTATAATAATAATTAAAAATTAAGTAAGACCTGCGTAATAATTAGAACTAATAAAAAAACATTAAAGTTCACTTCCGGTTAATGCATTTATTTATGCTTTGTTTTTTTTGTAAATAAATGATTAAATTAATGGAACTGAATGTTGAAAGAGGATTAAGGAGTTTACAATTTCGTGACCAACATTGATGCCACAATAATAACGAATAATAATATTAATAATAATAATAATAATAATAATAATAATAATAATAATAATAATAATAATAATAATAATAATAATAATAATAATAATAATAATAATAATAATAATAATAATAATAATAATATAATAATAATATAATAATAATAATAATAATATATAATAATAATAATAATAATAATAATAATAATAATAATAATAATAATAATAATAATAATAATAATAATAATAATAATAATAATAATAACAAATAATAATAATAATAATAATAATAACCAACTGTTATTTATATTACATATATATTTATTCCGATGAACAAACATAGACAATAACATCGCCCACTTAACACGTGCTAACACCATCCACCACAGATGGATGCTTCAACGGTTGCCATGGCAAAGGATCGTGCGAGAAGATGCTGGATTCGTGGAAGTGCGTCTGTCGTCATGGTTACAAGGGCGTGCACTGTTCAGTCTCTATGGAAACGCACTGCTCCAACAACAACGACGACGACAACGGTGCGTACTTCACGATCTCAGCGGTCACGCAAGATAGCACAACGTAGCTCGTAATTATTTGTGCAAGTATATTTCTAATTATTTTTTATTATCGTATTTTTACAAAACTTTTTTCTCCACAATTCCAATTCCACTCCATGCTTGCTAAACTCATTTTCCTTGAGTTAAACACGCAAAGCAAACAACGCTTTTCTGGAATCGTTTGCATCGATGTTTTCATAAACGCTCAGAAAAAAAAAACCGGAAAGAAAATGGAGCAGAAAATTATATTCAGACGATGATGTCGATGAAGGTGACGAATGTGAAGACATTTTCAGACACTCTAAAGGACTGCCAGGACCCAGATTGTTGTATGGATGCAGCATGCAAGGAGAGTCCCTTGTGTGCCACCGTTCCAAACCCCATTGAAATCCTGTTGCGGAAACAACCTGCGAGCAGTTCATCACCGTTTTACGAGAGGATGAAGTTCTTGATCGAAGAAAACAGCGTTCAGATCTACGCAACGACGAGTTCATTTAACTCCAGGTGTGTCTCTGTGATTGCTTTTTTTTTTTTGTTTTTCCCTTTTGCACTTAAAAATGTGCGCTACATAAATGGTTCCGAGTGAATGGTTTTCACAACGGAAGTCGGACAAATGGAGCATTTGTTTCGACGACAAAACGTTGTGAAACTTCCTTCTCTTCCTGAACTTGATGAACTCGAGGCATTAATTTCTGATTTATCAAACATTAGCATTCCACATTGGAGTCATTAGAGAACTTAATGGCTTCCATTTATCAGCTCAATTATGTTTTCATTGCTCTGTAATGATTACAAATTGTAATCGAAATTACCAGTTCGAACTCCTGCTAATTAAATTATTTTATTTGTGGGAAAAAATTTTAGGTATAAACATGGAGTAATTAAATTATTAAAATGATTATGTTATTTAATTAAAAAAATGGTCTGAAACTGCATTCATTCACAGCCAGGTCTCAGTGGTGAGAGGAAAGGTGGTGACCTCTGACGGAAGTTCAATAATGGGGGTGAAGGTCACCGTAGTTACTCAACCCCTTTATGGGTTTACCATGACCAGGGATGGTGGTCTGTTAGTAACGCATTCTTTTGCTGTTTTTGTTTTTCTTTTGTTTCTGCTCGAATAAATAATACTATGACATGGAATTATTTTAAAGTTTTTAATACGTTATTGCTAACTATTATGATTAATATTAATAGATATTAATAACTACTGCGTTTAATATTAATAGATATTAATAACTACTGCGTTTAATATTAATAGATATTAATAACTAATATGATTAATAAGTTTATGATAAGGACAGTCTCTTTCCATATCCAACAACGACGAAATGATAAAAATGACAGAAATTTCAAAAGTAACATCATAAACAATATAAATGAGAACAACAATTAATGCGACTTAAAATTAACAAGAACAATTACAATAATATTAACCACACCGTAATGAACAACAGCGATAATAATACAACAATAATAACAACATTGACAACAACAGCAACAACAACAACAGCAGCATCAACATTTAGCAAGAACAATAACAACGGCAATATCCTCAAAAATAACAACGACAACATCCTCAACATTAACAACCACAACAGATTCGACATCCTGGTGAACGGAGGTGGTTCAGTCATTTTGAACTTCGAGCGTCAACCGTTCAAAGCTTCTCAAGTCAACGTCACAGTGCCTTGGAACAGGATGGTTGTCATGGAGACGGTGGTTCTGTTGACGTCATTGGAAGTCGGCTACGATGACGAAGACGACGATAGCAACCAATCACTGGCCATCGACCAGCATCATCATCATCATCATCACCATCGAAGCAAGCATTTCCTCCCACATCAGCTGACAGCAACACCACCCGAATGCCACCTCATCCATGACCGCTACACCATGAAACCTGAAGTTTTGTCCGAACAGGTGAAAGAATCACTCGACTGCAGCTTTCACGAAGAAATACTCGTCACAGGAGACAGAGTGAGCTCCTCAAATATTATAATAATTACTAGTTTCGCCAAAGTGAATATTAATTTAATAATTCCATATTTTTAATTATTATTATTATTATTATTATTATTATTATTATATTATTATTATTATTATTATTATTATTAGTATTATTATTATTATTATTATTATTATTTATTATTATTATTATTATTATTATTATTATTATTATTAGTATTATTATTATTATTGTTATTGTTATTATTATTATTATTATTATTATTATTATTTATTATTATTATTATTATTATTATTGTTATTATTATTATTATTATTATTATTATTATTAGTATTATTATTATTATTATTATTATTATTATTATTATTATTATTATTATTATTATTATTATTATTATTATTATTATTATTATTATTATTATTATTTCTAGATCCTCCAAGACAAACTGAAAGTACCAGGAACGAGCATCAACTTGGTGTACAGAAGCAGCAGAAGTTTGGGCTTCTTGTCCTCACTGAAGGTCAAGTTGACCCCTGACCTTCCAATTCCTGATAACCTTCACCTTATCCACCTCCGCGTTGAGGTTGTGGTTGTTATTGATTAAAATTGATTGAAATTGATTGAAGATGTCGTTGAGATTGGTTAAATCTTTTGCAAACCCTCAGGTTGAAGGAGTTTTACATGAGAAACAGTTCGAAGCAGAAGCGAATTTGATTTACAAATTTGATTGGGACAAAAGAAACTCGTACAATCAAAAGGTTCACGGAGCTGTTCCTGTAACAGGTGAGATGATTGGTGCGACAAGTAAATACTTTTTTCCGAATTTATAATTTTTTTATAAATTTTATTTTAAGCAACCTGACACGACCAGAAATCGATTACTCAATAAATTGTTACGGTGTCGTAATTATTTCTAAACAATAATCAAATATAAGAAAATAAATGATTTTATTTGCAAATAGCCTAACGCAACAAAGCTATTCTTTATTTAATTTCAGTTATCGGATAGTTATAAAATATAATTTACAAAACTGAGATCATTCAGTTCAGTTGAACTGGCCAATAAAATAGCGGAACTTTAAAAGCTAAAAATTCGATAATGAAAATGCAATTCTCCTGTTGCGTTGGCAGGCATTGAATGGAAGAAGTTCAAACATTTGCAGGAACATGATTTATGTTTCACTCGACGACGTAAATTCAATTCTTCCGAAGAAAAAAATCAATTCACACCTCCTCTGACATTTTCTTGAATTAAAAGATCCCACAATAACAACTGATGATGATGATGATGATAAAATAAAATTTTTATTACATTCATTACTTTAAAAAATAAATAACTAACAAATGCAAATCAAGAATTCACATTTGCTTGACAAATTTAATTTTTTATTTTATATTTGCATTTATACTTTAATATTATAATAAAAATTTTAAATAATTCATGAATAAATGATACATACCATAAGAATAATAAACGATGCAAATTATATATTCATGTGAATGATTGAAAATCTTGCAACAGTATCCGTTGGCTACGAATACAACAAGTGCGACATGATCTTCTGGGAGAAGCAGACGTCAGAGATGACTTCTTATGACGTCACCGAGGTTGGCGGATGGAACGTTGACATTTACCACGCCTACAACTTCCAACAAGGTCGATTAATTATCCATTCCACTTATTAATTATTAAGATAGAATAGAATAATATTACCGTGTTATTATTAATAACCATTATTAATATGTTATTATTAATATTAACAACAACAACAATAATAATAATAATAATAAAAATTTTAAAGCAGCTGTCTGCTTAACATTAAATACACTCGGCCGTCCAATTGCAACTTCCAACGACAGGAATCCTGCACAAGGGTGACGGTACGAACCACCACTTGAAAAACTCGCCCTGGAGATTCACCACGATTCTGGGTGATGGCAAACAGAGGGGCAGAGAATGCAAGGGCAACTCATGCGACAAAGGGCTCCAAACCACGAGGTTGTACGCCCCTGTGGCTCTTGCGGGTGGCAGGGACAGTAGTCTCTACATTGGCGATTACAATATGGTGCTCAAACTCGGAGCCAATAGAGAGGATGTTGCTGGGATATTTCAGTTGAGGTTATTTTTAACTAATTCTTTAATAACGAATATGAACTATGTGGTAAATATGACACAGAATATTTGATAAAAACAAATTAAATATTAATGTATATTTCTGAAAATTTATTTCATTGATATCGGTCATTGATATTTTCAACAATTAATATTTACGTCAATTAAACCAATACTGTAAATATCACACTTGAACAACAATTAAATAAAAATAAAAATAAAACAGAGGATCCGACATCCCCTACAAGTATTTCATCACCTTAAGTCCCATGGATGGAAAGTTGTACATCGCAGACCATCAGAGTTTGAAAATCGTAAGAGTCAAAACCATGGGCCCTGTTAGGGAACTCACCAATAACTTTGAAGACATCGCTGGTACAGGTGAGCAGTGCTATCCAGGTGATCCAGACAGGTGTGGTGATGGCGGACCTGCCATTAAAGCGAAGCTCAACTATCCAAAAGGTTGAAATGTTTGTTTTTTAATTAATTTCTTTTTATAATTATTTATTAAATAACTGTACTATGTTTTTGTTTTATAATTCATAAAATGAATGAAACATCCTGAGCAGAATAAACTGGTTTATAATTTGATCAATAATTATAAATATTAATTACGTTGTCATCGCGTTGATGACAATAAATTACAGTATAATAATTATAAAGCACTCGTCTAATAAACGTGGCATAATAATACCATTTCCAAGTTAAGGAAATCATTGGACTCGAAAGGTGCACGCCATTCATCCATCCGTCTCCCGCTCACCTGCTTTCCTTCGCTTCGTCAAAAGAGGCTCACAAAATGACAAAATGCCGATTGGCGCGAATTCCCCCATCCACCAGCTCATTAGCAAGGATTCATCACCTCCCATTCACTCGTTCCTTCAATTCATCATCACCTTTCACTCACTCATCCCTTCACCTGTCTCTTCCAGGTATAGCGATAAATAAAGACGGCACGATATTCTTTGCTGACGGAACCAACGTGCGCATGATTGATGAGGAGGGGAACATCTGGACCCTGGTCGGTTCTCAGGGACAGCCAAAGTATTGGAGGCCAATTCTCTGCCAGGAGGCTGTGCCAATGAATCAGGTAGTCATGGTAATGATCGCGTGCGCCACTTTCGATTTGTTGTTTCATAAAATTTCATACTTTCCGTTAAATATTTTTTATTTAATCTTTAATCTGTGCTTTAAGTGATAAAAACAGTAAAAATATTTGGAAAATATTTCATCGTCGTCACAATGCAATCTACTGCAGAAGAATAAGACGCTAATCCAATTGATAACAAAACAAAGGTTTTCTCCTTATTAACATCAATGTTAACGCCGCTCATTAAGCATAGTAAACCGTTAGATAATAATATTAATAATAATAATAAGAATAATAATAATAATAATAATATAATAATAAGAATAATAAGAATAATAATAATAAGAAGAATAATAATATTATTAATAATAATAATAATAATAAGAATAATAATAATAATATAATAATAATAATAATAATAATAATATATAATAATAATAATATTAATATATTAATAATAACAACAATAATAATTAATAATATATTAATAATAATAATAATAATAATAATAATATAATAATAATAATAATCATAATAATAATAATAATAATAATAATAATATAATAATAATAATAATAATATAATAATAATAATAATAATACCTTAACTACCGCGATAAGGTGACCTTGCACTGGCCGACATCGCTGTCAATCAACCCACTTGACGACACCCTCCACGTCCTTGACAACCACAGCGTCCTGAAGGTTACCATGGAAAAGACCATTGTCGTGGTTGCCGGAAGACCTCTGCACTGTCCGCTCGACGGAAAGAAGGAAGGAATGAGAGGAGATAAAAGAAAGAGAGACATCGGACGGAGATGGAAATTCTCTGAAAGCAACCAATTCAGGAGATCAACTTCATCTGATTTCAACTCAAATTTTCCAAATGGAGACATCGACTGGCAATCTGGCATCGAATACGATCCCTCATTAAACGACGACTACGATGATGATGATGATGATGTCGATGCTGATGATGATGATGATGACGATGACGATGATGATGGTGATGATGATGTTCTATATGACGATGAAGATCTAAACGATGCAGATGGAGTTGTTAACGATGACGGAGAGCTGGCTGTTAATGTTCGCTTTAAGCAGCCCATCCATATTGCCTTTTCTCCTGCGGGAGATCTTTATGTTGTCGAAAGCAATGCCAGAGATGTTAACCGAGTAAGTTATTCTTGTCTTCCATGTGAATGACTCATAAATGAGCCTCGCTTAAAAACATTACGCTCGATCACTGCTCATTTCAGGTGAGAAAAGTGGACACGGTTGGTCGGATATGGTATTACGCAGGTAAGAGAGTTTCCGATGATGATTGTAAATGCCACGAAGCGGAACAGCAGCCAGCCATCAACTTGCACGAATCTGGAAAGGTATACCACAACCACAACAAGTGCCCTTGTCACCCAAATGTTGGGGACGGTTTGGCAACTCAGCTCCATCTCAAGGACCCCACTTCGGTTGCTGTTACGCCAGACAACGTTCTCCACATCGCCGACATGGGCAACTACAAAGTGCATTCGATTCTGCCTTCAACCCCTCTCCAAGATAGAAATGGCCATTACGAGGTAGAAATTAACGCCTGACAAGTCTTAATATATTCGACATCACGTCGCAACAAAAACCCATTAGGCTGGTTTCAGAGTAGATATTACCTCCGACAAATCCCAGTTGCTTTAATCTCTAAATTAATATCACTCGAATAGAGATGAAAACTGTTTTGCACTTAATATTTGCTTTAAGATGTGAATCAATTTTCACTTGATGAAAGGCTTAAATCTTGTTTAGGTCACGGACGGAAATGCACGCGAGAGCTACGTCTTCAACCGATATGGACAGCACATCTTCACGAAAGACCTGGCAACGAACAGAATTCTTTTCAATTTCACGTACAACGTCAATTCGTACCACGCCAAACTTGTTAAGATAACGGACTCTTTTGGAAACACTTTGGTCTTAAACAGAGATTACAAATCGCAGGTTGGTGAATTTCACCTATCCTGCCTTTTTTTTAAACTGCTGCCTCAATTAGACATTAAATGTATCGCCTTAAACGTTCACGATTTCTTTATTGCTTTGAATTGTCAAGCCAGGATTAGTTTGCATTGCGTTGCACGAAATACTGCAATTTGTTTTCAAAAATAACCAGGTGAAGGAGTTAGTACTGAACAGCAACAAAAAATGCCAACTGATCATGGACAGTAAAGGAATGCTTCAAACGTTTCTCGATTCGACCAACCAAACGATCAAGTATGAAGACGTAACCTATTCAAAAATAGACATTAAAGTCTTAACTTCAACCTGGAAACTTTAGATTTACAGCTTTATTTTTAATGGAATTAAAAAAAAAATATTTTTGCTCGTAACTTTTGCTAGGTTCACTTACAAAGACAATGGCCTCTTGGCTTCGAAAGAAACGAACGCTGGAAGCATTATAGAGTACGATTATCTAGCGGACGGTAGATTGGCATCAATTTCTATGGACAAAAACAAAACCATGAACTTGGAACGTTCAGGTTGAGTGATTTTCATTTCCACAAAATTTTCCACAACTTACACGAGTTTTTGCCGACCTGCCAGAGTCCTGTAAATCAGAAAATTCGAGCAAAAGCAAGTGCCAAGATCCCCGCGACACGTACTACTGCCTGAGAATCTAATGATTGCCGACCTGATATTAATAGCAATGTTTGGTTGTTAGTTGCACAATCGCTCAAGTTGCGTGAAAGGAATTCTCTGTACAGTGACCGTAATGACTCAAAAAGGAAGGCAATTTAAGTAAACTTGTGTTTAAAGTGTGAAAGTGCTAATTACGTAATATTTTCATTTTTAAACACATGCAATGCATCGTCGTGCGCTTTTATAAATGTGCGGTTTCAATATTTCAACGCCTTCTTTAATGGCAGATTTTCCATTCCCGAAATTGTTTCGATATGAATCAGGATTTGGTTGGCCGTTGCAAAAAAAACTATCATTCCATTTTATTCATTTCAGTCAGTCATTCATTCCATCTCACTTTTATCTTCCGTGATTTGCCTGCAGTTTTCCGTTTAGTTGTTGTGATAAAGAGCTTAAACTCTGAATATTCATGCGAGTGGACTGACTATCTTGGGGCAATTTTGGTTTCATCCATTCGTATCTGGCATTCTCAACTATTTCTTCCGTGTTACGTGTCTTGTTGACCCTATGCTTGATAATCTTGTACGTGTAACTATTGTTGCTTACAAACAACTGGTTGATTCTTGAACCATTCATTCATATTTTCTGGCTCAAAAATATCCAGCTCAACGAATGCCAAATTTAAATAATTATTTGAAACTTTAAACTTAAAGATCTCCGACGTTCGAATTTGAGGTGCACATATTAAATGTGTCTTCATATTTCATAACTTTGTACTCTGGCAATGATGTATGGTGTAACCATTACATTATGTACACAAAAGTTCAACTACTTTTCGAAAATTTGTATATTTTTGAGAAATCGTTTGCTGGATGCATTTAAAATTAATTAAATTAAACGATGGGAAACATTGACTTTGATTTTTTAAAAGAACTCTGAAACTCTGAAAAGTTTTAAAATTAATTTCGGATATCTAAAGGATATAGATCAAGATCTCTAAAATATTCTTAACTTACAAAAATGGGTTACGTAAATTTGAGTTTTTAATATAAAAATTATGGAATCAAAATCACAAAGTCAGTTATTTAATTTGTAAGGGAGTGAATCTAGGCTCGCGCATTTGATGGAAATAAAACATCTTCACTGGAGAAGATCCGTTAATTGAAAGCAAAGACAGCTAAAAAATATTTGTGGAATCCATGCAAAGGTACTCTATTCAAGAGTTTTTTTGTATTTTTGTGAGAATTTAAAACCAAATGTGATCGTTGAAGAAAGAAAAATCTTTTTAAAACCCGGAGAATCTGCTTTTTCCAGAGTATGGACAGACCCTACCCCCCCCCAACTTGAAAAGTTGACCCTTTTTTCTTATTCTAGTCAAAGGGCAGGAAAAACATCATCCAATCGGGGAAGGGGTCACGGAATTCAGTGAGATCGTTGTCACCCCTGCCCTCCCAAATGACGTCACTGTCAAAACCCCGACCGAGTGAACTCATTAGAAATTTGAGGAACCAACATAATGTATCACAAGAGAGGAGTTTATGGGCGCATAAAATCATGCAAGGTGTTTTCCAATGTGCTACGAACGCAGAAAAACGAAAATTTGTATTCGATATTAATAAAAATATTTGTTTGAGTTAAACATTTTTATTAGATATTAATAAAAATATTTGCTTGAATTAAACATTTTTATTCGATATTAATAAAAATATTTGCTTGAATTAAACATTTTTATTCGATATTAATAAAAATATTTGCTTGAAATAAACGAGACCTTGACCTCATCATTCATTTCAGCGATAACAATTTTTATCACCATCAGTGTTTGACTTGCTTAAGATTGAGTGAGACTAAATAATTCACAATTATATAATTTTCAGACACTTTAGTAATAAATTTTCATCAATACATGCTCTATTAAATACAACGACCGATTTCCTACTACAAAATTTTTCAACTAGTCTTTCTAGTTTCCTCTATTTTGAAGCAAAATCAATCACCACACACCTAAAAGTTTGTAATAAAACTTTATTGGTCGGGACTGATTGCCCAGTTACGGCGTCTACAATCATCGGAACCTCTTAACTTTTAACTGAATTGTATTCAATTAACTGAAATGAATTCTGAATGAATTCACGGAGGAAGTAACTGTGAACAAAATGATGAAACCCACCAATAAACGACAGTGAAGTGACAAAAAGTACAAAGAGTGCGACTATAAAATAATATTCCTCAACTCCTGCTTGCAAGTATAATTTAATAAATACAGGCTTAAGCAGTCAAAAATATCACAAAATTTTAAGTTAAACAGGCAATATCCCCTACTTGTCGACGGACAGTGATGTTGTCATTATCTATCAGATGGTCAAACATCTTTTCATCACAATCAAATTTGCAAATTTTTGGAAAACTGTCATCTCTCCACGGATGTCTCCACAGTTGTGATTAGTTCCTCACAAGAAAATTCTCTGGGCCATCTATGACATGACCAGGATTATGCAGTAAGCAAGAGATTTCCGAGTTCGAACTCCAACATATGTCAGATCATTTATGTGAACAAGAATCTTCCGGTGCGCTTCAGATCAGGTGTCTTGCATCGTTGGGTTAGGTTTGCTTGTTATGAATATTTTGAAGGAATTCAAGAGCGGATCTAGAACATTTTGGCGGGAAGCCACACACTGGAACTGAATCATAAACGATATTTAACAGGAGGCATTGAGTACTTTTCTTAATTTTCAGCTCATCACACTGATGAGGTGTGAAGCAAAATGTATTTCCTGCTAGGAGTTTTTGTAAATTAGAATTTTATTGCTTGAAATTTGATTACGTAACACATGGGATACCTTAAAACGCTGCTTTGTCGTATATTATACAGGAAATGCATGTCAACATTCAAATTTTGGTTTTCATATTTTAAGCTATTACAGTGGAACCCACTTATCTAGACCTCGTATAACTAATAACACTACAATAAAACTACTGCATTTTGTTGTGCATCTTATTTGCGTGGTTATTTAATATACAATGACCCTGTTAAACATAATTTCAGCCCGTAATTCCAGAAATTTGGGATTCTGTATTATGTTCTTTAACTATGTTAAGCTTATATTACTTAACAATATATAATAACAATAATATTGAACTTTACCCAAACCCCAATTTCCTCATATCGACTTTCAAACGAGTTTATCAATAAGGAAACCAGTCTTTCTAAAACCATGATCAATTTTATTCTGTTCAATATTAACCAAAAATTTATAAACTTTTGTGTTAGGAATCGAACAAATGGATTTAGATATTTAGAGTTATTACTCCGCCAAGGCGTATCAAGCCTAACCAATGTAGTTGGCAATATCCATTGGCAACTCTTCAATGACCGTGCCATAGAAGTTCTCAATGTCCTTCATGACTCTCACGTCTTCATCGGCAATCAAATTGATGGCAACTCCCTTCCTTCCAAACCTTCCACTGCGTCCGATTCTGTGGATGTAGTTCTCCTTGTCCCTGGGCAAGTCGAAGTTGATGACGAGAGACACCTGTTGTACGTCAATTCCCCTGGCAAGAAGATCGGTCGTGATGAGCACTCTGCTGGAACCGGATCTGAACTCCTTCATGATGATGTCTCTGATATTCTGATCCATCTCTCCGTGCTAACAATAAAATGCCGTGTCAAAATAATAATTCGCAACTCAAAATATATCTTAATACTTACAATTGCAGACACTGTAAAGGTTTTGGCGGTCAATCTTTCAGTAAGCCATTCGACTTTCCTTCTTGAGTTGACAAAGATGACAGCCTGTGCAACAGACACTGTATCGTAAATATCGCACAAAGTGTCAAACTTCCATTCCTCTTTTTCGCATTTGACGTAAAACTGTCTGATTCCTTCGAGCGTCAGTTCATCTTTCTTGACGAGGATCCTCAGTGGGTCCCTCATGAACTTCATCGTCACTTCCAAGACTTCTTGGGGCATGGTGGCAGACAACAGGAACACTTGGACCTCGGTACTGAGCTTCTGGAAGATATCGTAGATCTGATCCTTGAATCCCTTTGAAAGCATCTCGTCGGCTTCGTCGAGGACAAAGATTCTGATATGTTTCGGGTCTGATGATGAAAATAATCAAACTCAACATCGGAATGACTGGCGTGAATTTCTTAAATGAAGAAATCGAAACGTACTCAAAATATTTCTTGAAAGCATGTCAAAAACTCTTCCCGGAGTTCCGACGACAACGTGAATGCCTCCATCTTGGATCTTTTGTATGTCTTCCCTGACGCTCGTTCCTCCGATGCAAGCGTGGCAACGGAACTGCATGTAATCTCCGAGTGCCATCATAACTTTTTGGATCTGCGATGCATTATTTCATAAGCAAGTAACGACTAGAAACACGTCAAATAGTTAATAATGAACCTGAAGAGCCAGCTCTCTGGTGGGAGCCAAAACGAGAGCTTGAACTTGCTTGAGATCGATATCGATCCTCTGAAGAATCGAAATGGAGAATGTGGCAGTCTTGCCAGTTCCGGACTGAGCCTGGGCGATGAGATCTTGTCCCTTAAGGCTGGGAACGATTGCCCTTTGCTGGATGGCTGATGGTCTTTCGAAACCGTAAGCGTAAATGCCACGCAGAATATCGTCCTTCAGGCCCATATCGTCAAAGGATTCGTAAACTTCATTGCAATTCGTCTCAATGAGGCCATCGGAATCCACGTTGTATAGGATACTATTAAAAAAAAGTTTCACTTTTATCGGACGAAAATAAAAGAATTCTTTAGAGCCTGTAACAACTAAGTCCGACCTATTAGCATCACATGCTGCACATTACACAGTTCAACGTACAATCGACCAGCACGACTTAGTCACGCGGACTAAGCATTTCAATTTTTACTTTATTCTCAACGTTTGTATCGCAATAAATTCGTTCAATGAATTAAAATCTACCTACCTCTCGTCAGACATTATCCTCGTTGCTTTCGAAGTGGTAAGATCGCAAACTACAATGAATTTAAATGAGCACGGGTTGTGCCATGGAAAACATCGATAAGCTTATTACTTGATTTTATTTTGAAACTGTTTTTTTTAATTTTTATATTACAATGAGTAATGGATATTTCAATTTTTAAATTTTAATTTAAGATTGAAATTATTAATTAAAATTTATAATCCGAGAGAATAAATTCATGAAACACGATTTTATAGATCCTGTTAAGCTCTTTTTAAATTTCCAATTATTTACCAAGTTTTAATTGAAACACTTAAGGCATTTTCCATGAGAGCTTAAGGGCATTGGGAACCATCAACGGAAATAGAAAACCATTGAAGCGTTACCTTTTAGAGCGTTAAACATGAATTAACGTGCTTTGACTATTTCCGACAGGAGCTAAACTCAACCAATGAAAACAATTTTAAAATTACATCATAATATATTCTAACATCAAAATACTTTGAAAGCATTAAAACTCGAACATCGCCCAGTTGTAGACAGTAGGTTGAAGAGGCAGGCGGACGCAAAACGCAATCTAAACTTCGCTCAGAATCATCGGAAAGCCCTCCAGCATTGAGTTCCAAAACTAGAATTGTGTTTATTTATTTTAAGACCTTTTTGAGCAATTCAATATGGAGTGTTACTCGATCCAACAATTTCGCAACTTTCGGCGCCCATCTCGCAATACAAACTCCATTTCGTTCCAAGTTCTCATTTCTTGGAAGCTTTAAACGAGAATTATTCCGAAGACTGTTACTGAACAGTGAAACACTTCAACCATCGAGATTGAAGCTAATGAAGTGCTCAGGGCAGCAGTGATGGCCCTCTAAAAGACGGATTGCCAAATAAAAGCTAATCTCCATATTTATTAATAAGATTATTTATTCAAGCAATCCCATCCACATTGTGGCTGATAATTAATTAAAGAAATGGAGCAAAACAACTGATATTTAGTCACTAAGACAAAGTATTGCTAACCTATGCAAGAGAATATTTTATAACTTGCACCAAAATATATGACTATTTATTCAGACTAAATTTGATTTATACAATAAATGCTTCTAAACATTTGAATATCACCACGTTAAATGTCAAAAATAAATGAATAACATACAACTAAATAAAGTTTTGAATTGTGCACGAAACAACAATAACATTTCATTCCGTGGGTGCAAATAAACTTGTTGGAAGAAATTAAATTTGAAAAATTCAGAAACAAATTGAGTTTTATGAAAGTCATTATTGAGTAGTGAATACTGATTCTCACAGGCATTTTAAATAAGATTAAAAACTGAAAAAAAACCAAAAACTTTAAAATTTAAGCCCAACTTAAATTGTTGTCCATGGTAAACTAAGATTCATATCCAAATGTAAGTTAGGGCACCAAATGAATAACGACATTGCAAGATCAAATGATGTTAAGCAGCAATGACAACAAACGATCACTGAATAGTATGCTTTCTTAGAATTGTATAACTTGCAACTACCTTAACTTAAGATACAAGTTCAAGTCACGCGGATTATGTAATTTGGAACGACGGCATGGAAACAGTGCTAAGAATGCTGACCCAAGGAATGAATTCAGTAAATTCCTCTCATTTTGTATTCAATGTCCGAGAGCTCCTCTTCGACTGGGTTGTACTTAATAAATAAATAAATTAATTAATAAACAAATACATTTTAATCGTACTTCATTTATATAGTTCCATGTGCATAGCATCAAAAGCGTGCTGGGTTTTGAACACGACACATAATTTATATTTTAACTGTTGCCATTATACAACATATACTAACTTAATTGCACAAAATAAATTCATCAACTCACACTATAAACACTTAATTATAAGTTTTATTTTTTAAGGCAATAAAAAACATTTACTATATTTAAATTAAAAAAAAACCAACCGAGGAATCTTCAATGGCATTTCTTCTGAGTCTGAAGTTGACAATTCTTGCGGTGGTGGGTGGTCTGCTCGACTTGACGATGACCACCTTCGTGGAGCATCCGTGGTCAGGGGAGTTGCAAGCAGATACCCGGTACAACCCGGGAGTCAACAGGCGCCAATAATATCCATCCTTTGCTGTTCAAGTTTGTTCAAATTTAAATCCTCTAAATTTGTTTCAATCACGAACATTGAAATACTGAATACTTATGCAGGTAGTTGGTGCCAATTACTCAACATATGAAATGTTGCAATGATGCATATATTCAATTAAGATTTAAATTATTTAATTAATAAAAATCTACATACAGGTCATTTAAAATAATATTTTCTATCAAAAACATACCCTATTAAATTTAGTACATCATAACTTTGCAATGTAACATCAATTATTTGAAATATCTGTTTTAATCTGAATAAATTCAAATCTGTTCACATTAGCCAATCCTTTGAGTTCCTTGTGCATCCTCAATTTATATTTTACATTCTTTCACTCATCCGCATAGGATTTAAAGCAGGGGTCTCAAACACGCGGCCCGCAAAGGCATTTCATGCGGCCCGCGATGAATACATATTAATAAAAATTTACATTACATTTTTCAATTGTTCTATTGCCGGTGTTTGAACTTTTGCAAAAGCACCATCTTAACCAGGAGAAAATCTTACCTACTTATTTATTCGTAGTCCTTCGAGAGTCACGAGAAAGATTTCCAAGGTTACTCTCTGCTACTGCAAGGATTCTTGCAATGTTTGGCAGTACATATGCATGTGAACAATTTTTCTCATCCATGAAAGTTAACAAGTCTGTACTGAGGTCACAGCTCACTAATGAACATTTGCAAGCAACACTGAGATTAGTTTCTTCTCACAAAATCAAGCCTAATATTGATGCCCTTGTTGACGCCAAACACCGGCAGGTCAGCACTCAGTACAGAAAGTGACTGAAACCTAAGTTAACCAAATACAGATACGCCAAAAACGATACATAAATTGACTACATTACATTAGTAATAAATGGATTTTAGAAAGTTTGTAAAGCACTATGTTCTTATTGCGTTGTCTTGTTTATTGACTTTTTATCATTTTAAACAAGTTCTGGCTTTGCGGCCCTCGAGGAACTTTAGAAGTCACTTGGCCCGCGGAGCAATTTGAGTTTGAGACCCCTGATTTAAAGGTTACTTTTTAGTCATCACATTTACTTAGCATCCCTACAACTACTGCAGTACCACCAACACTGAGTTGATATCAATTCAAACAACCATTTCTAAGTTTAAGAATGACTTAAGAAAGAGGTTCATGCATTTTATATATTATATTTTGAATTTTATATTCTATATTCTTTCATATTTATTTTCTATTCCTCCAAAATCTTTGATCAACTAACTCAATCTTTCACAAACATGTTCTAAAGCAAATAATTTTTTGCTACTGAAAATGATTTGAAATAATTGATCAACGTCTGAAACCGAAGTTTTCTTATTAAATTAATTAATTTTCAAACTCTTAGGTGGCATTTAAATTTCAACCAGTCGTGCAGTACGAGCGGTTCATTAGCTCATCACATGCACAGAGTTTTGTTTTGGTACCAACCAGTTTCAATAAAGCTTAAAGACTTTCGCCTCTCACAATAAATTTTGTCTCAGCACCATATTTTACCATCTATCAGACGTGCCGGTTAATAATGCGGATTTTGTTTAATAGATGGATTTGAACCTGTGCAGATATAGATGTGATTTTATTTATATGCTATCTTATTGTCTCAGCTGCTAGCTTCATAACTATGTCTGCTAAATTTTCTGAAGGTGCTGACATCATCAAACGCTTAAAGATGTTGAACTTTGTGCCCAAAAAAAAGCATTTGCAGGAAGTTTTAATTCGTTACATTATTTTGCAAAAAAGTGGTGGTGAAGGCTATCGTATTTTACGGGATGCTTATGGTAAACATACTCCATCTCCAAATATTTGCGAACTGGTTCAATACTGATTACTGAAATATTGGTTCAGAAGCTTTAAAAATGGAGATTTCGATGTGAATGACATCCAGGTCAAAAGAAAAAGTTTGAAGACCAACAATTCTGGATGATGATGATGATGATGATGTGTCAAATGCAAAATCAATCTGCAGCAAGGTTAGATGTTGCCCAGCAAACCATTTCTGATCATCTAAAAACAATGGGCAAGATTTTAAAGGAAGGAAAATGGGTGCCACATCAATCAAATGAAAGACAAATGGAAAACTGAAAAGTTGTCGGTCTAAAGTTGATTCAATTGCATCAAAAAAAGTCTTTCTTGCATCGAATTATAACTGGGGATGAAAAGTACTTTGAGAATGATAAACTCAAAAAATCATGGATTGATCCATCATCATCAACAACTGCAAAGCACTTTGAAAAGAAGATAATGTTCTGCTTGTGATGGGATCAAGAAGATGTGGTGTATCACAAGCTTCTGAAACTTTGTGAAACGGTTAATACCCATAATACCCATAATACCCATAATACCCATAATACCCATAATACCCATAATACCCGTCGCTATCGACAACAAATATTCAATTTAAACCAGGCATTGATTGCAAAACAGCCAGAATGGGCAGGAGACATGGCAAAGTAATTTTGCTTCATGATAAGGCACTGTAGCATACTTCAAGACCAATTAAAGACACATTGAAAGATCTTCCCTGAGATGTATTAAGCCACCCACCATATTAGCCAGACGTTGCTCCAATAGATTACCACTTATTCCGATCAATGTCACGTGCACTTTTTAAACAGCACTTCAAAACATATGAAGAAGTTGAAAATTGGGTCTGTGAGTGGTTTGCTCAAAAAAGACAAGTTCCTTTGGGATGGCATCAATGAATTACTTGAAGATGGGCAAAATAGCTAGCAATGGAAATTACTTTGAATAAAGCCTTTTTATGTTTCTTTAAAAGTTATCCTGTTTTATTTAAGTAATTTATATATTTATAATTAAATACAAAATCTGCGTTATTAACCAGTACATCTAGTACTTCTGGTTATTATTGCAAAACGTCAGATAAACTACATTGTTAGCATCAGTATTGATGCTTCACAGACTCCTTGACATTGAAACAACTGAAATGAAAGTATTGCTGATCTTAATAGTTATAATGTCCCCTCTATTAAAAAAACATGCTAAAGTTTTTCGATGTGTAACAATTAAACTATGCAACCATCCATGACGTGATCCGAAGAATATTTTTGTAAAACCAACCTGAAGTGATGTCGTGGTTGATTGGTTGAACATTTCCATCCGTGATATTAACCACCTTGATCAGTGCTCCTGCTATTGGCACACCTGTAGAGTAGTCAGACACCTGTCCCTTGATGCCTATGTGGGCCTGTAATTACATTTCATTCATTAATTCATTCACTCAGTGACTTCGGGCAACTTTTAGAATTTCACTTTCAGCTCCATTAATTGGTGTTGATTATTGTGAATTATTGAATATGATGAATCATAATTGTTATCGAATTTTAAAATAATCACTTTTAAGCATCTGCATAAGGATGCCATATGATATTGAAATGTATTGATATCCACTTTTATGTTGTTATTCATGCTTTATGTTGTTCAGCACTAGTATTATTATTATTGCATAACAACTTAATTGAAGACATTATATGAAATGACAAATAGCATGCTAGTGTTATTATTATTATTATTATTACTATTATTATTGCTTAACAGCTTAATTGAAGAAATTATATGACAAATAGCATGCTTCACCATCCAAATGAAAGCAAGGAGTGCATTCTTGTTGTCCTTCCAATATTTTGGAAGTTCCGACGGAGGCGGGAACTTGTCACATCCGAGTTCAAAGGTCAACTCGAAGCAGTTACTGCTCAGGTAATTGAAGTCCTGCATTCCTGGTCATCAAGATCATTTAATGATTTATTAAAAATAGTTTCATTTCAATTTATTAACCTAATAGCAGTTTAAAAGTAGCAATGCATTCAAATAGTTCAAGGCACTTTTAACATGATGGATTCAACGGAGCACATTAGTTGATGCTGATGACATTTAAGCTAAAACAGGAGTTAAATGCAGATATCCAGAAATACCCATTAAGTGGTTTCCTGTGATTTAAAACTTTAAATTGAAAATAAATAATTACGAAAGTCCACTTCAACCAATATTTTGTTAATATTTCATTGTTCTAACACCAATCTCAAAATGTTCTAAAGTTTGTAAAATCAACAATTGAACATAAAAATGAAACCGTTTGACCAGAAGTCTGACTGAATACATTTATATAAAAAGTGAATAAATCTTTTTTTCCATGTTAGTCACTGAAAACAATCATTGGTTCATTCACCATCAAACCACCAAAAACCACTCACCACCAATAACGGGGTACCACTGAGCTCCGTTGGTGATTCCTCCGTCGTAGTAAAATCCCTCGCCACCGGTGCATAGGGGGTGTGGGAGACCCATCGTCGGATGCTTCTGGGCGTAAGACAGGGCCAGAAGCCTTATTTGTGAAGCAATGAATATTCAATTATCTAGTCAATGAATTGGAGTCTTGTGGATCTTAATTTAAGCTCTAAACATCTTTTTTGGAGATTATTGCTCCAAAACAAACTCAATTACAACTGGCATAACAGAACCAACAAAAAACAAACTCTTGCAATGCTTTCTCTGGAGTTAAACTTTATTCATTATGAAGCACTATTTCAAGTGCTGCTGAACTTATACAACATCGTAGAAGTGTACAATAATATTTGAACAACATAACATGAGTAACATTTACAAAAACAGTGAGCAAAGCTTAGCAAAGTACATGCCTATGCTATCAGACTGAGCCTGGTAATACATGTTAATACAAGATAATTGCCATCAAACACTCAGAAACTATTAAAATTACAAAACTATTAAATTGAAATAGAAGCAAAATAAGGCCAAAGTTGTTTCAGGAGAATGGCAGGCAATAGTATATTGTACATCCCCAATCATCTTAATGTTTATTTAAGCTTAAAAATTAGCATCTGCTTTTTGTTGAAATTGTTTTCAGATTACCTCATGTTCCAAATCAGGTTAATGTACTTTGAACCATAAAAAACCACTAAAAATTAAAATTATTGAATCAAACTTTGAATAAACAAGAATTTCTCTTGCTTGGTGTCGATGCTAATATTTAACATTTAAGGCAATAGCACAAATTTAAGTGCAATGATGAAAGTCAGCAAGTAGCGAGTTCACATCGGACCATTGCGAACCCCCACTGTTCAACTCAGTTTTCGACACCTAGCGCCGTAATTAGTCTTTTAATTGTAGCAAATAATCTTCTAATTAGCATCAAATCTGAAAAGATCAAATTTACTTGAAGACATCATCATCAGGAGACTTGCTGTAACTTCTGGGTTTCCCAGGTTTTGAAGAGTCATAAGGGTAGTTGATCACGAGATCTCCCCCATGGAGGTTGGCAGAAAGAACGAACGGGTTCGACAGAATCCATTTTATGACCATCAACGTTTCTGGAGCCAACTACAAAATTAAGGAAACATCAATTGTTATCAATTTCACTCTAAGTCTGAGAAAGTCTTATGAAATATTTAATAGTGATTAAAATTAATAAATCTTAATCTAAATACTTCGTTGTTTGTTTCCTCAGCCATGCCCGAATGGACGTAAATGTCGAGCAAGTGATTGTTCAGTGATTCGTTCTTTGCGTTGTACACGATGTAATTCAGATCTGGAAAGTTCCTGTTCAAATCGATACCTTGGGCATTAGATCTTCCAGCAAGCCACTTCTTGTCTGGATCATCCTGTAGAGAATAGGTAATCAATAATAGTATTAATATTAAACTAATATCCAGAATATAATGCTCAGTGAATCCTTAGCTTGATTAAATCATAAATAACTATAAATACCATATTAGCAGACATCTCCCATCCATCTGGATTCATCGAGGGCATAATGTGGATACGTGTGGAGTCGAGCAACTTTTGAATTTCGTAATTACCACCGAGATATTCATCGCACAAATAATCAGCCAGGTTCAACATTAATTCTTTACCCACTACTTCATTTCCATGCATGTTTGCAACATATTTGAACTCGGGCTCCCCTGAAATTAGATTTCAAAACATCATTTTTATAAAGACATCATTTTTTAAGACAGACCAGTTTCAACGTTACTTTGAATTTACTTTCAACGTCAACATTGTTTAAACATAAATAAATAAATAAAAACAACAAAATTTACCAGTTTCATGAACAGTGGGATTATCAGAGAAGACAATAACAGCCAAGTGATGGCCTCTCAACGTAACGTTGATTCTACCAGACAAATTATAAAGATGAGTTATTTCTGGACATCTCTCGTGTATTTCATTGAGAACTTGGAGCATTTCTTCGTATGTGTGGTGCTTGGCAACATCAATCTTGGATATAACTGGTATCACCACCGAGCAAACCAGGATGATCGATTTGATCATGCCGTCCAACATTTCAAATGTTTAATATTTAAAGTTTACTTTCGTAAAGACTTAAGGATTAAGGATTAATCAGTAAGTAAGCAGTCCCAAATGATGGCAACATCGACATCCCGCAAGCAGATGCTGAGTAAACATATGCTTTTATTACAATTCGAATGCCCTCCCACGCTTTAAGCGCCTGAAAATTAATTTGAAAGTGAATTAAATTGCTAATTATCATGGGTTTTTTCTAAAATTTACTTGCAAAAGGTTTATTATTTTAAGATTGAATTTTAGTTTTACTCAAATTAATTACTTAAGTGCAGTCAATCCAATGTAGAATAAGTAGAAAGTGAATATTTTAAGTAAAATTACAGTACTTTAATGAAAATTTAATGGAAATTTAATGAAAAGTTGACATTACATCACTTTACCACTTTTACATCAAGTTGTAACATTTGGACTTAATACAATTATCAAAATTTATAAATTGCGCAGAAAGTATAAAACAGTTACAAGTCGAAGATGTAAAGAATAAAGGTTTTCAGGAAGTCTATTTGTCGTTAATGCAATGAAGACGAACTTCTTATTCTATTTTTTGACAATAGTTTATTAATTATTTACTTGTATAATCTAGTTAAGGGCTTATGGTGTCAGCATTCTGTTGAGAACCTCTATTATTTTGTGACGAGTTCTCGTATAATCTCGATTGCTCCAGGTTTTAATTTCATTTTATTTCTAATAAAATGTTCAAATGGTTTTTTGTTGTTGAAAAAGCACAGTTTAGTTGCAAGAAAATGAAAATTTGTGTGCCAAATGAATCGGCGTGCAGGTTAGCCGAATGGGTTACGTGCCTGCATACGGCGGTAATGGCAACAGTCGTAATGTGTCGCGTTCGAAACCCAGCCTGCACTGCCGCCAGCGCCCTTGGGAAAGAGCGCTATATAAATGGTTACAAGAAGCGCCTCTGACGCTATGCATATGGCGCTATATAAATGAAGTTACTTACTTACTTCTTCTCCTAATATAACAGAGGTATTGAAGTCAATTGTTAAATCAAGTCCAAATCATCTCAGTTATGCAACGAACTATAACCAAATAAATAAATAAATAAAGTCAATTGTTAACAACAATCAGTACAGATTTAAAAATTACTTGGGTCATATCAAATGAACACAGTAAGCACCTTCCAGCAAAGTATTTAAAAAAAAATTATATTTGGACACAACACACAATGGTCTATGTAATAGAGAAATACAAAATGTTGGTTAGACCGATATTTTCGAAGATATTGCCCTTTTTACACCCTACTTTTCAAATTTTGATTTTTCCAAAAATCGACCATACATAATGTGTTATAACTAATGTTATAAATGAGAGAGAGAGAGAGAGAGCAATGATATTTAAGGGGTTTGTTTGTTTAACTTTAACCTATTAAATAATTTAAAATTTAATATTTTGTGATTCATGGTTTTAGAGGAATGCGGCTCAGAATATGGCAATATTTTTGTAAAAATTCCACTTTTTGAAATTAAATATTTTAAAAACTAAACGTATTTAATCAATAATATTTTGTCAATTTGTTTATACTATCATGGTCTAAATGTATAAAAAGTTTCATTCAAATGCGTTTGGTAGTTTTGGTATTTTGTGATATGTTGTAAACCCGTCTTAGAACTATAGAAAAAAAAACAATTATGAAAAATTGTGTCCACCCTTCCGAGGTAAAGAGTGCTGAAGTATTGCGACATTTTGAATTTTTGCTGAATTTAAAAGCTTATAAAATAAGAACTACCAAACGCACTTGGATGAAACTTTTCATATATTTAGTTACAAAAATTAATTTTAAAAATTAAATAAATACTTAGCTCTAGGTTGAATTTATTAAACTCAAACAATATTTCAAACCCCTATTGTAAATGTTGTTAATGGTTACTAAACTTTGTTTGTTCGTAGACACATTGATCACAGCTGTCCAAAAAGAGGTCCGAATATATTTCTAGAAATTTAAAGTTGTGGGTAGGCATAAATTATAAACCGAGAGTTTTTAGCAGATGCCAGTTGAATAAAAAATCAAAACTTAAAAACTGAAACCGCTCTAAAATTGCTTGATAAAAAAGATAAGCATCGTAAATTAAAAAAAAACTATTCGATATTTAAAAATAAATATTTAAAAAAAAAAATAGATTAAAATGTCTCAGTGCATGGATGCGAACAAGTTGACCACTTAAGGTGCAATTTCACGCCCACAGAGCATACATATCTCATGTGCTCGTGAATTAGGCTTAATGTAGTTCTTCTCTGCTCGATTGAAATTCAATCTACTGATTGGCTGACTGATAGTTTTCAATCATTAATGAATGAAATTGCTGGATACATCGAATGCCAAGTTTGCAAAGACACTGCTGTTGGATTCCACTGCGGTGCACACGTTTGTGAAGCTTGCAAGGTTACTGAGATTACGTTTATTTATATTATTTTATTAACATTATTATTATTGGTATTTCTAATTAATTTCTTAATTAAAATTTATGATTATCATCATCAGTATTAATACGGTTTGCATAAGATTGTCATGTCGAAGCATATGCATTACTTTGGCATATGTTTATATAAAATCACTCAATTGATGCTTATCTTAAATACTTCTGAAATTTACTTTGGAAACTTAATTCAAAGATTTCAAAAGTTTATGGATTATTTGTGTTAACTAGGAACACAAGCTTTAAAAAATGGGCCGCAAAAATATCTTCTTACATGTTTCTTGTGTGCGTGTAATTCGCAGCCGCGTTTCAAGTTTTTTTTTTTAATATTAGTTAATTTTTAAATAAAGAACTTTTAACTTTAAAGTTGAATATTAAAAAGTCACACTCGACAAATAGTTACCATTACTCCATCGTAACGAATTAGAAATCGTTTTTATAAAAAAAAGCGGGAAAGTTTCGTTGGTCTATTTCTGGTTCGAGTCCAAGAAGCAGTTCACAGACGTTTCAGCTGCGCATTAAGACGACCTTCAGTTGTTGTTGTCGCGAAATGGTTTAAGACGTCGTTGCTGGTGGTGATGATTACGATGACGAAGACGATCGTGATGATGATGATGATGATGATGATGATTGTTGATGATGACTTTGCTGGATGTGATGACGATGGCAATGGTGGTATTGGTGGTATATATGATGAGTATTATTGTATTATTAAGAATACAAGAAAACGAACAGCAATAAAGAAATAAACTATTAAAATATTAATCGACAGGAGATGTTCATGAATTAATTATTAGATTCCGATCAACAACTAATAATTCTTAGAAAATGTCAAAAAAGATATCTTAAAAGTTCATGAAAAAACATATTTTTTTATAATTAATCGATGTAATTGTAATAACATATTGAAATGTAAAATAAATTATAAATGATATCTTCAATCGCAAAAAAAATGATAGCGACTTTTCAAGCAGTTCAACTGAATGCGTTGAATCGCAGGTGTCGCAAAAACTTTATACACGAAATGAGGTCATTCACGCTGAATTTTAAAAAGTCAATTTGCAGCTTAATTGAATAAAGAATGCATTCTAACAACAATTCACTGATTAAATCATTCAATCAACAATGCATTCCAACTCCAATTCACGGATTATGTCATTCAGTCGACAATGCTTTCAAACAGCAATCCTTGTCCAAATTCCAGATCACGACTCAGAATCAGAGCTCAATTTCGATATTGCAAATTTATTAAAATTATAATTATTATTATAATAATCAATTTAATTAATAATGATATTAATTATTATTAATTATAGTTTATTTATTAATTATAATTATAATTAATTAATTAATTAATATTATTATTGTTATTATTATTATTATTATTATATTATTATTATTATTATTATTATTTATTATTATTATTATTATTATTATTATTATTATTGTTATTATTATTATTATTATTATTTATTATTATTATTATTATTATTATTATTATTATTATTATTATATTATTATTATTATTATTATTATTATTATTATTATTATTATTATTATTATTATTATTATTATTATTATTATTATTATTATTATTAGTATTATTATTATTATTATTATTATTATTATTATTATTATTATTATTATTATTATTATTATTATTATTATTATTATTATTATTATTATTTATTATTATTATTATTATTATTATTGTTATTATTATTATTGAATGCTTATTAATCAATAGTTTTTAACCTACTTTTTAGAAGTTCTTCATTCGGTGTCTGAAATTGAGATGCGGTGAGAAGTTCAGGTGTGCATCCACAGGTTGTTGTTCAATCAACAAAGGCAACAGAACAAAATGCCCTTGTTGCAGATACAAAAAGTGCTTGCAACTCAACATGTACGGACCAGGTATGCATTTAGCTAATTATGCTTATATTATAATAATTTTTTTTACTTAATTTATTTACATTTAATTTTTTTTCCAATATTACAATAATAATTTGTAATAAGTTGTTTATGCGCTGGAATCAAAAGCCTTATTGCAGTATTAACAGGTTGTTTGTTGTTATTCACATATTGTTTGTTGCATGATTATAGTTTGAAGAAAAAATGTTTTAAAGATTTAAAAGTCAAAGAATTAGAGGAGTGAATGTTGGAATGAGGGATGCACCAACAACAACGACGACAACGACTACAACAACAACAGCAGCAACAACAACAAGACGAGACAGTCCGAGTTGTTGTGTTCAAAATTGTTGCCACCAAAGCTCTGAAATGAATGATAAAAATTGTAAGGATTTTAAAGTAACAGTGGACTTGAAGAAGATGAATTTTAAAATGGTGGATTAGCGGGTTTCCTGGAAAACATAAAAGACTCCATTAAAACATCGAACTTCCGAGAACTTCCCCATATGATGCAGAAAAACAATTTGTTGGTGCCAGGAGATTTTAGAAAAGAATTCTATTTATAACTCCGAAAGAACTTTTCAAACTTTCGAGACTCTCGAATAACTTTTGTACTTTGAGAAGAAAGGTCAATTAAAGCAAAATATTAAATATTATCATTTTTTAAATTATTATATTATATTATAATAATATATTATAATGTAATTTATGTATATTATAATGTAATTATAATATATATCGAAATGTATTATAATATATATATATTATTATTTAATTATATAAATTAAATTATTATATTTTTTATATTATGATAGTATATTATTATTATATTTAATACGTGATTCGTGAAAATTTCAAGTCACAATGAAAGTAGTTGACATCGCATTGAATAAAAAAAATTGAATAATGATTTTTATCTCAGCAAAGTGAAATTGATGATGTGTGTAACCATTTATAAACAAACATCGATGTTAAGTGAAGGTAGACAGATCACTATTTTGAGTGAAATTTGAGTCTGATGTGGCGAATTAAAAGATTTCCTGGAAAACTTGGAGAAATTGCGTGATGGAAATTTAAAAGAAACACTCGACGCAAATGTTACTTATATAAATAAAAAATAAAATAAAAATTAAATTTTAAACATTTAAACGTCGACAAGAAAACAATTGAAAAGTCAGATTTGATTTCCTCAGGCAGTCAGAATGTTTCGAAGGAGATCAACCACATGCCGTGTCAGGTGTGTGGAGCACCGTCGTCAGGATTCCACTTTGGAGCAATCACGTGCGAGGGATGCAAGGTTTCATGCGAATTTTCACTAAAATCATGTTTGTCCTTATAATTCGATCTTCTGATTTCGCTGATATTCAATCCTAAAAAATAGCATGGCTCTTATTTCATTCGTGATTATTGGAAAGTAACAGATAAAAAATTTTTTAAATTCACAATGATAAGTGATAATTTAACTTAATCTAATTTAAATTTAATTTAATCTAATTGTTGTAAAGAAGAAAAAGAGATACTTAACAACACAATGAAAAAATGACGATTTAAAAAAGCATAAAAATAAATATAAGTATTATGAATATAAGTATAAATATAAATATAAAAATGAACCTCATTATAAACATAAAATAATGATTTGAAGCATCAGAAACATCAATCATTTTTGCATCCCCTGATGAACATCATCTTATAAAATCATCGTCATTGTCATCATCATCATCATCATCATCGTCATCGTCGTCGTCGTCGTCGTCATCGTCATCGTCATCGTCATCATCATCGTCATCGTCATCGTCATCATCATCATAATCATCATCATCATCATCATCATCA
The DNA here is from genome assembly GCA_021613335.1 of Whitmania pigra. Taxonomy (NCBI): domain Eukaryota; kingdom Metazoa; phylum Annelida; class Clitellata; order Hirudinida; family Haemopidae; genus Whitmania; species Whitmania pigra. Next base: position 653,363 of record JAJTWR010000278.1, on the reverse strand, counting down.
TCATCATCATCATCATCATCATCATCATCATCATCGTCATCGTCATCGTCATCGTCATCGTCATCGTCATCGTCATCGTCATCGTCATCGTCATCGTCATCGTCATCGTCATCGTCATCGTCATCGTCATCGTCATCGTCATCGTCATCGTCATCGTCATCGTCATCGTCATCGTCATCGTCATCGTCAACGTCAACGTCAACGTCATCGTCATCGTCATCGTCATCGTCATCGTCATCGTCATCGTCATCGTCATCGTCATCGTCATCGTCATCGTCATCGTCATCGTCATCGTCATCGTCATCGTCATCGTCATCGTCATCGTCATCGTCATCGTCATCGTCATCGTCATCGTCATCGTCATCGTCATCGTCATCGTCATCGTCATCGTCATCGTCATCGTCATCGTCATCGTCATCGTCATCGTCATCATCATCATCATCATCATCATCATCATCATCATCATCATCATCGTCATCGTCATCGTCATCGTCATCGTCGTCGTTCATATGACATATTCGACATATCACTGGAAGTTTTCAAAAGTTTTTTTAATACTTTTTTCAACTCTTTCTTTTTAAAATTCTTCTTCAAAGTGAGAAATCAAAAGTGAGAGAAAACTTTCTCATAAATTTAAAGAAATAATTTATAATATTTTATTTTTACGTAAATTATATTGATTACTGGAATTTAAAGAAATAATTTATGATATTTTATTTTTACGTAAATTATATTGATTACTGGAATTTTAAGAAATAATTTAAAATATTTTATTTTTTGGGCTTACATTGGTCGCCTACGAAACGTCTAAATGTCATTTTCGATTGCATTAGCATCAATTTGCCGAATAATCAATATATAAAAATAATTAAAATTTGAAACATTTTTAAATAAAATTATTATTTGCAGTGACGGATATTTTTTTTCATTTTAGAAAAACTTGTCAACTCATTAATTCGACGCTTCATTAAAACATTTAATTAATAATATGTTAAAGAAAGAATAATTAATAATTAATATGTTTTAATAAATCTTTAAAGATTATAATAAATTAAGTAAAGATTACATTACATAATGGTAATAATAATAAAAAATAAATTATGTTAAATTTTTTCTTATTTTGGACTCATTAATTAAAATATATATTGATATATTCTTAACACTAATAGTATCAATAATAAGTATTAATACATATAAAATATTGTAACAAGAATGCAATAATAAATATAAGATTGGAAAATATAACATTATTCCTTCCCCATTGAACAGAAAAGTTAACCTTACTGACTACACGCTGAACTTTCAAACAAGCAATTAATTTAATGGGCAGTAAAAATAGATAATTAAAAATAAGCAATTAATGGGCAATTAAAAATAAATAAATAAAAATAAGCAGTTAATAATAATCATAAATATTTTTAGGGATTCTTCAGGAGATGCTTATGGGACAAAAACATTGCTTTGTACAAATGCATCGAAAATGGGGTCGGGAAGAACAAGTGTCAGGTGACATGGAAAACGAGAAACACTTGCAAGTTTTGCAGATACAACAGGTGTCTCACTATCGGGATGGAATCTAACAGTGAGTAACACGTTATTTTTAAATTAACTATTTTTTAACTTAACATTATTTTCCGCTTTTTTTGTAGAAAGTAGAATTGGACGACAGTCTAACCTCGTGAAGCATAAAATTCACATGGCCCTCAACAAAATCAAAATGGCAAAAGGGCTTTCAGTCGACAACATCTTTCCACTTGTTGGTTTGGCAAAACATGCTCCAAAATTACTCCACAAGAAAGATTCTGCAGTATCACTTGATGAGTTTTATAAAATTTCTAAAAACGACACCAAAATCTTCGAGAATGAAAAGGTGTTTGTAGATGTTAAAAGTTTACCTGCTGAAACTGAGATGCCCATTTCTTTATCGTCATCATCCAATCCGTCATCTTCATCTTCATCTTCATCTTATTCAAGTATTTCTGCAAACCTCCCATTTCTTTGCTATCGCACAAACTCCTCTTCCACAGACTCATCTCTTCCTTCACCTTTTGTTGCAGCTGTCCTTTCTCAATCTGTCTTTCAATCGCAAGGAAAGTATGTTGATTTTACACCTAGCAAGAGAACTTGCGAAGATGATAAGAAAAAGAGTAATCACGAATACAAAAATCAATCAAGAAATGCGCTTTTGGTGCATCACGATGTCCCAAAATTTACTGTGAATTTGAGAGAAAGGAACTTTGGTAGTTTTCCGTTTCAAAATTTCCAAAATAAAATGTCAAAATTGTCGACGTTGGAACTCACTTCGTATCAATCTCCAGACATTTTGAGGAACCCAGTAATCGCTCACAAGTCGCTCGTCGAACTAATGCTGGAAATCCACAAATATCTCGACCCTGTTTCCGGAAGGGTAGCCATTTTTTTGCTCGCTATTTGTTTTTAAACGTCATTATTATTAGACATTTATTTGCGCATATTTGTTGAAAACCTTAACAAAATACTTTTTTTTTTTATTTACAGTATGAGGCATTTGAGATGGAAAGTTCAAGTTCTTGCGAATTGATTTGGGAATATGAAATGGCACATCTGGTCAGATGCGCCAAACTTATTCTGCAATTTGCCTGGAATGTTCCAGGTTTGTAAACATTTTTGGATTCCGTAATTTACTTCACCAAATACGAATGAATTTAGCTAAAATCTTCAACTTTTTATGCAGAGACTGTCAATCAAATGTAGCATGAATATCCATTATTTCTGTGATGTGTTAAGTAAGCTTCAGATCTTATGTTCGTTGTTAAACATTAGACGTTCATTGTGAATTTTGTCACGTGATCATATAGAAGGACAGAGTTGGTTACCGTCGCTTATAATTACTAAAACTTATATAATTAATGATTGGTTTTTGATGCAAAAACATCCTGTTTTTAAATTTCATTATCAGTAACAAGATGCAATCCACGTCAATTTTATAAAATAAAACCTTAACCTTTTATTTTTAATAAAAATTCAAAAATCACTAAAAAGATAATTCCTGACAAAATTTTAATGATTTTAATGTTCGCATTTTGACACCAAATCAGAAAGTTTAAAGTATCAAAAAGACACAGGAAACTCATTGAGATGTGACGCTAACTTGCTCTTAATCACAACATAATTATAAATATATATAAATAAATAAATTATATAATTTACATAAATTAAATGTAATTATAGTTGTTGTTATATGGCGAGAGTTTCGCCACGATTTTGTCACGATTTTGTGTTGCAACTCTCATTTCCTTTAATTTCTTCAGGAATTTCTATTTTAATTTGTTTTTCATTCCTTCTTTGTTAGCGTATGTCTCACTTCCATGCATAAATATTTGAATATTTCCACTAAGAAATTATAAAACTGCATAATGCTTAAATATTTGAATATTTCCACGAAGAAGTTTATAAAACTCGAGAAAAAAAATAAGCCGTAAAACAAATGGATAAATTGAAAATATCGGTTATAGTGTGTTAATATGTCATTAAAAAACTGAATCACAATGTTTATAACTAATTGAGGTAATTGGGTGTTCTCGGGTGTTTTTTGAAAAGAATTTTGGTCAATGCACTCGAATTTATCATCAGAATGCCAGATGGAACTCTCACTGTAATTGATGCTTTTAATGACTTTTTATCATCAACTCATGTTTTTTTACCACTTTCATTTGCAGCCTGCTAAGGTGGTATGGACATTATTTGAGAATAACAATATAGAACAAAGACATTTTTCAAAATTGAATCAATTTTTCAATTACTCGATATTCTGAGTATATTTTTTTTATAGAATATTTCACGTTTGGTAATTTGTTAATTATTTAAAATATTGTTTTCATTCATTATGAATTACTATCGCGTTGCTACATTGTTAAATAATTAGAAATAATTAATGAATCATAATCTTTCATTTGCATTCAACTTATCCTGTTTTACGTTTTCATCTTGACGATTTTAAGCTGATTTTAAATTTTCTAAATTATCTCAATCAATTTTTATGAAGTAAAATTATTTAAAATGTCAAAAAAGTTATGACAGAAAAATGCTTGAAAATCAAATAACTTGTAAAACAAAAAATAAAATTAATTTAAGAAAAGATTTGAAAAACAGTAAAAGGTACCACTTTGAAAATTTAGACAAAAAGCAGTGAAACTATTTTCATTCAAGCAGTGGTACAAAATTAAGCGAACCAAGAACTTAACCAAAAAAGTGTCAATAAAAAATGTATTTTTAACATTTAATTGGTTCATGATCGGGTTAACCGAAAGAAAAGCAAACAAGTGACTTTCAAGCAATTTTGATAATCATTTTTTATGCTCAACCAACTTCTGCTGGCAATTTTAACAAGCTGAATATTTGGAAATTGTATAATTGAAATAATAAATTCACATTAATTATGACCTCAATGAAAATCATTTCTCATAATTTTACTACAATCTTAATTTTTGTATTTAGCGAACATTTAAAGATGTTCTAATGTTTCCAAACAACCGTCTAAATTCAATCTACATGATTTAATTCAAACATTAATTAATTATTTTATTAATCTATATATATATATATATATGCCATAAAAAATAGAAAAATTGTTTAATTAATAAATAAATAATTATTAATTATATTTGATGTATGTTGTTATATGCAATAATATATGTAAAGATATAAATAATGTATGTAAATTTATTTATAATGAAATATTTACATATATTATGATATAAAATATCAAATATAATCCTCCAATAACTTTTTCACAGGTTTCGAAGAATTTTCTTTAAACGAGCAGATTTCAGTGATTGGAAGATGCATGTTTCCCTTGGCATCCCTGCTTTTTGCCATCGCATCCACCAAGGAACGCAGGGCTGGCTTTTGGTTTGGAATATCATGTAATCAACAACAAGTTTGTACTGCAGTTTTATCTTAACTAATTATTAACTGATTCTCGTATGGCTGTTTATTAACAGTTTAACTGTTTATTAAATATTAATACTTCTAATATTAAGTCATCAAAAGTTAATGATAATACAAACTATCTTTCAGAACTTATAATTTACAAATTAATAATTATAATTCAGAACTTACAATTAATTATAATTTACAAACTAATAATTATAATTCAGAACTTCCTCGAAATGTTTGAAGTTTTCAAACATTTTTTCCCTCATTACTACGAACTTTGCAACTACGTGTCCAGGCTTGATTTGGACAAAGTTGAAATATCCTTCATCTGTGCTCTATATCTCATGGACGTTGGTGAGTTTGACACTGCATATAAATATTAATTTTGTTATTATTTGTACTTATAAATATTTTTATATTTTAATGGATGTCGGTTAATGCAAAAATGCGTATAAATATTGTAAAAAATCTTTTTCATTTTAAAAATGTTAAACAAATATTTGTCAAATTGATCAAAATCTGTTTATATGTCTCAAGAATATGAGATGATGATTAGTATTTTAAAAACTTTTTAAGTTATTTTCTAAATTTATAAAATGGTTTGTTGCATTTTTTAAAATAATTTTATGTAAATTATTATGAGCTATTTCACAGCTTTAAAATCTTTCTTAATTAAAGAAATCTTTCATAATTTAAAAGATTTTAAAATATTTCTTAGTTTACTAAATTTAAAATATTTCTAAATTTAATGGATTTTAAAATCTTTCTTAATTTAATTTATTTTTAACGAGATTCATTTTCACGAAGAAAGTTTTAAAATCGAAATTGAACGGAGAAACAGTGTTGCATCCATTTCATTCTAAAGTTTAATTCAATAATTAAATTCAATTATTTTATTAATTAATTAAAACAACATATTTTCAAATACTCCAAAGGCAACAGATATGAATACAAAGAATTCCTCTTGGACCATTTGGAAGCTTATATCAAAGGTGAGCTTCCAATTTTTATTCGATAATATCTTAAATATGCTTAAAATGCAGTTTATTTGAGAACATTTAAATTTACTTTCAAAGAATTGAATTCGAAAATTTATTTAAGATTGACATTAATAATTTAAAATTAATTAATTAAAATAACTTAACAATTAATTTAATACTTAAAAATTAATAAATTAAAATAACTTAACAATTAATTTAATAACTTAAAATTAATAAATTAAAATAATTTAACAATTAATTTAATAATTTCTTTCAGACAGATTCGGTCCACGTTCAGATCGACATTTTTTTGTTTTCAAATGCTTCTACGAACTTAACCAACTTTCCAACTTGCACCAGCACGTTATAAAATTATTCCAAATCAACCCAAAGTACGGGGGATTGATCATGCCTAACTTACTCATAGAGGTATCTTAATTTAATTTTTAAAAGTTGTTCTTTCAATATCCGATAACATTCGCCGATAACATAGTAATTAATGGGCTAATGTTATATGTTGTGTAATAATAATAATGTTCAATGTTATATTCATTAATGTTTTCCTAATAATTTTCCGGCGACGAATTTTCCGTGCTCCGTGTTTCTTTATTGTTGACACTGTGGAAGTCAAAATGTACCTGTCGAAATCCTGTCAAACAAACATCATTTTAAATTCTTATTAAAAACTTATTATTTAGTTTTAGTTTAAGTTGTTTTTTTCCATTTAAACATATTCAGCATTTTAACACAAATTGCAATATTTCTTGAAGTCAGGGACAAATTAAAACCGAAAAAGATTGTAAACAAAGATTTGTATTGATAATTATAACAATGTAATAAATACTGCAATGTAAAATATATTAATTTTTCATTATTTAATAATTTCATAATATATCATTTGCCGCTTATAATTGACCAAATGAGAGATTAACGGATTCGAAAGGAGTAGAGTAGAGTAATTACGATATGGCCGAAACTTTTGGCTAGCGACACTCAATACCAATACTTTTTTCAAACGTTTGAAATTTATAAAACTGTAAATAATATTTATTAATTATTTAAAATATTAGATATTTTCTTTTCACTTCATGTGGACTCCCACCACGTAAATTTAGGCCGATATGGAACAATTGCATTCCGTCCTAATCATCTAGTCATGAAATGGACTCTAATAAAATACAAACACAAACGATCGCATTTTCAGTCCAAATCATCTTTGTTACAGTCTTTAATCCAGTGACGTCGTATTAATTTGCTTCGCTGTTTTTCAATAAGAGGCAACATTTGGATGCTGTCGACGAAGAGGTCAATGAATATTTGGCCGTCACAACTTCAGAGTTATCGAATATCAATCGATATCAAAACTTAAAATGTTTTGTGCAGCCTTCAACATGGGATTGCCTGGGTGGCGGATTTAGGGGGCCCACCCCGTTACTAGGAAAATGTAAGAAAAGATTAAGTAAATCTTTTATGAAATAAAAATTAATACAAACGTTTAAATGTAAAAACTGTATTTTAATTTTAAAATGTATGGAAATTATTTTAATAATATTTTAATATTTTCCCACTTTGGACAAAAATGTGCCCCAATCCCTAGGTCTGCCCACTAGTTGCAGTGTGTGCCCCCGCCAAAGTGTTCTAGGTGGCAAGATATTTTCACCCTTACCATAGAATACGACATTTTGAAATTGTTATTGCTATTGCCAATAATTTTATAAAGTATTGTTAACAACCCTGGATTTGTTTAACGAAGTGAAATATAATAGCTTAATGTAATAGTTTCGTCACGTGTCCAAAAATGATGTCTCCCCTGCAGAGTGTTGTGAGGCAGAGCACGGTGACCCCATGAACTGGACTTGAACTCTGACCTTCGACATCTCAGCTCAGAGGTGAAAATTATTTTTATTTTTATGATGAATCTTGGAAGAGGCACATAATCAGCCCTCGGAACGTTTGATGTTTTTGAAGCAGGTATATTATTTAGAATTAAATCATGCGCAATAATCTTTTCAAAATAAAAAGATTTTTTTGTGGAAATTCTGTGATGATGGTATTTTTCGTATCTTACAACTACGTAATTATTTATTTAAAGCTTTTGTAAGTTTTGTCTTGCACCCAGTCACGTAAACAGCTTAAAAAAAAAAAAAATTGTGTAAAAGATTTGTTGTTAAAAATCCTGAAATTTTTTCCTGAAAGTCCTGACATCCGAGGAATGCTGTGCATCTCAGGTCAACCTGCCTTCTGAATTTGACTGCCTCTCTCGATCTCAAGGAAAACAACATGCTCACATCTCGCCATTCGTATTTTTCTTATCGACATTTGAAGCTCGCATTTTGAACTCATTTCTTGTTGGATAATCCATTTCATCGCATAATATTTGCAATCTGAAGCCCTATAATCTTTTAAGGTTTCGCTGAATTTGTTGAATGACGTTGTTGTTGAAAATATTTCAATGAAACGTTGAGTTTATTTCGTGACCTGGTTTATTACGTAGTTCAACTTGTGAACAAACTTGTTCGATATTGTCGTTCGTTTACAAACCTGTGATCGTCAAGTTTGTGTTGTTGTTATTAAATTCGATATTGTTGCTTGATTTACTTGCAACAACTCACATCACAACATCCCCAACGACTTCATCGATGTATTACGGAGTTCATCTATGCGTGTTGTGATAGTTTGAAACGTTCATTTTAAAACACCTTTTATCGAAATATCACAAACTTCTGTCTAAATTTTATGACTTTTCAATTATTTTGCGATTTAATAAAATATGTTTTGATATTCTTCAATATTTCACAAATTTCTCTCAGCCATCAGATAGCTATATATGATCGATGGATTAATGACAATGATGTGTTTATTAATAGATATTCGATGTATTATAGATTAAAAAAACATTATTTAAAAAAAATAACACCATGACAATTGATAAATTAAATATTCACATTGCGAGGATGATAATGATTCCCACTACACTTCTCTTAACCTTTCGATCACGTGGTTTGCATGGCTTCCTATTAATGAAACGACAAGAAATCAAATGTTCATAAAAAGATGAAAACGAACTTCTCTAATAATAATTTATTATAAATTAAAATAATTTAAGCCCTGAATTTTCTTTTTAAAATGATTACGTTTTGCAATATTATTATTATTGTCCTAAAAGTTATTGATATTTGTCAGCAACAATTTCTCAACTGACGTTCCATTTCTCTCATTTCTTTCAATTAGATTCAGGACTTCGATATTTATCTAGGTTGTCCTCAATGATTGCTTAACACAATTGCTAGTTGTGTTAAAATTCTATTTGTTCCTATCCTAATTTTTTAAAAATATTTTGTAGACTTAATTTAGCTGCAACAAAAACAGTTTTTAATCAAATGTATCCAGAATTGGGGGGCCACAAAATTGCTACGATTTGCTTTGCGTTCATAATGACTGAATTTCAGTTTTAATATTATTCTAAATAATAAGTAGATTAAAAACATTATTGAAAGTTAAACAGAAACTATTACTATTTGTGATTATCTCAGATAATAAACAACATAAATAATAACGTTTTTTGAAAATTATTTAAATTTAGAATGATTCAGCCAATGGGATTTATATAAGATTGAACGATTGAATTACAAATTGAAAGCTTAATTGATTGATTGAATTAATGAATAATAGAAGAGTTGAATGATTTATATAATAAATGAAATTATTTTTTATTTTATGCTTTGGCTAACACTTTGAAAGAACATAAAAAAAAATCCATTCACCAAAGTTTTAGCGACTTTGCATCGATTTTACAAGTTTGTGCGACCATTGCTCTCGACAAAATTATTATTAAATTGGTTATTAATAAATGCTAAAATAAATCAAACTAAATATTAGAACTGTTATTATCTTGATTTATTACCATGATGTTCTCTACAGTTATTATGTTCACTAGCTAGAAGATATTAATTATTCTTAAATAACTTTAAAGGAATGACAACACATTCACAATAAATATATTTACATAATAATATAAGCATTTTAGTAATCTTAAACAACAATTAAAGATGTTTTAAGTGGTTGTCACACGATCGAAAAGTTTTGAATAATTTAAAATCAAATTTGATATCGGTTTCAGAAGAGCTCCTGTAAATATCGATGAGTATCTTGAATTTTCTAATAAAAAATCTTGAAACTATTGTTAAAGTTGAAATTAACATAAGGCATCTTCTTAATCATATATTCAAACCCAAAAGCACCAATAAAAGTAGATAGTTGATGTTCCATGAAATGTTATGGTTTTTCTCTGAGTCAAAAATTATTTCAGGCCTTTAAAGTAACTCGGCTGTGAATCTAACAAACAAAATGGATGCCAGCCACATCTCCATCACATTTCAACCCCACGCCAATAAATATTTCAGCATTGCAGTCTCTATGAAACTCAATTTTATAGGAGTATTTCCCACTGTTGGAATGTTAAGTAGTCATTTGATTTTTGGTATCCGACAATTTTATTCAAAATATCAACAGATGTAGAAAGGTTGAGACAAAGAACGAACGAACCAGATAATAAATAATCCACAAAACACATTCAACTATGAACAAAAGTCAAAAGTCAATGACGAAAAACGACAAAATTAAGTAACTTATTAACTTTCACAACAATAATTCACGTTCAAATGTCCGAACGAATCTCCTCAGACTTTGGACGGGTTGGGAGAACCGTTGAGTTGGTCTCGATGGTCCCTGAGGATTCTGATCAACTTCTGATGCCTGGCTCTGCTGATGCGACTTGCGACGATCAACCACACGACGACGACTGCGATGACGAGGTAACTGAGGAGGTTTGACGCCAACAGAAAGAAGCTCCAATCGAACTTTTTCGTCAAGTTGAGAATCGATTTGCTGAAGTTTCCCGGATAATGGACGGCGTCTGGAGGATAGAATAAATTGTAAGAAATTAGAAGATTTTTATATGAATTCAATAATTAATTTTACTCTATTTTATATTTAATAATTTCATGAATAACTGTCATTTGTTGACATCAGTTAGATATTGTAACAAGCAGAAGTCAACATTGAGATGCAATATGAATACAGCTCAGCTTTTTCAAATCGTGACAATTTAAAAACTGTTTTACCCGTTGGCGGTGGAAGACAATACTTGAGTCCGTAGGCCGACAAACAGATGGATGCGTTGCTGCAGCCGCAGTCTTTGGTGACTTCGAAGAAGAACCCTGGTCCTGGGGGGCCTGCCTCTCCAGGGGGACCTTGGATTCCGGCTGGACCAATTGAACCTGTTGAACCTTTTTGCCCTCGTTCACCTGTTTGATGAAGACATGTATATAATTTCAAGTTACTGATGCCGTCATGTAATCTTTAAAAAATGGAAATTCAATTATTTACTGATATTTTTTTAATCGGTCATCATCCTTAAATACTCACCATCTTTTCCTCTTGGTCCCGGTGGTCCACAAGGCCCAGGAACTCCTGGAGATCCCTTTGGTCCCTCTGCTCCTGTGTGACCGGGTAATCCATCAACTCCAGGAAGGCCTTGATCACCTTTATCTCCTAAGTAAAATAAACAAAAGAAAATTATTGAGAGTACTTTGTTATTTGATTTTCATGCCGTTTTCAATTCACCTTTAAGTTTTCCTCTATCAAAGTCATTTCTCACTCCGTCTATGCCTGGTCGGCCAGGGATTCCTTGATCACCCTTTTCGCCCTTTGGTCCAGGTTCTCCTGCTTTGCCGCTCTCACCTTTCTCGGCTCTGGGTCCTTGTGGTCCCATCTCTCCTTTCAAGCCCTGGTGTCCTGGCGGTCCAGTAATACCTGATTCCCCTTTCTCGCCCTTTAACCCAGATTCTCCTTTTGATCCACTAGGGCCATCGCATCCTGGGGCGCCTGGTTCGCCCATATCGCCTTTGTCTCCTTTTGGCCCTTGAAGTCCTTCATCTCCGGGTTTTCCACCACTGGGTCCTGTTGCTCCTCTGTCACCTGGCCTACCTGGCTCGTCCTTTGGACAACGGGAACCTGTGAATTTTGTGAATGTAGTTACAAAATACACTAATCTAAATTTTTCAATGCATTATTAATAAGCTAACACGGTCACTCACCACGTGGTGGGCAGCAATCACCAATAATTTCCTCCGGTGGCGTTTGACACGTTGATCCTCTGTCGCATGCGGGTTCTGTGACTCCTGCAAGTTCTTGGGTCTGCTGCAATGCGGGCGTCATGTCCTCGGATCCATTCAGTAAATTGTGGACTAACACCGGAGAAAAGGTTGCACTGATCATATGTTCGGTTGATGTGACTGTTGTGAAATCTTCTCTGACCGTTGTTGACGTCAACTGTGCTTCCGTTGCTGAAGCAGCAATAACAGCTTTTAAAGGTACTTGTTTCATGCGCACATTAATAACTTTGTGGTTTGTACAAAAGTTTCTTGACAAAATTTGCGCATAAAATAATTTTTCATGTGCTTCGAATATTTTTAGAAGAAACGTTATAATATTATATTAATGAACTAAGAATAATTAGTGACTTAAACTTAATTAATTAATCATTTCCAAGAAACAATGCTTTCCATTCTGCTTGCAGGTGGTTAGAAAATACAGTCGGCTACATTTTTCAGTGCATTATTAAGTCAACACGGTCAAAAGCGCTAAAGGACGACTTACTCGTACTCTCGGGTGGACAATCTATAATTTCCTCCGGTGGCACAGTTTCATCGCAGCAACAACCTTCTTGAAATTTCTTCTCGTCCGACAGTTTGTAGATTTCACTGAGGCAGGTCTTGTTGTTGTTGAAGAAGACAGTCACAATATTCACTCCGCTTTCCTTCAGGGCGTCAGCTTCTCCGATGACTTCTTGGAAGCTGTCGTCGTCGACGTTTTTACGGGCAATGAGGTAAACCAACTTCCTGAGGCCAGAACGAGCTGCACATTCACGGAAGATTTGTCTCAAGGTCTTAAGGGCGGGAGCGAGAAACACCTGCTCAGTCGGGAAACGACCGTGACCCATCTTCAAAGAAAACCAACCAGGAATGGTCAGCCATATTAACACGGAAACCTCAATGCGTGACACTTACAATCAAGTTTCTTGAACTTTCTCGGCAGTTCAGAAGCACGTGCGGTGACTGGCCGTAACTCATGACGGTGAGACCAGTTGCGTCGACTTTGGTGAACATTCGGACCATGTCAGATACGAATTTTGCGTACGAGTCACTAGGAGGTGTGTCACCGATGCCACTATGGTCGAAGAGAATTGCCGCGTAACCTTCTGATTCGTGAATGGACCCATACGCTCCTCAATGAATTAAAACATAAATTACTGAATTCATTTTAGTTTCATTAATGAGAAGTACATTTAACTGAACTGCTTAAAAAAGCAAACACAAACACAACTTGAACAATTGTTAAAGTTATTAAAGTCTTCAGTGCTTTTTAAAGCAATAAATTGGCACAGAATTCTAACTTTCAGTTTCTTTAAAGTGGCTGTGACGAGCTCAAAACATTAATTAGAGCTTAGTTTAGAATTTAAACGACTATACAAGCAACAATATATCCACTAAGTTGCTCCTTATACCGACATTAAATGAATATTTCAAATTAACTCCAACATTTCAATAGCAACTGAGCCGTTTTAAAAGCAATAAATTGGGACAGAATTTAAATTTTAAGTTACTTTAAATTAGCCGTGACAAGCTCAGAACATTAATTGGAACATAGTCTCGAATTTAAATGACCAGAATTTAATTTACAAGCAACAATATTTCCACTAAGTTGCTCCTTAAACCGACATTATATGCATTTCTCAAATTATTTCAAATTACCGCGAAGAACCCGTGACAAGCTCAGAACATTAATTAGAGCTTAGTTTAGAATTTAAACGACTGCCGAAACAAACGACAAAATTTGCCAACAGTTGGCACCACAAACCGACATTAAATGCATTTCTCAAATTATTTCAAATTAACTCCAGCATTTCAACAGCAATAGAAACTTACTCGAAATGAAGAAAACAGCCAGAAAGAGCAAATTCGCTGCAATTCAAATTCAGCATGTAATATTTAAAACATTTCACAATGCCTGCCATGAAAAACTCTAAAATTCCGGTTCTAAAACTTGCCTCGAATATTCGCCATGACTTCTCGTCTGAAGGAAGAACTCAAAACTTGCCAACAAAATTAACTCTGGAACCGAATATTTTCGCTAACTTCGCGAGACGAGGTCCGAACTCTTCAAGATTCGAGCAGGAACTGAACTTCTGAGCCGCTAAGGAGTGGTGGAGACAAACCCGTGTGAGCGTGTGTGCGTACCTGTTGTTTTAAATTAAAACCATTGAACCGCCTTATTTGATTTTGTAATTTAAATCATAGAAATTCATAAGATTAATAAAATAATATTCACCACAAAGCGAAATAATTATCAATTCTGTTATTATGCAAAATATTCACAATTTCCTGTAAAATTCGAAACTGCGTGGTTTATTTTCTTTAATTTTTAATTTAAAAATTAATCTTCAGGAGTATTTTTTTTTTCTGATCTAAGATCATGCCAGTAGAACTGATGACCATCAGGTCCATCCAGGTTAAATATCTTCTCATTTGACAAAAATAACATTGCCTCAATCATCTCTGTTGGAGAGCATGGCTTTGGCCAATTCCACTCTTGCCAGCCTGGAATGGTTTTTATGAGCTGCAATCTATAATCAATACCACTAGATCTCAACTAACTTAACACTGTGCTTTCTAAGATGACATGGAGGAAGATGAAGAGACTGATATAATTAATATTGTATAATTAATATTTTAGCACATCTTCTGACGCTCAAATGAAGAATAAATCATCTATATGTGTTCAAATGATTACTTCATTATTTAGTCAGGCCTATAAGAGCCTGGAGAAGGGAAGAGTTTGATGCATTATTTTGTAGAGGTGTTATTTTCAAAAAAGCTCCGAATATCTTTCGAGTTCGGTTTCCGAAAGTTCGAAACAAAATTTTTTCCGAACATTCGTCAGGATGTCAGGAACATTCGTCTGGCTCAATCGTCAGAAGCCTTCAAATCCGGACTGAAAACCCATCTATTTGTGACCTCATACCAATAATTCTTTAAGTTTGTTTTTTGTTCCTGTCTCTATTATTTTATTTTATTCCATTCTGTTCACTCACTTTTATTCTATTCTTATCTTATTTTATTTTTTTTTCATTTTTTTTTTCATTTGTGAGCTCTTGTTCGCCGTGCCTTTACATCCCTTCGGGATTACATCGAGCACGTAAAATATTGGATAAATAAATGTAAATGTAAAAGTTAGTAAATAAATTACGAATGACAAACGGAATAAGATGGCTACCAAATAACACTAATATTAAATCGTAGATAGATAATACAAAATGTAAATCATTAAATTATAAAACGGATAATTTACAATATAAACTAAAAGCTTGAATAGTAATCAGCATGCGCCTAAGCTCACCAGCTTTGAAAAGAAGCGTAGGCTCTTGTGGAATAAGCCCAGAAGAGATTAATGTCAGCCATCAACTCCACAACTTAAAGGCCTTGTCGTATCTATGGAAAAAATGCGATGCCTCAAACTCAGCCTTCAAAAATCCAATCAAATTCCAATAAATTCCTATCAGCCATTAAACCCTGAAACGAGTGTAATTTCCATCGAAAGCAGGATCTTGGAAGCAGATGGATTTTGGGAAAGAAAATACCTCACTGTTTCCAATGAGAATGACAAGACAATTTCACAATTTCTTCGCTCCCTTGAAGATCTCAGAGCAAACAACTTTGCAGTTCCTCAACCTTATGAACCTCTCAAGAAATCATCGACAAGATTGCAAATTACTTCAAACCCTCCCTCATCTAGTGACCTTGATCCTCTTAAGTTCAAAGGTCAAATAACTCCAGAAACTCTACCCCTGGAGATACCTTCGTTCACATCGTAACTAACTCGAAAATTCCCAACGATTACGTCCAG